>JAGFMF010011501.1:202464-327160 GCA_019455555.1 Galemys pyrenaicus
CATATCATCTGCAAACAGTGATAATTTCACTTCTTCTTTCCCTATTTGGATACCTTGTATACCTTTTTCTTGCCTTATTGCCCTGGCCAGGACTTCCAGCAACACCACTTTTTCTATGATTATAAGACATTGCAAAATTGTTTCTGCTCTGAAGTCTATCCACCTAGAAGATTTTTAGCAGGATCAGCAGTACCTTTAGATGAATAGACTTCGGTATAGACATGAATATTAAAATTAACAAAGCCCTGAGTAGCCCCCAAATCAGTGTCTTAAGGAGTACAATGGTAGCTAAAAACACAATCCTAGGGACCTTAAAGCTTAAGGGAGATACACAAAAGTGTGGCAGAAAGTAATTTAGGGTTCCAGTGATAATTCGAGTGACTCAACTTGTATATATAACACAAAACCAGATCCTAAAGGATGCAACAAGTGCAGTGCCTAGGAGCTTCCAGGCCCTCTTTTCACTGCAGGGAGCACTGGTCTGCCTATTAGTGTAATGTTCAAATAAGTAAAATGCTTGGTTCTGAAGGACCCTGCAGAGATAATTAGAGCTTTGGAAGATAGGATTTATGAGGGAAAAAGGGTATTCAGGTTTTTGAATTCCAACTAAAAGACTGAGGGCAGCAAAGACTCCTCCAAGAATGCAGATATATGCATACATTATGTCTGCCCAGCACTAAGAGGGAGGAGTGGGGTGTTCAGTATCCTCTCAGGCTTCAAGAGAGTAGTGCTGTGTCATCACAGGAATAATTTTTAGGAAGTGAGAATAGTCTAGAGAGAATTTTTTTGTATATTCATATCTGGATTGGATAGCCAAAAAACTTGTTAGAAATCTTCTTTAGAAATCCTCTTTCCTAATTTTACAAAACTTATTTGGTTCATGGGTATTGTCAATCCAGGATGTGTAAGACTAATGACTTTTCTAGTTCAAATGAATAAAAAAGAAAGAACTATTTCACATCCTGTTAATCTCTCATGGAATTCTCAAGTAATTGCTTGATAAATGTCAATTAATGAAGTGACTCATCTTTAAAATCTTAGTAAATTTTTTTTCATATACTTCTTTGTAATTTTTTTTTCAGCTTCTCCAAATAGTTGGCTTGCAATGAGTCATTCTTTTGTCATCCTATTAGTGCATATTTCCTTTGTCAAGCATAAACGGTTTGTATTGTTTGGCTTTCTGTAAGGATGCTGACTGAACACCTGCACATGTTTACTTTATTGGTGTTGAAAGAGAACAGAAAAAATGATTTGTTTCACTCACAACAAGTTATAGTAATTGTTTGTGGTTGTTAATAATTTAATAGAATTTCTATGGCGTGCTTTTCTTTGGTTAAACATTTGATTTAGGCAAATATCAATCTTCGTCTCATCTTAGTTATAAAACTTAAAAGAAGCTGTCTTAATTTGCCCTTGATGGCCAGTTTAGCTGTTGAGACACAGGAGGTGATGATGTAATATATATTTTTTACATTTACAGTAGACAAACCGGCATTAACAAATCACAGTCGCCAAACCCCATAGTGTGGACTAGGGTCCAGTACTGGTGGTGGTGTGCATTCTATGGTTTGGGGAAAATGTGTGATGATATGTATCCGCCATTATTCTATTGTGTGGACTGTCTTCACTAAAACCAAAAGTCAGTACTCTATGTATTTCTCTCCTTTCCAACCATGAGCTTTTTTCTGTTTCCATAGTTTTGCCTTTTCCAGAATATCATATAACTATATTATACAGTATAAAGCTTTGTCAGATTAGCTTTTTTCACTTAATAACATGTATTTAAGTTTCCTCCATGTCTTTTTTAGACTCGATCACTCCTTTCTCTTTAGTTCTGAATAATATTCCATTGCCTGGATCTATCACAATTTGTTACCTCTTTACTTACTGAAGAACATCTTGGTTGCTTTCAAGCTTTGGCAATTGAATAAGGCAGCTATAAACTTCAGTGTGTAGGTTTTTGTGTGGACAAAAGTTTTCAGCCTTTTGGATAAATACCAAGAGTGTGATTGCTGGATCATATGGGAAGAGTATATTTAGTTTTGTAAGAAACTGCCAAATTGTCTTCAAAAGTGTTTTTGTACCATTTTACATTTCTACCAGCAATGAATAAGCATTCCTATTGCTCCACACTCTCACCAGCATTTGCAGGTGTCAGTGTTTTGGATTTTAGCCATTCTATCAGATGTGCTGTGGTGTCTCACTGTGGTTTTAATTTGCCTTTCCATGATGACATAGGATGTGGTATCTTCTTCTTCTCAGTCTTTCCACTTGCCACCTTATTTTCTCTGCATTTGCTCTGTCCTTCTTTCTGTCACGTTAGTACAGCAGCCGAAACAAACGGAAAGCCTCTTTGAATTACACCCCTACTGCCCATCGTCCGGTGTTTCTTGCTGCCGGAGTCCAGCTCTGGTGAACAGGGTTGAAGAGAGGCACCGAGTGAACCAGGAAATAAAGAAATGACAGACACAAAATAGTTTAAGAAAAGCGGGCCCCAGGGGACACAAGGCCCTTCTCTCTCTGGGCTCAAGTGCCCCAAGTGTCAGGCACAACTCAAATTTATTGAGAAAAACTGCTCCCCTTAGGTTACTTATGAGACAATGGTTTGTTCTTTTATTTCCTAGTATTCAGCATTATTCCAGTACACATTCACCATCGAGATTATGCATTATTAGGCTTCACGGCTCTCCCTTATCATCTAGTTTACTTGCTAGGTAGTGGTTTCACTGGCACAAGAAGGAATATCCTGATCTGTGCTTGGGCCAGTTTTCCAGCTCACGCTGATCAGTGTTTTAGCCGTGACCAGTCTTCTGGCCATGACCTAGGTATTTTCCTTGTCTCAGCTCTCCATGCCTTTTCTTACTTCTAAAATCTTTCGGTGCTCTTATGAGAAAACATGGCACTCCTTTCAAAGGTAGACCATTTCTTAGACATGTGAGGTGCTCTTATTCTCCTTATTTTGTTTTTCATTTATGAACATAAAGTGATTTTACTTGGAGGTAGTTAAAAGAATGATGAACTTAGTCACTCTTATAGATAGGACTGGCTATCACTTTTTCCTCAATTTATATAAGTTATTGTTATTATTATATAAATAATATGTGTAAATATATTTTTATTGTTGGTCATTTTTGTACAGTGTTTTATTTCTCCTCTCATGTAATCCCCATTACCATTTCATAAGTCAACCGTGAACTGTCACCATAGTCCTTTGTGCTCTTCCCTCCCGTTTTGATCTATCTTCTTCCTCCTCCCCTGCTGTATGTCTCAGATTAATAGTTTGCCTGCGAGTTTTGTTGTTTCCCCCACTCCTTTATGCAAGTTATTATTAAGAAGTCACCCAGGGATGGTAATATGAAAGTAAGTAAGTGTAGTGAATTCATAATGGATTTCCTTTTTAATATTTTATAAACTTTCCTGATAGCAATGCTAATTAAATTTAAATATGTTGAGGTGTCAAGTCTCTTTTTCTTAGAGATTAATTAGAGATTAGTCACTAAGCTATTTGTAGATTACTATGCTTTTTCATTGTAAAGTGTTTAGTAGAAAGGTGGTTTTAGGAAAATGATTATAGATTATAAATGGTTTCATTAAGTACTTTACTTCCCTGTCATTCTACCAGTTCTATAATAATAAATGGCTTTAATGTTCTTTTCACTGATAATTTAAATGAAATCTAAGAGATGAAACAATATTTTGAAACAAGTTTAATTTAATTGACTCAGTGTTGCTTGAAATGCTTGCTTCCCATGATCCTTTTCTGATTAAATACTAAAGAAGACTCTGTAATGTGAATATTTCTCATTTATTTCTTCACCATGGGATTCACACTCCCTGTGATAAGATATTCTCCAAGAATATTAGTAGAGTAGTAGAAATTTATCCTCTCAGGGCTTATGTCAATGTCATTAACAAATGGGAAATCAAAGCCCTTTAATAAAACTAATGACCTTATATAATACCCTTTTCCCACAATTCAAACTATGTTTTAAATGTCTTTATGTTCAACAAATTGATAGACTAGAAATCAGTATATGTTAATTTATAGTCCTGTAAAAGGTTCATCCCATATTTAAAACAGCGAAAATGAACAGGCCTATTTCAAATTTCATAGGATTTCATAAACTCTCAGTGGCAAGAAATAAGCCACCTGGCATTTTTTGTAAATAGTGAGCCAAAGATTAAGACTATGTACCAGAACTGACTGTTCGTATTTCAGGTGAATTTGGCTCAGTCATGTGCCAAATGACATGTGAGAGCATTTTTATTCTAAGTATCCTTTCTTATAATATTCTTACGTTGGAGATTATATTCTCATGAAGCAATAATCCTGATGGCAATTGGCTAGATTTAGTTTGTTTTAATATATTGACCACCATTATTTTTCCTGAGAATGTATAAATTATTTAGAAAAATATTTGCTATTTTGAATAACATTCAGGTGGAATATTGGACTCATTAATTTCCTAAGACTCACAAGTTAGATGTAGAGAGTTAAATATAGTCAGTCAGAGAGTGTTTAAAGTGGCAGGGATGGACAAAAATTATTTTGTGGCTTGGGATTAGTTGAGTTTAGATTAAAGAACTTCTTTTAAAGAAGTGACTCTATAGCTATAATTAAAGAAATAAAAGAATGTGGGTTAGGAGAACTTGAGAGTTTTTTTTGTACACTATATTTTCTGAAGACTTGGGAGTGTTAAGGAGGACAGAATGAAAAGGCAAATTTGGAATTACATATCTAAGATTAAAATAGAGGAGAGTGTAGGTGGAGAACTTCTAAGGCTACATACTCTTTGTAGTTGATGAAGATGATTGAAATCCTTGTAATTAGGATGTGTGCTTTGAAAGATTATATTTCTTGTAACCTATATGGAATTCTTGCTAAATTTAATTTCTTTGAAATATATTTAAGTCCTAATTGAATACAGCAGATTTGAATCTCATTATCAGTGGAGTGCATTTAATTGAAGTCAAATTGATTTAAGCAACTAGTCAGGAAATCTCAGTTTAATCTCCTTTTCTTCCTCTGGGGACATTCATCCACTTGTCTCTACTCTCAAAGCTTAGAGGCAGTAAAAGTTTGATTTAAGAGGAAACATACTATACATTTTCATTTAAATTGATTGTTTAAGTACTAATGAGATTAATTTTATAGATGCATTATAAAATTGAATTTTTCTTTGACTATTCTTTTCACCAAAGCTAAATAAAGTTAGTAGTTTTAAGGATTCTAAAATAATTTCTAAACCAAAGGTGTCATGATACTTAAGGGGTGGTTTACTTTTTTATATTAGGGATATAGTGACCATTCCCCAGAACAATAATATTTAAAATATTGTATATAAAAATATTGAAATTATTTTAATAAAAATAAATCCATACATTAAAAATTTTTACTAATTTTAGTTATGCCTCCAGTAAATTTGTAAAAGATAGACATCATTATCTCTGCAAAGTGCATCTTCCTGATAATTAATGAGGTAATTAAAGGACTAATGCTAGGTAATAACATTAATATGTTTTCTCATAGTGTATGCTAATATATGCTAATTTTAAATAGTTTGAGTAATACAGAGAATGCTCAAACATAGAATTATATTTCTGCTCCTTTTTCTCTAGAGATGACCACTGTTAATGATTTAAATATATCCTTCTAGGCTTGTCATATATAAATAGAGATTTCATACTATATGCACACTTATATACCTACTTTTGAAGTATGCACAAACACACTGTCCATTTCAGGATTTATATATCTAATACAATGCCTTATAAGAACTACATAGAATCCCATTGTTTTAATATACCATATTTCATTTTGCTAATTATCAATGGATATTTGTTTATTTCTAATTTTTTGACATTGACATAGCATCATTGAACTGTGTTTTATTATTTTCTTAAGATAAATTCACAATACTAATATTCTTGGATCAAAGTCAGAAGCATCTTTAACATTTTGAAACATTATAAATTGCCTTTCAGGAAAGTTGTACCAGTGTATGTTTAACATTTGCATGAAAACCCCATTTACATATAACTTCACATTTATCAACCTGTGAAATCTGATAGGCAAAAAAATTATTTTTTATATGTGTATGTACATAGAGTTATTTGTGTTTGAACATCTCTCTGTATAATTTTGAAGCAGTTGTATAACTTAGAAAATTTGTCTTTCCACTTTAAGTGAAATAAAATTCTATATATAGTTTTTGCATGTATTTTGTTAAGTTTATTCTTGGCTTATTTATAACATCTGTTGTTAGTTTAAATGGGATTTCACAAACTTCCACTCTTTCTGCCATTAGACAGCTACTCTTTTTCTATTTCTATTTTATTTTACCATTATTATTATGAGTTTTAATAATTTTTCAGTTGATGCTTTTGTATTTCCTAAGCAAAGAATTATATGATGATCTTTCACATTGTTTATATTATTTCACACTTAGTTTCCTATTCTTGTCTTACTGTTTTGGCTTAAAAATCCAAAATTAAAGAGCCAAACAAACAGCTCTGTCTTTCATGTCAAGGAACTAGAAAAAAAGAACAAAGACAAAAACAAAAACAAAAGTCAGTAGGAGGAAGGAAATAATAAAATTCAAATTAGAAATAAATGAAATGGAAATCAAAAGATCAACAAAACCAAAAGCTACACTCTTTCTAGTTTCTTACTGTGGGCCTGTTGTGCTATATACTTCCCTCTTGGAATGCTTTTGCTATATCCCACACATGTGAAATGTTGTGTACTCATTTTCCTCCAAGTATTTTTTTTTATTTCTTCTTTGATTTACTCATTAACCCAGGAGTTGTTCAGTAGTGTATTATTTGGTTTTTATGTATTAAGGTGTTTCCTTTCTGTAGTTGAATTTAGTTCAATATTTTTATGGTCAGAGAAGATACTTGGTGTGATTTTTATCTTTATGAATTTGTTGTTTGTCTTGTGACACAATTTGTTGTCAATCCTGGAGAATGACCCATGTGCACTTGAGAAAATGTGTATTTGGCTTTTTGGGGGTGTATTGACCTGCAAATGTCCACTGGACCCATGCATTTCAGTTCTTAAGTTAGAGCAATTATGTCCTTATGTATTTTCTGTCTCATCATTCTGTCCATTGGGAGAGTGGGGTGTTGAATTCTCTAACCAGGCATGTATTTTCTCCAATGTCTGTTTTCAAATTTGAAAGTAGTTGTTTACATATTTTGGTAAGTAGATATTGATGAGTGTTATGTCTTCTTGTTGTATTGTTCCCTTGCTCCTTACATAGTGTCCATACCTATCTCTTGTTACTTTTTAGGCTGGAAACCTATTTTGTCTGATGTAACTGTTACTGTTTCCGTCTTTCTTTGGGCAGGATTGTTTTCTATCCTGTCAGTCTGTGTTTGTCCTTGGTACCTAGGTGTATTTCCTGTAGGCAGCAAAAAATTGGATTCTGTTTCCTAATCCACCTATATACTGTCTTTTTATTGATGAGCTCAGTCCATTAACATTTAGAGTTATTATTAGCATGTAAATGACTGTCACTGCCATTTTGTCCCTAGCTTTGTGCTTCTATTTATTTCCTTACTCAGCTGTGTTCATTCCTCTCTTTGGTTCAGATTTTAAGGCTTCTTTTAATATTTCTTGGAGGGAAGATTTAGTGGATACAAATGTCCTAAGGAGAGCCTTGCAGGATCAAGTACCCTTGGCTGGCATTTTTTCTTCTTGGAATATTTTGAATATGTCATTCCATTCTCTTGTCTGTAGTGCTTCTTGAGTGGGATCTGATGTTAGTCTATTCAGTATTTCTTTATAGGTTATCTGTTTTTTCCACCTTGTTGGCTTCATTAATTTTCTTTATTTTCGAGTTCTACTGTTATGTGGTCTTGCTATAGTTCAAATTTGGATGACTGGAGATTATGTTTAAATTCCAGTGGCTAAAATTAATGTAAATAATATATTGGAGTTTCATATGGAAAGTAAATATTACCATTAAAATTTGAAAAGTCACAATGAAGGGACATTAGTCTATGAATTGACTATTTAACCTGTAAAATAATTAGGGTATTACATTTATTTTCTACAATTACACATTGAAAGAGTTATATTAGCAATGTAGGTATTAGAGGTATTTGTTTATGTATTTTTCATCGTAGACTTTCGTTTTAAAGGGACCATAACATGCTGCTTTCCATAAAGAGCACCTCCAATTAATCTTCACATTAGAAACAACATAGCCGGTGCTGGCATAAGTTCAGCCAGCATTCCTGGGCCCTGCTGTGCAGGGAGTCTCAAGAGGAAGGACAGAAGCATATCTCAGTCTCCAGGCCCACTTGGTTCTTGGCGCCTCTGCTGAGAGTTGCACAGGCTACTAATGAATTTTAAATGTAGTGTTTTTGAGTGTAAGGTGGACATCTGTCTTTAAGGGAGAGGATTGATAACAGCATGTCATTCTTCAGAGGCTACTGAATAATTGTCAGATGACCTTTATTGGTATCTACCTCATTTTGTTCATATTGATGCCTTTAAGGCACACGTTGCAATTATTTTCTCCTGAAACTTATAATAAGCAAAACCATGCGTTTCGTGCTTCAATTTGGTTCATTGGAAAAGGTCATGTTTTTGACTAGAAACATGAGAGTGCTAATGTACTTGTAACTATATATAAAATCTTGGATTGTGAATGAAGCAAGAGGAGAGTAGCAAGATTTAAGTGAGAAACAAGGCCTTTCCTGTGAAAGCAGTTGATACTATAAGAGTATTGACACTTGTGGAATTGAGGGGAAAGAGTTGAGAGTAGAAAGCTTGTCAGTCAGTGGGGTTTCACAACAAATTATTGCAGCTTTTGTACCCTAATGCTGTGGGGCAAATAAAAATGGCAGGAATAAGTGGAACAATAGAGTGAACTGGATGTCTGGAGACACTGGCTTCTAAAACTGTTACCCACCTGGGTTCTCCAGATATCTCCTCACTTGAATGACCTTAATCTCTCATTAAAAATAATATTCCAAATAGGTGAAACAGTCTTTGATACAATACACGAGCATTGATATAGAATGAAGGATCAGTGATTTTCATTAGGTTTTAGTGATTTTGCCTCTTGAATGTATCACAGAGATAAAGACTTTAGGAAAAGACTCAAAGAGAAGTAGATTTTTACCTTTTCCCCACCATTGTGAAATGAACATCATGTAAGTTAGGTTGCTTCAGAGGCTTAATCAATACCATTTTAAATATATAAATCAGAATATGCTATTCTTAAATTATAAAAGATATTCTTTAATGTTATTCTTACCATTCCTTTGAGTCAGTTTCTTTTCAGATTTTGTAAAAAAATTCAAACTAAAAACTTTTTGTCTGTGATCATTATGGCCTAGAGGAAAATTAAAAAGATTCTTGTCTCAAGAATCAAAGTGATAGAATATGACTTCTTAATCCTATTTTGCCATTCCGATTAGTTTAGGAGACATTACAAAATTATTAATTATTGAAATCATTACCATTCTGATTAATAGTATGCTTTCAGTCTGACTAGTGGTCATTACAACAAGGTCATGGCAACAGGATTTTTGTGATACTAAACCTATTGATGCCATCTTCTGGGTCCCTGCAGCAAACGCTTACAAATCATGCTATTAGTGGCCAGTCCTTTCTAACACATATGAAAATAACGGAGTCCCAGGTAGAGGTGTGTAACTTAATGATTTTTTTCCTATTACATAAAATTTCAATGAAGCTCCTTGTGGACATATTGTTTGCTTTTTTGCTAAATGACAGATCCCTTAAAATTATTTTTCTTGCGACTGTCTTTATAGATTTGAATATTTTAATGCTTAGTATATTTCATCTGGTTTTAAGTCTCCCTAGTGCTAAATATATAACTTAACTATACATAATTGTTGTATTTCTTTGAATATTACCTCATCAGTTCTTATGTCCCTTTGTGGCCTTTGTTCTCAAACATCATATTATTTTATGCTATTTTTATTTATTTAAAAACATTTGTCATATGCTCTAATTATGTTGATGATTTTTGTCATTATTTTCCAATTTCATCGTTACAAAAATTTGTACATCCAAAGAGTGATGGAAAACAAGCATTTATTCCAGGCAACACTTGAGTGGAGATTAATGATTTTTGAAAGAACAAATCCCTAGGGTGGTGCCTGGTAGTTAGTAGGTATAGTCTGTCAGTCTGTGTAAACAGATACTGTATTATAAAATATTCCATGTGAGTGCATAATCGGACCCATACAGAAAAATCCTAATTGGATAGAAACCATGCAGAAGAAGAGCTGGAGAAAATCACTTTTATTTAGTGTCATTTCTTAATAATTTATAGTGAGTGAGAGATTGCAATGAATTATAGCACAATGGAACTTCCTCTATTTAACAGAACAAATCAGTAACATTAAGAAATTCCCCTGAAACAGTCTTTCTGTACTCTGTCCTCATCTTTCCTTATAGAGCATCAATTATTTTTGCTTTCAGTTGAGGGCAGTCATTTAGGAGAATATGTCATTTCGGAGAATATTTAGAGGGTCACCAGCTTCCTATAATTCAATTAATTTCTTACCCCACCATAAAGTAAGTTTCCTGAAGGCCATGACTTTAGTGCATTTCATTAAGTGGATCACCTTTTATAAATGAAATGTAATGTTAAATACAGACATAAAACTTAATTTGGCAAAAGATATGTGCATGCATATACTTCGTATCACCTTTAATTAATTCTGTTGAATTATAAGATCATGTGTAGAATGAATGCTTTCTTTATGGATAGTAAAATAGCCATTCAGCTTCTTACCAGCTACCCTAAGGGAGCTACCAGAGAGCGAGCCAATGGTTTATAGCTCTTGAGTCAGGCTTCATCCACATGTTAAGCAGTGTGTTTCAGGATCTCCACCCTCATGGTGACATTAGTGGATCACATGGTGTTAATCAAATAAAGTTGTGTCATCTCTCTGTGGCATTACTATGTTTACCATGAGAAAATAACTTTGGAAATTTTAATAAGGAATCAATTGTATAATTTTACAGTTGTGACCTTCCCTTACCTGAAACTTGGAGTTTTAGGTATTTCATAATGATTCCCATCTCCTTGAGCTTTGTTTTGGTGAGGTGGGAGGCAGGTTTTCTCTAGACTACCTAACTGCCAACAGGGGTGTAGATTTGGGCATAGCCCCACAAGACAAGGAAAGAATCTAGTTAGAACTCAGTTCTCCTCCTTGGGCTATCACCAATCCTACTCAGTAACACTAGCATTTTGAAGATATTCTTTTCCTTGATTACCACTCTTGTCCTCTGCCTGTAGTTCTAGTCTCATCTATCTGTTATTGTTCTGTAGTCATCCGGACCTTTTCATTAAAGGACCTTCATACCTGCTCTTGTCTTTTCCTGTGGAGAAGACTCCTTTGTTCTCAACTCTTTTCTGGCTATAGCTTGACTTTCACTCATCACTGTCCTCACAATCTTGAAGACCACTTAAGACATTCTCATCAAAATTACCAGTAGTAACTGCTGAATCCAGTAGGCCATCTTAATATCTTATTGTTCTGTACTTACTCCTTCAAAACTATTCCTGGTTCTGTTACCTCTCAGCCTTTGTTTTTTGTCTTTTCCTCTGCTTGGGCTCTTCACCTACATGATCCCTAATCATCTAAAATCCACCATGGTCCAAAGTAAATTTAGTTGTTCTTTAACTTCCCCTCACAATATCATTTAGTGATATTTCCATTTTCATTTCTTTAAACTGGAAACCTATGCATCATCCCTGACCCAGTCAAGAACGTTTGATTTTTATCTCCTATTTCTTGATATTCCTTGCTTCTTTTACCCTTTTATGAGTAATCTACTCTAGATGGTCAACATCTTCTTCCTCTAATACTAAAGTAGTTACCTACTGCACTACCTTTTTGTTCATTCTCCTAGTGAATGTCCAGAGCGATCTAATATTTGAAACCTCTCCTCAGAAGTTGATACTGTTTCAGACCCTAGCACAGTGTAAGTTCCTGTTATTGTTTGTTGAATAAATGAGTGAATAATGAAGACCAGAATCCTCTTAATATTTAAGGTTCATGCTTGTCTGCGTTGTAGACTATATTATTCACAATCGTTTGAAGATTTCATGTATCAATCATAACTTATTTCTGTTTTGCTTGGATGTTCATAAAATCAGGATGAGTATCTTTCAGGTAGTGTTATAACTTATAGGCTGTCTATAGTGTTATAGATTATAGGTTGTCTGTAAGAACAGATTGCATCTTTATGGTAAAATTAAGCCTATATTTTTGTCTTTTAGTTATAATCTATTAAATTTAGTGTGAAGATTTTCTTAACAGAACACTTTAGAAACAATATTTTTCCCTTTCTTAAAAGAAAAAAGTGAAATATCACCTTAGCATATCTGCATTCATTTATGTAGTTGGAATTCTGCATTGTGAAACTAAGATTCTTTCTAGTCACAGTTTGACAACTGGTGTTTTGATTCTATTCTTTATGGTTTTGTAAGTTTTCTGTTTTAACAAAGAACCATCTTAGATTGTTCTCTAAAAACAACTTGACAAAAAATTGAAAGAATGTGACAACATGATTAGATGTTTAAACATGCTCATTGGGTCAGAAACAGGGAAATGTATGTATAATGTTTTCTTTACTCTTAAATTTTTTACTTGCTTCTTGCTTTACTTGCTTCTTTTGTGAATAACATAAAATTCACTGTTTTAACAAGTGCTGTAGCAGTAGCTGTGGTCACACTTTTGCACAAGTTAGATATATTTTTCCTGAAATTGTTAGATTGAAATAACTCTGTAGTTTCATGAATGAGATCCAAAACTATGCTGATAGTTTCTCTGGGGGCTAATCAGTGTGGTGTAAAAAAATAAAATAAAGTTTTGTTTTTTGAGCTTTTGTTAAGGAACTTGCAGCATATCCTACCTCCTTGGACTCAGAAAGAAAAATAACAATGGGGAATTATGGAAGCAAGCATATTAATTTAGTTTATTTGCCCCCCTAATTATAGTTTAATAAAATATGCTTAGGGTGCTACAACACCTTGTAAAGGAATCTTATTTAATTATGATTTTGGTATGTTATTCTTAATAGTGGATAAGAAACAATATTGTAGAAATAATGAAAAATCAAAAGACGTTAAAACAACATTTGACCGTTTTCTCTAGTATTTTGAAATTATTTCGAGGATTTGAAATCAACTTAAGTCAGTTTATGTCACAATATTAGAAATTATCTTTATGATATAAATATATTAGAAAATAGTGCTTCTAGACAAATCGATGTCTTTTGTTGTTTCAGTATTTTTTGTTGCTTTACTAGTTGGTGAGATCCTCTTGATTCTGATGACTCTATCCACTCTATAAATAAAGTGTTGATTATTTCAGACAGTAGATCCAAAAATTAAAGTATTATCTGGAAATATTCAGAGATCAAATAAATGCAATTTGTTTTATTATAACCATTGAATATAACCTCCATCCACCCAAACATCACCCTCTCCCATATCAGTCTGCCAAGATCTTGATAGAAATAAAGATATGTAGGGCTTGATGAAGAGGCCATGGTGGTGAAGGAGCTTAGGGGAGATCTGTGGTCATCTACCCTCCATATCAAATCTAGCCCTGTTCCCATCTTGCATGGGCCCCTCCCAACTTTTCAGAGCTAATGCATAACTTGACCTTTGGAATAACAAACCTAGAGGAATGTCAGAGTCCTGAAACTTTTCCAGAATATTTGAATATAAATCATTTTCACTCTAGTCAACAGCAGACAAGCTCATTATTTGTTCACATGTGCTATGGCCAGGTTTTTTTTTTTTTTTTTTTTTTGTTTTTGTCTCATTTGGGACCTTGTAATAACATTGGATTTTGTTCTTTGTGAGACTACAAACTAAGATCATATCCTTTCCACTAATTCCAAGTTTTATGCATTTTGGAACGGCAGATCAAAGGAACAAGTAATCATTCTGGAGCTGATGGATTCTTTTGTATGCTACATATAAATTTTTTACGTCTTGAAGGCTTAACTTACTAAGAAAGTAGGTATCGATTTAAGGAGATATTACCACAAAGAGACATGTAAGAGAAAACTCTTGACAGCAGTAGTTTTATTCTCATAAACAGAGTCTCAAGTCAAGTGCAGAGTGTTAAAATGTGAAGGTTTGTGTATTACCACACTTGTGGTACAGGAACTATATGCATGTATTTAGAGGAAGACTAATTTCACATTTTAGTTTTGTTAAGAATTATTGTAGGTTTTATAACTGATGACAATAGCATTATTTTCAATGTGATCTGCCTATATAAAAATAATTTTTAATGTGGAAGTTCTTGTTAGCTTAAAAGGCTAGTCAAACACCAGCTTTTAAAGCCAAGTCACAATCTAACTTACCATCACAATTCACCGTTTCCTTCTCCATTTACTTGGTAGATTAATTCCACCTCAACAGTGCCATTATATATCTGCCTTGATGGTGTGGAAAAATACACACAGACATCTGACATTTTTGAACACGTGGGTTGTGACAAATTTAAATGTGTTCTAATAGTGCATCCATGAGTAAGTAGCTGAAGATTTATAGTTGTTTTTTTTTTTAACTTAAGGATGAGGAAATTGACCACTGTGGGATAATTAAAAATAACAATTCTCTGGAAAAGCAGTAACTATGTTCTTAAATGTCAGGGCACCAAGAGGCAATATTCCGTGATCAAAATTGGGTAATTTATATCTTTGTCACTTGAAGATCAGATATATATTTGAATTAATGAATCATCCCACCAATATCCCCAAACTAAAGAAAATTTTGTTTCTTTTTTCACAGGCCAGGCTTTAGTCAATTGAATGATAAATCATTCTGCCTTTTCCCAGATCATAGGACATGGAGGGTCTTAGAGGCAAACTGCAATTAAATGAGACCCTAGAGAGGAGATTCTGCTTTGTTTTAAAAGAATGCCAATGAAGGAGATAGCCCAGGCTACTTTGGCTACCTTCTTACTATTTAAATTAGTAATATCATGTGACTATTTTTAATCTTTTTCAGTTTATCACTGAGATTTTTCTTAAATGCTTGAGAACAGTATATCTCAATTTCTTGATGGTTCCAATATCCAAATCAAATGCCTGGTGATTCTACAGTGATCGGGTTGATGAGAAAATGTTCCTCTTCCTTCAAAAAATAACCCTAAAAGCATTTTTGTTTACAAAGATATTCATTTGCATTTTCTCTTTTGAGCTTCACAGAAATGCTATAGTTAAAGATTATTAATTGCTATCTTATATCTCTATTTCAGTTTCTCTTAAATCAGAAATTAAGAATCAGAGGGGCTAAGTCACTTGCTGAAGGTCATGTAATTAATAAATGGAATAATCACCCTTTGAGACTGGCCATTTTTCCCTTAATGACAACACCTTCGCACACTATATTTTATTGCCTCTTTGATATGCTTATAAAATTGGATACTACAAACATGACTTAAGGTGCTTTGGCAAAACTTGTTCCTGGGGGAATTACCTGAATTGATGATGTGGTTGGGAACATTATTAATTTGAGTCTATGATCTGAACTGCAATGTAAAAAGAAACAGCCAGTTTTAAGTGGCCTTGGTCAGATGTACAGTTTAAATGGTTTAGAGTGGTTGACACAGGCAAATTTTAAGTGTTTCCTATGAAATATTACATAGCCAAGGGCTTTGAAAGTTAAATTACATTGGAAAAAACTTACAAGTTAATGGAGCCATTCATATTTCTGTTCAGTTCTAAAGCTGTGGCTGCTGGTAACATTATATTGAACTGTAGACATCGTGTTCATGTTGATGTTCATTTAAATTGTTTACCTCAGGAATGCAGGCGAACCAAATAAGGAGTCAGGAAAAAAAACCAATAATAATTGAAAAAACAAAATTAGAAGGCAGCTATAAATTAGAGACATTCTGCAAAGGAAGAAGAGGCAGAGGAGTCAAAACGGGAGGGAAGAGCACAAGGGACTATGGTGATGGTTCATGGGTGAATTGGTGGTGGAAATCTTATGGGGACTACACTTGAGAAGAGAAAGCAAACATTGTACAAAAGTGAGAAACGATGTAAGTATATATATAAATAAAATAAGTAATTTACTTCAATTTGCTCAAGTGGAAGTCTTTGTCTATTGTTAGCTCTCACTCTATCTTTCAAGATACTTTCATTCTTTAAAAATAGTTTTGAGAAAAGAAAGTAATTTTTAGTTAAGGTATATTGTGAACCCATTGTGATTAAAACATGCTAAGGTACACATTTTTTATTTAAACTAATTTTAAGTATAAAACTTTAACTAAAAATGTTGAAAAGTATCAGTGAGGAAGAGTATTTTATTTTTATGAGTTAATTATTTTTCTTGCATCATTGTAGTCCCCATAGTTCTCCAGCCACCATATCACCCATTAATCATCACTATATAACCCAGTGTTCATCCCTCTTCTGTTTTGCCCCATCTTACTTTTCTGTATGCCTCAGTTCTATGGTCAGCTTGCTAGTTTTGACATTTTCTTTATGTTTTGTTTGGTTTCTCTAAATTCCACATATAAGTGAGACCATCAAGTACTTATCTTTTTCCTTCTGACTAATTTTGACTAACATAATCTCTTCCAGCTCCATCCATGTTGCCACAAATGGCATGAGTTTGTCCTTTTTTGATTGTTGAGTGATGTTCTATTGTATAAATATACCACATTTTTTTGATCCATTTGTTTATTTGGGGGCATTTGTGTTGTTTCCATATCCTGGCTATTGTAAATAGTGCTGAGGTAAACATAGGAGTGCAGGTTTCCTTTTGAATTAATATTTTTGTGTTCTGGGTAGATTCCTAGGAGTGTAATCATTGGACCTTATGGCAGATCCATTTTTAATGTCTTGTGGAATCTCCACACAGCTTTCCATAGTGACTGGACTAGTTTATATTCCCATCAGCAGTGTAAAAGTGTTGCTTTATCTCCACATCCTCTCCAGCTATTGTTGTTTTCTCTCTCTCTCTCTCTCATCTATCTAAATGTTGGCCATTCTTACTGGAGGTGGTATCTCATTTTGGTTTGGTTTTGTGTTTAGGTGATAGCTAGTGATGGTAAACATTTTTTCATATGCTTATTTGCATTTCTTCTTTGTAGAAGTGTCTTTTTAGTTCTTCTGCCCATTTTCTTGACTGGCTTGTTTTTGTTGAGCTGTGTAAATTCCTTGTAGATATTTGATATCAGTCCCTTATTTGTTGTATGGTAAGTAAATATTTTTTCCCATTTAATATACTATTTCTTTGTTTTGATTATTGTGTCTTTTACTGTACAGAAGCTTTTTAGTTTGAGATAGTCCCAACTATTTATCTTCTCCTTTGTTTTCCTTGCTTATGAAGAAGAATCTCCAAAGATGTTTTTGAGGTTTATGTCACAGAATGTTTCGCCTATGCTTTCTTCTATATATTTTATGGTGTCAGATCTTACATACAAGTCTTTTATCATTGAGTTGATTTTGTATATGGAGTGATAATGGTAGTCCAAATTCATTTTTTGTATGTTGCAGTTCAGTTTTCCCAACACACTTTATTCAAGAAGCTTTTCTTGATCCAGAGTATATTCTTTGCACCTTTGTTGTAAGTGAATCGACCATATATGTGTGGTTTTGTTTCTGGGCTTTCAGAAATAAAAGACACACGTTGGTCTGTGTGTCTGTTTTTGTTCCAATACATGCTGTTTTGTTATAATGACTTTGTAGTATTGTTTGAAGTCTGGGAGTATAATGCCTGCATTCTTCTCCCTTTTATTGAGGAGAGCTTTTGCTATCTGGGTTTTTTTGTGGTTATACATGAATTTCAACAATATTTTTTCTATTTCTTTGAAAGATGCCATTGAGACTTTTATTGGAATTGCATTGAATCTGTAAATTGCTTTTGGAAGGATGGCTATTTTTATAATGTCAGTTCTTCTGATCTATGAGCAAAGACTATCTTTCCATTTCTTTGTGTCTTCTTCTATTTCTTTTAACAGTGTTTTGTAGTTTTCCTCGAATAGTTCTTTCACCTACTTTGTTAGGTTTATCCCCAGGTATTTAATTTTTTGGGCACAATTGTAAATGGGATAATTTTCTTAATTTCTTCCCCAATGATGAAAACTTCTAAAAGAAATCCAGCTTCATTTTTTTTCACCTATCTATATGAATTTGAGTTAGGTTGTGAAGGAAATATCAGGTAAAAATCTTAGAAAATTTGCTTTAATGAACAAATAAGAGTTATTTGTAACTAATACTTCATTATCTTTCAAGGAGCTCACAAACACTTGAAAAATAAGTTTTTTTTCCTTTGGACCTAATAATACCAATTTTCTCAACTTTTTTTTCTGAATCAGTGAAAATATAAATTTTAAACTAGCTTTGGTCCAAATAATCATATGTCTGAATAGAGTCTGGGGAGTTCATAGCACATTACTGAATTTGTCTATTTCTGAAAGAAATTGATTCATTATTTTCAAATTATTTTGCAGGACCCTGCAAACCAAAAATGTGGTGGAAGAAAGAAAACTGTGTCTTTCAGCAGCATGCCATCAGAAAAGAAAATCAGCAGTGCGAGCGATTGTATCAGCTTTATGCAAGCTGGCTGTGAACTGAAGAAAGTCCGACCAAATTCTCGCATTTATAACCGTTTTTTCACTCTGGACACAGACCTGCAAGCTCTTCGCTGGGAACCTTCCAAAAAAGACCTTGAGAAAGCTAAGCTTGATATTTCTGCCATAAAAGAGATCAGATTGGGGAAGAACACAGAAACATTTAGAAACAATGGACTTGCTGACCAGATTTGTGAAGACTGTGCCTTTTCCATACTCCATGGGGAAAACTACGAATCTCTGGACCTAGTTGCCAATTCAGCAGATGTAGCAAACATCTGGGTGTCAGGGTTACGGTACCTGGTCTCACGAAGTAAGCAGCCTCTTGATTTTATGGAGGGCAATCAGAACACACCAAGGTTCGTGTGGTTGAAAACAGTGTTTGAAGCAGCAGACGTTGATGGGAATGGGATTATGTTGGAGGATACCTCTGTAGAGTTAATAAAACAACTCAACCCCACTCTGAAGGAATCCAAGATCAGGTTAAAGTTTAAAGAAATACAGAAGAGCAAAGAAAAACTAACCACCCGAGTGACAGAAGAAGAATTTTGTGAAGCTTTTTGTGAACTTTGCACCAGGCCAGAAGTGTACTTCTTACTTGTACAGATATCTAAAAACAAAGAATATTTGGATGCCAATGATCTCATGCTCTTTTTAGAAGCTGAGCAAGGAGTTGCCCACATCACTGAAGAGATGTGCTTAGACATTATTCGGAGGTATGAGCTTTCTGAAGAAGGACGTCAGAAAGGGTTTCTTGCAATCGATGGCTTTACCCAGTATTTGTTGTCACCAGAATGTGACATTTTTGATCCTGAGCAAAAAAAGGTTGCCCAAGATATGACCCAGCCATTATCTCATTACTACATCAATGCTTCTCACAACACTTATCTCATAGAAGACCAGTTCAGGGGACCTGCTGATATTAATGGGTATGTTAGAGCTTTGAAAATGGGCTGTCGAAGCATTGAACTTGATGTAAGTGATGGTTCAGACAATGAACCAATTGTTTGTAATCGAAATAATGTGACAACACATCTTTCCTTTCGAAGTGTCTTAGAGGTGATAAACAAATTCGCCTTTGTTGCTTCTGAATACCCACTCATTCTCTGCTTGGGGAATCACTGTTCCTTACCACAGCAGAAGATAATGGTTCAACAGATGAAAAAGGTATTTGGAAATAAACTCTATACTGAAGCACCTTTGCCATCAGAATCCTATCTCCCATCACCAGAAAAACTAAAAAGAATGATTATTGTGAAAGGAAAGAAATTGCCTTCTGATCCAGATATTTTAGAGGGAGAAGTCACAGATGAAGATGAAGAAGCTGAAATGTCTCGGAGGATGTCAGCAGATTACAATGGTGAGCAGAAACAAATCTGGCTGTGTAGGGAGCTCTCTGATTTGGTATCAATCTGTAAATCTGTTCAGTACAGGGATTTTGAACTGTCTATGAAAAGCCAAAACTATTGGGAAATTTGCTCATTTAGTGAAACAGAGGCCAGCCGAATTGCAAATGAATACCCAGAAGATTTTGTGAATTATAATAAGAAGTTCTTATCAAGAATCTATCCAAGTGCCATGAGGATCGATTCCAGTAACTTGAATCCACAAGACTTTTGGAATTGTGGCTGTCAGATCGTAGCGATGAATTTTCAGACACCAGGTCCAATGATAGACCTGCACACAGGCTGGTTTCTTCAAAACGGAGGATGCGGTTATGTTCTACGGCCGTCTATCATGCGGGATGAGGTTTCTTACTTCAGTGCAAATACAAAGGGCATCGTACCCGGGGTATCACCTCTAGCTCTTCATATCAAGATCATCAGTGGTCAGAATTTCCCAAAGCCCAAGGGAGCGTGTGCCAAGGGGGATGTCATAGATCCCTATGTTTGTATAGAGATACATGGAATACCAGCTGACTGTTCAGAACAAAGAACTAAAACTGTACAACAAAACAGTGATAATCCTATTTTTGACGAAACGTTTGAGTTTCAAGTAAACCTACCTGAACTGGCCATGATTCGCTTTGTTGTTCTGGATGATGACTACATCGGTGACGAGTTTATAGGACAGTATACAATACCTTTTGAATGTTTGCAACCTGGATATCGGCATGTTCCCCTCCGCTCTTTTGTGGGTGACATCATGGAGCATGTGACCCTTTTTGTCCATATAGCAATAACCAATAGAAGTGGAGGAGGAAAGGCACAGAAGCGCAGTCTTTCAGTGAGAATGGGGAAGAAAGTTCGGGAATATACTATGCTCAGGAATATCGGTCTTAAAACCATAGATGACATCTTTAAAATAGCAGTTCATCCCTTACGAGAAGCCATAGACATGCGAGAAAACATGCAGGTAGGAAAAAAAAAAAGTCCCATACTCTTCTTTCCTACGCCTACTTCTTACTTCTTTCACTAATGAACATTATGTTTTACTAGTGATCTGATTCATCAAAAAATTATCGGAGAGGTTGTGTACCACTGAACTAAGTTCAGTATTGCCTGTGATAAAACAAATATATATATATATATATAATTGTGAATGCTATGAGTTGAATTTGGACTGACCTAAGACAGTTAATGGAGCATCAGTGTAGCAAAATGCTATAGATCCATTAATTTATGGAAATGTAAAGAGTAGAGAATATGGAAATGTAAACAATGAATAGAGCATATTCTATGGATGTGTAATACAGAAAATAATATATATACTCATACATACTAAATACAAGCATATACCTATGTAGAATATTTGCACATATGAACATGAAGGGAATTTGAAATCATATTAAAATGTAATGCTATTAGATTAATTTTAGTTATTTAAACGTATAACAATAATAAATTACTCCCCTTAAGAGGAAACAAAGCTAAACAAATAAAATTCAGCACTGAACTTGTTGCAAACTATTTTAAAAAGTTTATTTTATAAATTTCCAGTACTTTACAAGTTTACTCTGTAGCTCTGGGGTTACATTTTTATTCCTCCATGTTTAATGTTCTCAGAGAATGTGATTAATATAAAAAGTATGCATTATGGACTTAACTCTATACCCATGTGATCTTGAGCAAATTATTTCATATCTCAGATCATTAGTTTTTTCCACAAAGATAAATAGTAATAGATCACAGGATTATTATGAAAAGTAAGAGCATTCATAAATTACTTAGTCTTGGCATGTAAAAGTTTAATGTTATTTTCCTTCATTGTAATCAGAAATGGCTGAAAACTTTTGTATTTAATGCTATTTAACATATTTTTTTCTAGGCTGATATTTCTGAGGAGCAATTAGATAATAAATATTTATGAGGCTCCTGCAATGTGTGTGGAGGTGTTAAGCAGCAACACTCCATGTATGAGAGTAAAAGAGGAGAGGAGTATTCTTCAAGGGGCTTAATTTGCTCCTTTATCTAGCATTTTATAATAATCTTCATTAAAAATTCCCTGCTTCCAAGATAGAAAGCAAGTTTGAAGAGGCTGAGTAATTCCCTAAATATTGCAGTTAATAAATAGCAATGCTGAGCTTTAAATATAGAATTCCTTACTACCAAAACCCACAATTCATGGATTTTAGTGACGCAATGGTGAATTCCAAACCATTACTTGCTGAAAATATGTTTTCACATTATTTACAGAGTAATTCTTACATAAGCTTAAAATCAATTTTAAATAGCCAAAATTAATAGAAAATAGTATGGTATCCAAATTGCATTTAAATAGTTAGATTGCTTTTAACTTGAGGTGGGATGCCTTAGCCACTATTTTAAAAATAAACACCAAATGTTAACACATTTTACCTAACTCTTCCAGACACAATTCTACAATTTTTCATGCAAGAAATAGACTTTTGTATGTTTCTAGATAATTCTTCAAATATATTCATTATGTGTGTGTATATGTATATACATATATATTTTAATTGCATATTTAGAGAGTTAGTTATGGATAAAGTTGTTCAGGTTGCACTGATAATTTGTGTCCTCTAAATGTAAAGTCTTTTGAGTTAATGATTATTTGATCACCAGAAAAATAAATACCGTCATTGTTAATCAATCCATGAGAAACATAGTAAGTTGGATGCTGTTCACTGTTAATAAAATAAAATTGCCTATTTCACTTATAGGTTGAATATAGAGAAATCAAACAAAGAGTCAGGAAAAAGACAGAACTTGCAGCCTCACCTTAGGTCTGAGATATGAAGAAGGGGAGGAAGGGAGGGTCAAAACAGGGGAGGGAGACCATGAGGGACGATGAAAACTGATCATGGGTGCTGTGGTGGTGAGAGAACTATGGGGACAACAGCTGAGAGGAGAAATCAAATACTATCCAAAAATTAAGAACAATGAAAGAAAACAAATTAACTGATTAAATAAGAAAAGAGTCTATTTCAAATAAAATTGTAAACACTAGCAACATGAACAAATGCAGCTCTGTGTGAAATATGCTTTACTATATTTGTCTGTAAGGTGCACTTCTGATGGGATGACGAAGAGTACCATGTCTGGTTAGTCAAGGGGGCAGTGATGAGAAATGCCAGCTTGCTACCTTCACAGGAAGAGTCCACAGGAGGCATACTCACATATAGTCAGTGACATGATGCCTATGCTCGTCAAGAAGCAAATCAAATAATACATTTATGTACAGTCATAAGAATGTGTGAACATTCCAGGTCTCTTCTCGGAAAAGCATAGCGTAGTCTTGGGTCTCAATCTACTTTGCTTTGTGACATATTTGTGGCAGCTGCTAAAAATTGAGAAAGATGAAGTATAATGGTAAATTAGCCCTATGTATTATCTCTGTGCACATCATAGCACTTGTGATCGGTTATAATTCACGTCGCTACAAATTAAGTATGTCCTTAAGGGTATAATTTTAATGAAGATACTTTTGTGTCAACCTAGAGATATTGGGGTGGGAAGTGATGTGCCATGTGGGCAAAGTGTAACCCCATGATTTCTCCCCCACAGAATGCCATAGTGTCTATTAAGGAATTGTGTGGACTTCCTCCAATTGCCAGTCTGAAGCAGTGCTTGCTGACCCTGTCCTCTCGGCTCATCTCCAGTGACAGTACTCCCTCGGTCTCTCTTGTGATGAAAGACAGCTTTCCTTATCTGGAGCCTCTGGGCACAATCCCAGATGTGCAGAAAAAGATGCTGGCTGCTTATGATTTGGTAGGAAATTGTGATTCTGTGTGTGTGCGTTTATGTTTTTGTGCATGTGTGTAATCATATAGTAGAACTCTAATGAATAACAGTTCAGGTATCAATTACTTGATACCTGAATTGGGTGTGGCAGGAAGTGACCAGCTAACTTGGTTTCTCCTAAGGGCCCTTGAGAAACTCAGACAGTGCTTTCAATCCAGAGTTCTACAGAAGGCAAATAGAAAAATCTCAGCTTTAGCAAGAATGAATTGAGTCTTCAAAAGTGTATACAACTTCTCATCATCTAAATATCTTTCGCCAGCAATATAATCATTTAATTGCATATGTACAGGAAGTAGAACTTGATGGCAGAGAAAAACTTTCTCTGGAATTTCATTTCTCAGCTAAGACAGTTATCTGATGTTTTTCCAGTATATAATGCAACAAATTAAGTATAATTTTAATGAATATACTTTTGTGTAAACCTAGGACTGTTGGGGGTAGAAATGATGTGCCATGTGGGCAAAGTAATTCCATGATTTCTGTAGCTATTAATTTATATATTTATGTATAACACAATAATTATATTTTTATCTCCTAATCCATTGAAAAATAAAGGAACAAATGACAGTAATACTTGTAACTTATATGCCAGGTAAAGTGTAAATATCCGTAAAATAGAAAAAAAGCACTTAGTAAGAAAGCTATATGGAGGAAAAGAATTTTATATTAACCAGGATTAAATTCAGCTTCATAAAAAAATAATGGAAAGCCAATCAGAGCTTAAAATTTTAAGACTATTTTTCACATAAAAATTTGGAGACCAAAAAAAAAAATTCTGGAGACTAGATTTCCATGTAACTTTCTACTCGACTAGCCCTAGAGCTTGGCCCTTATCTTCATGGTGCAAAGTCACTGCCAAAGTGCCAGTCATAAATATCATCAAATTCTCATTAAAAAAATTACCTCAGATAAAGAATTTAATGAAATGGATACTCTCATCCATTTACCTCTAGTGGAAAAACAAATTGATATAGATATTTTGAGGAAAAATATGGCAATATAATTTAAAATTTTTATCCCATTTGATTTATATATTTCTTTTACAAGGATTTCTTTCAGTCTGTAGACACAAACATTTATATTTGTTTAATAATCCACATAGAGGAAATGACCTAAATAAAATAAAACAGAGACTCCTTTGAAGTCACAAAAATCATGTTAGAATATTTAATACTATGGAAAATAGTTCATACTATATTTTTTAAAAACTCTAGTCACAAAAAATAGAATTTAAATTGTATTTATATGTGTACACATCTAAATTGCATTGGGATACTAACAGTGATTTTTTTTTAAATGACGAGAAAAGTATATATTTCTTATTATGCTTTTCTATTTTTTTCTGTATTTGTAAAGTTCTTTGAATCCAACAAATTTTCATAATTGAATACAAATAAATGTTAAGGAAGAATAATAACATTTTATTATTAAAAAATGACTAGAAGAAAAAGATTTGAGGTAAGTATCCTACAATTGAAAAAGACAAAAATCCTGGAGTGTATTCTACTTAAAATGATCATAGCTCTTATAAACTGGGTTTCATGGCTTTTGAGGGAAAAGTTTGCATATTACCTATATCTCATTTTTCATGAAATCAATTTTTCCATCATAAAAGTAGGGACCGAAAGCTATTCAGTGAATAGGTATAATTGCCATTTAAGAGGTGAAATTAGGGTACCAGTTTCCATAGAGACAGACAGTAGAAATCATTTATTCCTCCAATTCCCTTTTAAGCTAAGAAAGAAAAATCATTCCCTGAGAGGTCCCCTGGAGCTGGACCTGTACCTTGCGGAAAAGCACCTGGACTGTGATTGGCCAGTTTCCATTTTCACATCCCCAAGTGTCTGATAGTGTTTTGTTTTCTCACTTTTAGCTGCTAGAACCAAATCTGAACATTGACTTTTCTCATTTTTTTAAAATGCAATTTGTAATTGTAGGCCTAGAGTGATTTTCCAAAGCTTTAAGTAAAAGACTACAATGGAAAACAGAAATAATTTTAATGGTGTCTTCACTTATAGTTTCTTATGGAAATGAATTTTCTTTTTGGTAGGGCATAGAATGTAACGGCCCTTATACCAATTTTTAAGCTCAGTGGACTGTGGAAGTTATGGAAACACTTGGAAATTTTTTTTAAGATTTGTTTATGCATAGAACTGGGGTACAGGCCAGAAGTGTGGGGGGTAAGAGGAGTCACCAGAGACATAACAGGGACAGAACAGGCAGACCGACTAAAATACACTGCTGAGGGGAGCAGTAGGTGAGACAGGAAAGGTCTGCTGACCCATGTGGGTCACCTTCCTGGCTAGGGATGGAACTCATGCTGCAGTGCCTGCAGTGGCTGTAGTGACTGTGGATAGCTTCATAGTGCTGCGCTTTAGCCCCTTGGGCCACCAGGGAGGCCTCAACACTTGGAAACTTTGTTGGCTGTTTTTTTAGGGAACTAGGTGGGTAGGGAAAAATATATGTGATACTATCTTGGCCATGAACATAAAATGCCATTTTTACTTTCTAGGATTTACATTGTATTAGTTGACATCTTTAATGCTCTTGGTGTATTAGTGTTTATATTTATTTCAAAGATATCTCCTAAAATACTCTGCTGGCCCAGAGTGCTTATTTAAATCTGATCATGTCACTTTCTTGCTTAAAATCCCATTTAAAATAGAGTTGAAACTCTATCCTGGGCTCACTGATCTTCTGGGGTTTTTTTGTTTTTTGTTTTTTCCATTTTATGATTTAGACTTAATATTTTTGAAATCCATCTCTAGCCTCAGTCCTAATGCTTGGGTCCTGTTTCTGCATGTGATTACAGGGCAACACTTGAGCTTCACAAGAATAACAGAAATTTAGTAAGTAAAAAATGGGTTCATCTTTTATTTCTGAGGTGCTTATGTATCCTTTTCTAACCATTACAAAAGATACCATCATGCCAATGGTTCTCAGTTTCTCCAAATCATTTCAAATGCTCTGTCTTCGTGTCTAACTAATAAGGTTAGTTAGTATAATAGAGTCTTTTTACTTTCTATCGGTATCGATGAGCTCCATTGCTTCTTTCCTCATGGTCATCCTCAGATGTATTCACTCTTTACATTGAGACAACCAAGGTTCTCTCACCAGATTCTCTTCTCCTACCTGAAATTTTCAACAGCTTTTAGAGTCTTCTACCTCATTGTTACCTTTCCCTGTCACAATGACTGGAATAGTCATCTTTAAACTCCCGTAATTTTTAACTATTTTTGCAAAGGCTTCAGCTGTTAATGTTGTCTATTTTGATGACTTCATTTCCCATTTCCATATATTTTAACTCTCTTCTTCAGTCAGCCTGATTTATTTGCATTTTCTTTTCATTCTCTATCCTTTGTATTTCTCAGTTCTAAGCCATCTGCCTTCCTATCTTTAATTCCCTCTCCATCAAGCGAAGTCCACCTTTTTGTCCTAACATCTCATAAAACTGACCTTATTAAGAAAAGATGCACTTATTTATTCAGGGCATTCAATATAGTACCATGTATAAAGAACTTTTTGGATTCTGTGCAATACAGAGATGAATGAACAAAAACAGGTTATCTGCACAAATAATTATATAAAACACAATAACTCTTTGATTCAAGAGTTATATAAGTAAATATAAGTAATATAATAAAAGTAAAATCCAATGAGAGCACATATACCTGTCACTTGTAAAACAATGCATTCTTTTTTTGGTGTATTATTTTGCATATGTCTTTAGGCTTTTGTCTACTTAACAAACACATCTGGGATACGTGTTACTGTATAAGGAGTTGGGGGAAGAAATGGTATGAAGCAAACTTTCTGTTCAGGAGGACTGGAAGGCAGTCCTTAGACTGAAAAAGGGAAAGAGCAGAGACACATAGGGTTCAAAGAGTGGACCAAGTAATCTTTTATATCCTGAAGTAGTTGGAGTCTAAAGAACTTGGTCCTGTTCACAGTGACTGCAAAATCTTATATGCAACTAATTTTAAAAAATATTATCTAATATTTATATATATGTATGTATGCATGTATGCTTATTTCTCTAAATAGTTGAATTTTTATGTTTTCAATATCCTCACCTGTCTAATTTTTCAAGTACATTAAACTCTTGGGATAATTAGTGTTTTGATTATAGGATTCAGAGGTGGAAAAGTTACTGGTGATTGCAACTGTAAAAATAAGCCCAGAGTGCTCTTTGAAGGTGACTTCTGTGCTGAATTATTTAACATTAACATAAAAGTTAAAAGTTTACTATAGTAAGAGTAACAGATTTTTCTGAAGATTAAAAATCAAAACAATCTAGAGAACATGAGTCAAGGGTTATTTAATCTTTTACTAAGTCAATTAGGGGTATGATTTGGAGAAAAGTTGATTGCATTAGCATGAGCAGGATTCTTGTAATGGAATCCTTTCCCTGTCACAATGACTGGAATAGTCATCTTTAAACTCTAGTAATTTTTAAAACAATTAAGTCAAGCCTAAGGTGCTGGATTAACTATACTTTCTAATGTCAGTGTCACTACCATCCCAGGATGAGAGAAAGTTGTAGGTATGGGCACCATCCCCCACTGTAGTTTTGCTTATTGAAATAAATTGAAATCAAAATTAGTTAAGTCAGAGATACTTTCCTTCCATCAGTCACTCTCATTGTGAAGTATGTGTGAAACTGCAAATTAGTGTACATTTCAAAAAGGACTGGCTTGTATAATAATGGAATTGTTGCTGGCATGCGCCCCATCAGACAGGTTATTTAGAAACAAGGTGTTTTGTATTAGTACTTATGGGTACAGTGATGTCTTCTGATACATTTTATATATAATGGAGGGATTAATTAGCAATTTGGGGGTTGAAATTTCCTTGATTCCCTTACATAAGTCCTTGACCTTATGTAGTCCTGTTTCACTGAGAATAAACAGGCTTGATGATACTGACTTTGTTTATAAAGAAGAGATGGCAATTTATTAACTATTATCTGTCTGATGAAAAAATTTTAAGAAACCTTAAAATTAAATATCTTCTTTATTATTAAATCTGTATGTAACAGCAACCAGATTTTAAACATATCACATTTAATAAAATGTAAGTATTTTTTATACAATCCGAGTAGGTAAGCTGCTACAGAACCAAGAAACTAAAACCAGTATTTTGATTCTAAGGGAGGTAAGAAATAGATGTTTTAGATTCTTAAAGGGAGAGAAAAAAACAGTATCTAGAGCAGATTGACTTTTTATTGGTTCACATGTCCTCAAATGATTGCCCTTCCAAATTTGTTAACTCTTTTCTGAAAAAACAACAGATCCCATATAAGTGCATATTCTTCTTCACAAGAGTATCTTATAATGGTTGAAGAGTGGGAGTTAGACTTGGAGAGAGAACTAAACAGTCATGGCAGAAGTTTAATTTCATGATGCTTTACCTGATGAATCTTAGTTTATTTAATGTTTGTCACGAACCTATACTACACTTTAATATGTTATCAGTATCTCAGAACAGTTTGTAAGCTAGATATGCTCCTCATGAATGCCTTGATTCTAATCCTAACTCTTTCTCTAGCTATGTGGCTTTGGGCAAGTTCATTTTGGACTCAATTTATTTATCTATAAAATTGGCATGTCCATGACAGATGGTTTTAGATGACTTCTAAATATAAAGTTCTGTGGAATTTAGATGTAACTCAGGAGAAAATTGGAATCTTTGGAAGATTTTAAAATCCTCATATAATGAAAGCTCATCTTTTCAGTGTCGCTAAATAGTTCCATTGATTCTACAATGATTCTAGGAGATTAGTTAAACTCCCTATTGAGAAGAACTGGAAGGACAGTCTTTCACACAGATGAGACAGTTACACATGTTTCTGAGTATAAAACACTACTATTTTTTTTCAAAGTACTTAAATTAGGGGCTTCCCTGGTGGCGCAAGGGGTTGGGTGCCGCACTGTGGGACTTCTGCGGCCACTGCAGCAAGAGTTTGATCCCTGGCCAGGGAGGGGATCCACATGGCGCAGCAGACCTCTCCTCTCCTGCCCGCTGCTCCCCTCAGCAGTGTGTTTCAGTAGATCTGCCTGCTCTGCTCCTCACTCTGTCTCTGGTGAATCCTCTTACCCTCTGCGCTTCTGGCCTGTGCCCAGCTCTTGTATGCATAAAAAAAAGGTGCTTAAATTAATGATTTTGATCTTAACTGACAAGTTAAACACCACTGTTTAGGACACATTTAGTTTTTAAAGTAATGCCAACCTTTATCTTGGTAAATCCGCTGTTCTTTTAGATTCAAAATCATAGCAAGAATATAAGATACACTAGAGGATATTTATGTGACAGAACCAAAGAAAAGCTCTTTGTATTACTACAACTAGCAAAGGCAACTGGGAACTTAGGCTGAGCCATCAGACATGGAAATCAGACTACTGTCAGATTCTATCTATAGCATCAACCCTGCCTTGACTAAGTGCACTGATTCCCAGCTGAGGGATTATCTGAGGGCATGCTTCTCAACTCTCTCCTTGGCCTTTGCATTTTGTATTTCATTTATGTCAGGATCTGTAGAGATCTAGGAAGGAGATAACAAAACTCAAATCAACCAGTTTTTCTTCCTAACAACTAAGATAAATTACTGAACTAGGATCCAAAAAGTGGTTTGCAATATTGGTACATTTCAACCATCTTCCATTTTTTTTTTCTTCCATTCGTTTTTTTCCTACAACTAATACTACATGAAAGTTGACTGTAAAAAATAGAAACAGTATTCTCCACCACTGGAAGCTGTTCCTATAGATATGATCAGGTGTTTTTGTGAGAAAAGTTCATATGAGTAATAATTTTAAGATCTGAGAATATTAGTAATAGGGTATGTTGAAGTGGTGGCTTTTATTTTAAAAATTTTGTATTATCCTCTAAAGAATCACAAAGGCATACTTTGCGACACTTGACTATCTCTTTAAATCATACTTGACAATCTCTTCATGAAGGCTATGGGTTTGACAAATTTTTGTTTTACTTATAGAAACTTCTTCTTATACTATGGGTTTAAAATTTTTATTTGAGGGTGTTTGAAAAAAATTTGAATGATAGGATTTTTGTATGTTTTGGTCCTGAATTTATTTTACCTCACATTGGTAACATAGTTTTAAAAATAATTTATTTCCTGATACTTGATTATTATATTTCCTAAGGGATAATTCTGTTAAGAGCTTTATGTTTATTTTTCAGTACTTAATGTGAAAGAGAATTAAAAGCATAGAGAAGAAAAGGAGGACCAAGGATTGACCAGCGAGTAGTTGATGATGAGATTAAAATTTAACTGATGATCTTAGTCACAGCAGTATTTGTGCTAACTAATGAAGGACAACCATTCAAATATCAATGGAGTGTGTATTTTTTAAGATTTTATTTATTTATTTATGCATACAAGACTTGGGGTAAAGGCCAGAGGCATGGAGTGTGAGAAGACTCACCAGAGTCAGAGTAGGGGGCAGAACTGCAGAGTGACTGAAATACACTGCTGAGGGGAGCAGCGGGCGAGGCAGATGAGTTCTACTGCACCAGGAGGGCCCCTTCCTGGCCAGGGAGCTTGTGCTGCAGTGGCTGCAGAAGTCCCATAGTGCAGTTCTCAACTTTTTGTGTCACCAAGAGACCCAATCAGTGGAATATTTTGTTATTGTTTTTGTTTGCTTGTTTTAAGGTAGATGATATTGTATCAAGAAGGGAAGACGCCATGGGAGAGGCTTGTATAGATTATATAGATTACAGATGAAACAAAGCAGGAGTCATTTGGAATGGACTCCTGGGGAAAAAAGGGATATGTGGGCTTGAAACTAAGCCGAAAAGTTAACCTCAGTAAATATGATATTTCCTTATCAGATTGTTAAAAAGAAATTTTGTGGCATTTTTGAATGCAGGAAGTGATTTGTGTGTGTGTGTGTGTTTAATGCTGAGGGGATATTGAGCAGAATGCTTCGAAGAAAACTGACCACAAATCAATAAAAGACTTTTAAAAAAAAGATTTATTTATTTATGCATACAAGAACTGGGGTATAGGTCACAGGTGTGGTGGGGGTTGGGGGTGGTGAGAGGATTCACCAGAGACATAGTGGGGAGCAGAATAGGCAGCTCCACTGAAATACACTGCTGAGAGGAGCAGCGGGAAGGACAGGAGGGGTCTCCATGTGGGTCCCCTCCCTGGCCAGGGATTGAACTCCTGCTGTAGTGGCTGTGGATAGCTTCATAGTGCTGTGCTTTAACCCCTTGCAGCACCAGGGTGGGCCCCCCCTTTTTTTTTAAATCATAGAGTGGCATCATATATTATTTACTTAGAGCAAATGTAAGATGTCAGTCAGTCAAGATACTATTGAATGAAATCATCAACCTTATTTCTTTTCTGAGTTTTCTTAAAAGGGACATGTTTGAATCTGGTTAAAATGGATTGATTATGGGCATGCCTTTATGTTTTTGGTGGGCTGAGCCAGGTCACATTAGAATTCTACAGTTCAGCTCAAAAGATTGAAAGTATGTGAAGGCATGAGTATGTGAAGGCATGCATTCTCTCATGGGGTATGACAGGAAACTGGGATTTTAATTCAAATCCTATCATTAATTAGCTCTGTCTTTTGGATTAAGAATCTTAATTCTTGTAAGTCTTAGTTTTTTATTTTATAAAATCAAGAGGGTGGTCATGATCACTAAAATTGTTCTAGTTTTAAAATTAACTGATTCTAAAAATATATAGTATATCAACTATTTTTCTCATGCTAAGGTCACAGAGTATATCTTTTCTTTATAAATGTTTCCCTTGCTTGAATTTCATGAAAACATTTGTCTGCTACTGAATAATTAGGAAATTGATAACTTGTGGGTATTAGAAAATCCCAATTGATGTTGCATGTGTGAATGCTGAATTTAGAAGAAACTTAATCGTTTTATCCTCACATTAAATTCCTCTCTGCCTGTAAATTTCACTCACTTGGGCACTTCAGTAATTTAGACTACTACTGGGCATTTGATTAATTAATTTTCCAAAGCACTATTTTCTTTCGGAAGTTGAAAGAGTTAACTAAACCAGTTCAATAGTTTGATTCAATCTAGACCTTCTTGGGTGTCTAGTTTTATGGTTTTAAAAGTTAATTTTCCTTTCCAAACAAATCACTTTAAATTATCACTTAAGGTAGAGAATATGAATAATTGAATTTTGTTTGGTTGAGTGAGGATATTTTATTCACCCATTGGAGCAGACATCCCTGATAGACTATGAGCTCCCTGGAGATGGACATAGGTCTGTTTTTGCCTCATCAATGCATTGTACGTACCACAGGGTGTTTACATAGAACAGCTGTTCAACAAGTATCTGTTAGATGAATGAGTGAAATGACCTTACTCTTATGGAGTTGTTAGGTATTAAAAATGTGTAACGCATTATTTTCCATTTGCAAATTTATAGTCATAAATTACATTATATTTGGAAACAATTGTACAAGACTACCCTCTATTCCATAGTATTTAACTGGATTGAAGGAAAATGTTTTACTCAAGACCTATAATGTGTTTTGGATTGTGTCTGACACTCCTTTCAGAATACTGAGCTAGGCAGTTAAACATGTCATAGCCAGATAAAATGGGACAACATTTAATGGCAATAGAAAAGATTCAAAAGCTAGAGATTCAAGAAGTGTTAGTTTGCTATTATGGGTTGCCTTCAGTCATTTTTTCAAAAGCACCCCATTCCCCCTTTTTAAAATTGTAGCTTCTTTATCTATTTTCATCTTCACATACATAATTTTATTTTCTTCATCCTTCCAACAGTTAACTTATTTCCTGTACTTACCTCAGTACATTAATTGCCTCTTGGGCATATTTGCTTTCTACACAAACACAGAGGACAAGGACGACCACGTTAGTGTTATTGCCTACAAACTGCCTTATTGGTGGCTCAGAAATCTGACCCCCTCCTCATTCCTATCAGTGGAGCTGGATCCCTTCTAGAAGGAGGACAACACTTCTGCTATTTTTGGGTTACCCAATTCCAAGCTGCCAACTTCATCGAGGTGTTCAATAGTTCTTTAGCTCAACTCAAGATAATTACTTCCCTATTCTGACTCTCATGCTACTAGTCCAATGCCACTTACTTTGACGTTGCAGTAACTCCTGGGGTGATGGGAATAAGAAGTGTTCAGAAATGTGTTCTGGGACTAAAAGAATGTGTGTGCACTTATTTAACATTTATTTGACACCCACTGCCTATCAGGTTTGTTTCAAATGAGAACTTTTTAATGTTGGTGACTAGCTGCAGTGTTAGAAAAGATGGCGTAGAGATCATCCTCAGCTCTCCCATCTCTTGTGGTTAAGGTTGTGGGTTATGGTTTCACGTACTGGCAGCAATACATGGATCTCTCTATATCTCACTTTTTTAAATGATCCAATTTAAAAATTTTTACAACAACCTCTTTGATGTTTATTTTGTGACAGATGATTCAGGAGAGCCGATTTCTCATAGAAATGGCAGACACAGTCCATGAAAAGATTGTACAGTGTCAGAAAGCAGGTAATGTTTTTCTATTTTTTTCTTTTCTTCTGTATTTTTTTTTTTTTTTTTTTGCTTAGAAAACATAATAATTCTTGGCAGATTTTTAAAAATTTCTTTTGGGAAAATCAAATGTTTTACGCCATTGTTTAATTATTCTTTGAATTATGTTGAGTGTTTAGTACAGAAGAAATCTGGTGATAGTAGGTATATGTAGAGGCTTGTAAGTGTTTAAAAGGGAGTGAGATCTGAAGATAACTAGGGAGATGAGGGTTTCTGTATCTACTTTTGCGGTTTGGGAGCCTATCAAAATCATTTACTACCAATATGAAAGCTGTGGTTCCCAACTACCTCTTAAGAACCACTTCACTTTTACAATTGGAACCAAATCCTATTAATCATCTAATCTTTTGCCTCATTTAGGATTTATTCTTTCATTAAGCACGGTGGCATGGGCCACCTATCTGTGAGGACACATACCTGTTTATTTTATTCCCCTACCCACAGCTGTATAATTTATATCTTCTGGATCCATATTGTCCTTTATCCACACACATAATGATGATTCTGATGAGGAAGGTGACCACAATGATCACTGCTTGATGTAGGTGCACTGAGCAGATGCACTCTGCAACTTAGTCCTCCCGACACTGCTACAAGGTAGGCATCATTGTATCCAATGTACAGATGAGATATTTGGGATTCTTTAGAGACTGAGTGAATGATCCATATCAACACGTGGTAGACAAGACCTTTAAACCCAGATTGAATTATTAAAATGGTGCTTTTCACTGAGTGACCAGCAAGCTTAAATGTTTCAGCTGATAGAGAGCACAAAGATACTTACATACCAGATACTTATATAAAGCTCTTATGTGCCACGCACTACTTTGAGAGCTTAATGTTATTAACCCATCTATCTTCACCACAATCCCATGAGGGAAATATTCAGATCCAAACTGCCAACTTAATTGAGGTATTCAGTAGCTCTTTAGCTCAACACAAGGTAATTCTCTTTTCTGAGTCATTGCTAATTAGTCTAATGCTACTTATGTTGCAGTAACTTTTAGGCCAAGGCAGTGGAATAAGAGCTGCTCATGAATGTGATCTAGGACTAAAATGATATGTATGCACTTATTTGACATTTATTTAACACCTACTGTGTGTCAGACCTGTTAAATAAATGGAGTTTTTTCACCTTAGATTAGGGAACCTAGTCTCAGAGAATTATAAGACTTGCTGATATTGAAATGGCAGTGGCTGGTGGAGCCAGAGTGGGAACCTAGGCTCCAAAATCACGCTCACACCAGGCACTGTCTGTCAGTGTGGTTTTAGGCTGTATTAATGAAAGTACAGAAACTGCACCTTGGAGAGTGGTACTAAGTTCCTTTCTTATTTGAGTATGATGATCCTGGATGGAGGTCACTTGTAGCTCAGCTCTGGGAAGCTGCACGATGCAGCCCTTTCTGGATGGCATCCTTAAGGAAGAGACATTATTGGTAAGATGCAACATGTTAGAATGTTTAATCTGTGGACGAGAAGTATATACTAGACTTTATTATTTTACTTCAAATATCCAAAGGGATTCACTATGGAAAACAGATTAGACATTGATGTTCTTGTGTAGCTAGCTAACACCAAGGGGTAGAGTTCTAGGGAAAGAGATTTTGACTTAGTATCAGTTATAGTTTTCCAAAGATGGAGTGAGCTACCCAGAAGGAAGTGTGATTCCTATCCTCCAGGTACTAAGATAGAGGCTGAAGAATCAGATGATGGTGATTTTTTTTTAATAGTATTCAAGCTTGCAAAAATGGCTGAGTTAAAATAACTTTAAGGCCATTCCCAAATATGAAACATTTGGATGTACCCAGGAATGCTATTTTAAAAACTTGTATTTTTTACTCAACAATTACTAGTAATCATTGTTATCTATATGAGTCCTGGGACCTACTTCAAGTCATATGGATGTTTCATAAGGCAAAATAGGTATATGTACCCATCCCATATTGTTGTAATCCACATATTATACCATTTCATATAAAAACCATGCAAAGATAAACAAAATGGAGATAACCTGCTGGAAAATTTGCTTAAGTTCTCATGTCTTTTTCTATGTATCCTGATTGTTTAAAATTTAATTTAATCTGAAACATTGATTATTGATAATTTGTTCCTAAGATTAGACAGTTAATGGGCATGAACAGAATGTGAAGGAGAGTGTAATTTTAGGGATTTTAGTTTTAGGAGAATTTAGTTTTAGACTACAGAATACAGAAATGGGAAATAATCTTTTTTCCTGATAATATTTCCATAATAAATGACCATTTTTCTGAAATTTATGCCGAGTGTTCTTATTTTCTCTTTTCAAAGGAATGGAGTTTCATGAGGAACTTCATAATCTGGGGGCAAAAGAAGGCTTGAAAGGAAGAAAACTGAACAAGGCAACTGAGAGTTTTGCGTGGAACATTACAGTGTTGAAGGTAAATGAAGTATCCAAATATAGAGAATCATCAGTAAGTTGAATATGGTGATTTGAATTTTGAAGTGATGTGTCACCCAGTCACCCCGTTCATGCTCTAAGTGAGATGCATACTGGGATTGATACACTTTGGCCATAAAAGGGCAACAAGGCTTGTGGGGAAGTAGAGGAGGTTCTGATTCCATTGTGTGGTGCCTCTGTGTGAATGCATGTGTATATATGTGTGTCTGTGTGTATGTGTTTGTGATATGCATGTTTACTCACATGAGCACTTCTTTTCAAGTCAATAGGTTATTCTTGTTTGTGGAAAGATAATGCCAAATGTTGATGGATACCCTTCCAGAATATCTGAAGCCATTTAGGATTATTTTATTTTAAGGACAACCTCTATATGTAAATTTATTCCTGCATGTAACTTTGTAAATAAATGTCTCAAGATTATGATTTGCTTTGCTGAAAGCTAATTTTAGGATTTTCAAGTAAAGATGCTACTTTTCATATTTTCTTACATTAAAGGAGAAATTAGACAGTTAATTTATTCTTGACAGTGGGAGAAAAACAATCACAAACAAAATTAATAATTGTTGACCTTTATAGAATACTTATTATTTGCCAGGTACTGTTTTTACAGGCTTTCTACAAATTAACATTTTGATACTCACAAGGCCCCAAACTATTAGTATCCTCATTTTACAGGTAAGAAAACAGAAGCATTGAAAACTCATGTTTGTTACCCAAAGTTGTAAATAGTGGAGCTGGTGCTTGCACTTAGGGTTCTGCAGTAGGGTCTGTGTCTTTAATCTTCTCTGTGAAAGTGTTCCATGAACTGTAAGACACAAATGTTTATTAAAGCATTGTCCTCAGCTATTTGTTAAGCTTCTACTACATGTTGGACTCTACTAGGCATTAAGGATCTATGGAGAACAAAAAAGATATAGACTCTGACCTCACAAAGCTCATATATAGGGGCAGGGAGTGGAGTAGGGATAATAGGTATTATTTGCTTAATGGACATGGGGAGTTCTCTTGTTGATATGAAGAGGAACTCATGATGACACTGGAGCCCAGCATGGCAGTATGAACTCTGTATGAATGCTTTCTGTACAGCAGATATTTACGTAGGTTTGTTAAAGTGCTGATCACAAAGAAAGGTGCTAGGAATACAAATACAGAAGGGTAATCCCTGCTTACCGGCCTAGAGTACCAGGAGAGACAGATATACAATGAATAATGGTCATCCGCTATACAGCATTTCTGAAGTGATGTACTCATGGCTAAATAGTTTCAATACACTTCCCTTTCATCTTCATAACAGCCATATGACCTTACAACATATTATGACCTTGATATAATTTTCCCCATCTCACAGATGAGGAAACTGAGGATTATGAAGATTTAAGTTTTTGCCTTCAGTTAGTGAATGGCAGAACTGAGCTTTTAACACATGCCATGGTTCTAACTACTATGTCTGTTCTCCTGCCTTCTGTAAAACTCAATTCATGTGACTGAGTCCCATCTAGTTAAATAGCCTAGTTCAGGGATGAGAGCAGAGGCTCTGTGTGCACATTCTCTGGGCTGTGCGGTTTCTGCCAAGTTATGATTATGATCTGCCAAATTATTATTCTAAGTGTATTAATACCTGCAGTCAGGGTTTTGTGGGAATTAATTTTGGTAATTCATACAAAAGATCTAAGTCACAGTGCATAAGACTAAACTCTGTAAATAGGTGTATGCAACATATACACATCATTTACATATATAAACTATTAACTTTCGTTTGCTAAGTAATGTTGATTACTGGAAGAACAAGATTTTTGTTGTTGTTTGTTTATTAACTTCTGACTAGCCCATTCTGTTTTCTGAAGCTCGTTTGTGTGTCTGTGTGTGCTTGGTTTAGTGGCAGGAACTGATTGCTAGATAGGGCCTAGCAAATGCTGTGAAAATTGTTCTAAAGCAAGTCTTTTGAAATAGAATTGATCTATGATTACAGCTCATGTAGCTGCTGGCATTTCAACTTGAGCACTAGGAACTTAAACAAGAGTATTGAACTTTTCTGAATTTCTAATCTCTTCTCTATTTCATTTAGTGGTCTTGTTAATCAGGTGCCCTTTCCCCAAGTACTGACAAATGGCCTCCTTGAAATTTGAATTTTTAGATGAAAGAGAACAGATTGGGCTCTGTTGGAGACTATTTATTCCATTGGTGTCTCTGAAAAGTTTTTTTTTTTAAAGACACTTCCTTTATTTCTTGTATCTTAGATATGAAGCTCTTAGTTCTTATTTTGTTCTCCAGTGTTTTATTGATTTTCAGAGCTCCTCAAAATTTTCCAATAAACTCCTTTATTCTTAAGTTCATAAAAGCCAATTTCCATTGCTTTGTGATGGTTGACTAAATAATAACCACCATGGTAAGATATACCCTCTGAATTAGTAGAGTATGGTAGGACTTATCTATAGAATTCTACATTGACTGCTGAAAAGCTTTCCTTTCATACTTTCTCTGCACTGTCTAGGAGCATGGAGGGGATGGATTGACTAATATTGGTTGAGGATATGAATTCATGCAGCTAAAAATACTTAATTCCAAAGTGATTTCCAACAAGTAAATACGTTGGAATTTATTTGGGAAAGGTGAGAAATGTGTCCTCAGGAAAATGGTGCCTTGTCAAAATAGAGTGGTGACAAGTTGACACTAAAAAATGAGCTCTCTAGTTTATGGTTTTTGCAATTCAATATTACATGTATCTGCTACAGGGTAGCTAGAGAAAAATTTGCAGAGACAAAAATGAATAGCTTTATAATATAACAAATATGAATAACGATAAGAGTCTAGATTTTCCTAGTCAGAGATGAACACTTAGAATTAGCACAGAAGCTGAAGTCAAAATGGTCCTGGAAGCTCCCACACTTTTTTTTAATTCATATTTTTGTACTATGCATGAGCTTAGAGTAAGGGATTGCTTAGTAGATCTTTTGCATTTCCCAAGCTTTTGCTATGTATCAGGAACCAGCAACCACAGTTTTTTCTTTTTCCTTTCTCTTTCTCTTTCATAACACTGAGCTCCTCAATATTATCCACTCACTTTGAATGGTGTGGTGATTCTTGTCACAATGATTTTGTCTTCAGTCTCTTCATGATGACTATTGTTCCATCTCTCCCCACCCTCACGTTCACAGTTCCTTCCATCTGATTCTTCACCATGGTGTTTTTCAGAATTAAGTTTTGCTTGGTTATTAACATAATATTAAAATAATATAATGGGATTTCTTCCAATTCTTTAAATTTTCCAAAAAGATGTATAACAAAGGCATTTGCATTAGTCGATCTGTGTAGTAAATTGTTACTAATTTTGAAAGTGTTTCATTTATGAGAATTCCAAAGGTATTTTGAAAGAGAGATATGAATTGATACTATATCAATGATAAAACACAATTTTTTAGAAGTATAATTTATTTAAAGGCTAGAATTCCTTTCAGAGATGTGACTCTTTAAGCACAAAAATAATTTTCATTATAAAGTGTTCTTACCTTTAAAACTGAAATTAGAAAAAACCTGAAAGTAGCATGCAGTCAGCCTTCCCAATACTTATTTTCCTAACTTGGCCTATAGGCTATTTTAAATAACTAAATTCCATCATCTTTTCATTCTTAAAAATTTGCTGAAAAAATTAATTTTATGAGTCTATACAAGTATCAAGTAGTGATATAAACATATAATATTGAGGACATGTAACTAGTAAACATTTTATTATAAAAGAAAAACTATGAAGTTCATGATTACTAGAGCTTAAAAAGAAGTAAAAGGGTTAAAATGGCTGAATTCTTTTTTGTTCATGATTTCTAGTTAAATTTCATTGATTACTGGTTAAATGACATATCTTATAATAAAGGATGAATAAAATTATTTTTATTAATGAACATGTTATATGAGTTATATGTATTTTTATTCTCCCTACATAGAGTTCCAGCTTATACTTTAATACATTCCAGTGTGTGCCATAAAAAATTGGATCTTTCTTAAGATTTATGTTCAGTAGCTATGACTAATCTTTTTCACCCAACTTTTTGATATTTCTCACCATTTAAGTCTTTGCTCCCTCTGGTTTTGTCTTGATAACATTTCATTTTCTTTGTGAAGAGCAGAGGCTCAAATTCCTCACTTCTCCTTCTTGGGTACTTGTGTTCTCACCCACTTAATCCCCAAATTTCAGGCCCACACATATGAGGATTCTTGCCACATAAGGGAAGATACATGGTTGTCAGAATAGTAATACACATTCTAATAGAGCCAACAGACACATTTGAAATCTCTGCTCACTACTAAGAAACAGATAAAGAAGGGAAACAAGTATTGGGCTAATAGGGAAAGAAGTGTGTGTGTGCGCACGTGTGTGCACACACACATGTGCATATGTTAAACCTGGCTCTTCTGACATCTTTGGTGATTGTGCTCCTGGGAGCTACTCTGATGTTATGTAAAGAAGGAACATGTCAAGTGTCCTCCTTGTTGTCCACTGAGAACTTCCCTAATAGCTGTTGTTGCAGTGGATGAAGGAGAAAGACGAATGTTACCTCTTAAGCCAACTCATTCACAGAAGAATAGCTTAGAAACAGACTCCCAGGGACAGTGATGAATTAATAATTAATATTGATATTGCCATCAATTATTAAGAAACATAAACACCCTTAGACACTTTCTAATTGTGTGGTCTTGGGGAAATTTCTTGGTTTTCTTTATAAGTGTAAGTTAGTTGGGATATGTATTAGGTTCTGTAATGGTAACAAAAACCTGAAAATCTGAGTGGATTAAGACATGACATTTTTTTTGCTTGCACTCTATGTCTATCACAGTAAAGCAAGGTTAATGGGAGCCCCATCTCAACATATACTGCTACAATCTTAGAGGTAGGGAAGCACAGATTGATTTTAAAACTTCTGTCATGTAGTGTCACACGTCCCTCAGTTCACATTTGATTGGCTAACGCAAACCAACTGGTCAAATCTGACTTCACTGGAGAAGGTGGGCAAATATAAATTTCCTTAAGGAAGGGAAACAGATATTGGTGAATAAAATCTGTCAGTGACAGGTGCCTCAATTTTACCAAACTCACAGGTTATAGTGAGGACTAAATGAGTCTATGCATGTGTACATGTAAAATAGTCTCTGGCATATAAAAAGTACAATGTAAGGGATTTGTTATTTTTATTAATAATGAGTATTCAATGCTTTTAATCAGCAATTATGTGATTTTAACACACTTTAAATAATTTTAAGGGTAATTAAAATTACTGTATTACACCCATTTTTCAGATAGGAGAAATGAGGCTCAAGAGGTTAAGTAACCCTCCCATTTGTGTTAGGTAATGAGTTATGGTGCAAGGATGTGACTGCAAAGTGGGGTTGCTATCAACCCCACTATACTATGTCATCAGAATATTTATAGCAACACAATAATTCTAATTGTGTTAGCTGAGTTCTTTCTTTGTATCATGTATTATACTAAGTGCTTTATATTTATTATCTTACTTCCTTTAATTTGAGTAGTTATCAGGTCCAGCTAACAGGATCTTTCCAGTTATGTTGGCAGTACACAGCTATAGTGCAGAAAGGTACATTGAGACAATGGAGACAGTCTATTAGGATGACCAGTCCTTCTTCTGACTCTATGTATCAGACACTATGTGTCAGAATAGTTGGATTCCCAAATATACCTTTCTAGTGGAAAATGGAATGGGTTAATCATGCTTTGCTAACTAGTCCCACTTGCCTGACAGTCACATTTCTCTTTGTAATGAGTCAGTTAACTTTTTTTTTTTTACATGTGATAAGCTTGGCTAACATGAATCAGCTACCCAGATCCTGATCAATCCAGATACATGGGTACAATTAAACCTGGACAGATGTAATGCTAATTATGAAAGCAACAAAACAACAGAAATACCAAAGCAGAAGGTCAAACTCTGGACCTGACTTAAGAATCCTCCTCCTGTTTTTCCATTTCTTTTTTTCTGAAATGTCTATTTAATTTTATGATTACGATTTAATTTAATTTAATTTAATTTAATTTAATATGAGCATGTTTCACTCACCTTCCACCAAAAGTTCCACTGCCAATATACTATCACACTCCTACCCCCTCCCACCACTGTGTTTTCCACAGACTAAGGAATTGTTTTTGTGATGTTTTTAGCCAGTTTGTTTTCTTTGGTTCTTTATATTCTGAAAATGAGAAACATCATCTACTTTCCCTTTTGGATTTGAATTACCATAATCACCTCAAGATTTATCCATTTTATTCCAAAAGGCACTATTTATCTTTTTAATAGTGGAGTAGTATTCTATTGAATATCTATTCCACAATTTCCTTACCTATTCATCTTTTGATGGAGATTTAGGTTGGTTCCTATTGTCTTGGGTATTGTGAATAATGCTACTATAAATATGAGTGTGTAAGTCTTTTCATATTAGTGTTTTCATATTCTTTGGGTAAATACCTCAAGGTGGTACTGCTGGATCATATGATATTTTTGTTTATAGTTTTCTGGGGGATGTCCATATTGTTTTCCAAATAAAACTGTAAGAGAAATGCAAATCAAAAATCAAAATGAGAGACTACCTCACCCCTGTGAGTTTGGCCTATAAAAAGTCTGGAAAAAACAAATGTTGGTGAGAATATGGTGAAAATGTAACACCTGCTATTGGTGGGAGTGTAAATTGGTCAGTCCTTGTTTTTCTTAAACAACTTCACTGTTTTACTTTTTATCTGGACATTGTTAATCTCCACTTTTTAATAAGACAGAAGTGTAAGAACTGTTCTTTCAGATACATTGCAAAGGCCACATGACTTTCATAGTCCTTCTTGGCCCACGCCTCCACAGCCACAGCTGTGCTTCTCAGACACTCAGTTTGTCCTTTGTCACGTAATCTGTTGGAGCAGGAGTCCTGAAGTATTTTCCCATTGTACAACAAACCTGAGATGACTCAGGAATGAGTTGTAGTCCCTGTAAGTACATTCCTCAGATTTCACTAAGAAAAGAACTTAGAAGCAAAGTTGGAGTCTGTAAGTCACTACCCTCGACAAACAAGAGCTAAACAAAGTATTTACTTCTGGTAAATCTAAGGAAAATACTTTCTATGCTACAAACAAAATAACCAATCTTGAACTGTAAATTCCCTTTTGTTTTACATAGAGTTATCCAAAAGTTGGACTTTATGAGCCTGAAAGTCTGCAACTAATATAATTATCTTTTCTGGGGGCCAGATTTTCTCATCTAAAAATGAGATCCGACTTACGATTGTTAGAATCCTTATAGCGCTTCACAATTTGTGATTGTTATTTTCAACCTTTTTCTGTGGACTTATTATGTTACTTACATTCATTGGTCCTATCACTAAACTTATCACTTAGTGTAAAACTCTTTCTGGTGTATTCTCTTGTTTATGTCTTACTTATTTCTCCCCTTTGATCTTTTTTTTAACCCACAGCACCATGAAAGTCTAATAACACTTAGTTTCCATCCTATGTTACAGTCTTGCTCATCATGATTCCTCCTACCACTATCTTCTCCCTTTCTAACTGTTCTTTCTAAATGGCAGTCTGTACTTTCTATCCTGTGGGGGAATTTTTTTTTCATTTTTTTATTGTGGCAAAATACACGTTAAATAAAATTTAGCATCATAACCATTTGAAAATATACAATTCCATGGTATAAGACATGTTTATAATGTACAACCATCACTACCATTCATCTTCATAACGGCTTCCATCTTATAAAACTAAAAAATTCTATATCATTAAACAATAATACACTATTTCCGCTTCCCTCATGCCATGGCAACCACTATTCCGTTTTCCATCTCTATGACTTTTGACTACTCTAAGTACTACGTATAAGTGGATTGTTGTCATTTTTGAGTGGCTTATTTCACTTAGCATAATTTCCTCAAGGTTTATCATATAGTAAATATGTCATAATTTCCATTCTTTTTGAGGCTGAAAACTACATATAAATGCCACATTTTTTAATCCATTCATTTATTGATGGATAATTGAACATTTTCAGAGTTTAGTTTTTGTGAATAATACTGCCATGAGTATGGATATACAAATATCTCCCTGATATCCTGTTTTTAATTATTTTGAGTATATATCTGTAAGTGGAAGTTTTAAATGTTGTTAAATGTTTTTTTTAATGATATTCAAGTTTTTACAAACACTTGTGATATTTATCATGCTAGAAATATTTGATGACCACAACTAAGAATGGCAAAATAGTGATGATGCCAAAACTGAGAATCTGATTCATTGGTAGCTGGTTTAGTCTCACTTAGCCTAGCAAGTTCTAGTCCACCTGTAATCTCCACCAGCTGCCATACAATTCCCATCATTTATCAATAGGAAGAAGGTGGCAGGTGACAGAATATGAATGGATCTGTTCCAAAAAAAAAAATGCCTCATGTCTTAGCATTATTATCTTAAAACAAAAGAAGGTATTTTGGAACCTTATAAAGTAAAGAACATACATTTTAGAAGACATAACCTTTGTTCCTGGGGTTTTATAAACTAAGTTTTGATTTATTTATACTTGGACTAGTTATTTAAAAAGATAGTCCTAGATATGTTTTTATAACTTTGTTATTGTTTGGCATATTATTGAGGAATAGAGATTTTTCTCTTCCATTTCAAGAAATGGATTGAACTTATTTCCACTCAACATTTATAAATAAGGTGCAAAGCATGAAAGAGGCTTCTACTCTATAAGTTAACAAACATCAATTTTGTTTTTAAAAAAAGATTTATTTATTTATGCATATGAGAATGGGGGTAAAAGCCAGAGGTGTGGGGGGTGAGAGGATTCACCTGAGACAGAGTGGGGAGCAGAACAGGCAGATCGATTGAAATACACTGCTGAGGGGAGCAGCAGGGGAGGCAGGAGAGGTCTGCTGCGCCATGTAGGAGAAGTTTCATGACTTTATGAGAATACCTGATGAGATTTGACCTAATGGGAAAGGTCAGGAAGTCTTCCATGAGGAAGTACCCATTGAGCAGAGAGAAAATAGTTTTAGCCTTTCATGTGTTTCAAAACCCTGCTTTGTATTTTGATACTTGAGTGTGGTTGCCAAAACAATCTGAAAATAATGGTGAAATGAAAACAAATCAAAATAAAGATGTGCTGGCCCTCCTTTACTTGGTCTGGGGAGTTCTAAAATGTTTATCTCATTCATTTAATTACCACTCATTAGCATCATAGCTAATTTGTTATTTTATCAAATCTGGTCATGAGTCATATTGTTAATTATAAGTGAATTTAATCACCTACCTTCTAGAAAATAATATGCACCAACATTTTATATCCTCGTGTACCCATAAAATTCATCAGACAGCTTATAGTTGTAGAGGAGGATGTTATAAAGGTTGATTTTTGAAAGAGTTAAAGCTATTTAAAGCTAAAAAGATGCAGACAGAGAATTATGTAATAGAGAATATTAGGTGTATTGAAGAATTATGTAATAGAGAATATTAGGTGTATACTTTTTAAAAATAGTATAATTAATATATCTATAAAAATAAAAAAGACACAAATATAAAACATTATTTTAAACAGCTCTTGTCCAGCAACATAGGACAGTTCAGATGGATTGTTAGTGCTTCTGAGCAATAAGCAGGCCAATTGCATGGTGTCCAGATTTCTGTCTTGGGTAGTTGCATCCCAGCTGTGCTACACAGGAGTTTAGTGGAGATAAAAGCCAAGCTGTTGACATGATTATGGAAACACAGACCACTTTACTTTATCTCCAGTAGAACTAAATTTAGTGTCTCTTGGAGGTACTTTGTTTTTTTTTTGTCAGATGAAAGCTGTGTTTTATAATGATTCTGAATAATTCAAAAGTGGCAGAATCCTGATGAGTACATGCATCATAGACCAGAGGATTTGATTGTAGCTTGTGAGGTCATGGAATGTCATACTTTTCTCTTAGGACAGTTCTTTAGAGAAAATTTGTTTTTTGTTTTTTTTTTTTATTCTCAGTCTAAATTGAGTTCAGTGCCTCGATTCTGTGTTCATTGTTTTCTACAATGATATAAGTGGAAGGAAAATATTGATAAAAAAGGTTTCATTCTCATGTCTTTGAGCCCTTTTGGGTTTTTCAGACACAAATTTCTCTTTGTTCCTTGTTACTCAAGAGAGAAAATGGGCTACATCTATCTAAATTGCTTATTCTTAGTCCAAATAAGAACAAAGTGAGCACACTTCTCTGGATGTATATGTATATTTGGTGTGTACATTGTCAGATTAAAAACAAATTCACATTTAAGCAAAGACTGATTTCATTTAAAAAGGTTATTGCCACCTGGCAAAGGGGAACATTGTAATAAATAGGGAGAATGGTTCCACCACAAAATCTGGAAGTTTCTCCAAGGTCAGAGAAAAGTCTTTCTCTTTCTCTGGAAGGGGCAACCGAGATTAGAAAGCACTGGGTAATGGGGAGTGGACACCTTGGTGTATGATCCTGAGAGATCTTTAAGAAGGCACTGCATACTGGCTCAGGTGTGGGTGGTGGGTGGAGGGGTAGAGTTGTCAAAATACTGAAGAAAGAAGAGAAATTCAACCAAAGTTTAGCCCAGGCATGAAAGCAGATATTTTGACCAGATTGGTTAGTGATTGCCAGCAATTCAGCTAATGATTTCTGAAGGGAATTTGTATCTGGCCTTAGCATAGACAAACAAGGGCATCCATGAATCTTACCTAAGTTACCAAGAGTATGGTGGTTCTTTTCAGGAAGCCATTTCCTAGAACGAAAGGTCGGGGGATTAATTAATAGATCTTGTTTTCAGGAGCACAGGGATAAAATTTAACATTCTCAATATATGGACAAACAACTATATATATTGTATATTGAGAATGTCAAATTATATATATATATATACACACACACACATCATGCTGTGTGTGTGGTATTTGTATGTTCACATACACACTTATATAAAAATATGTAAATGTAAATATGTGAAAGATAATTAAGGTTAAGAATAATGAAATTAGGTATTACTCCTTTAAAGCCATATTGAAAATATCATAATATGTAGCAAGAAAACTTTCCTCAATCCAGATGTGATTATCATCTATTTAATTTAATTCACTTTACTTCAAGTATATCCAGAGTGCTCAAATATACATCACATAAGAAATGACCTACCTAAGAAATAGACTAGTGGGGACAATATTTCCCCCCCTTATTTCCTAATTCTTAAAAACAATTTGTATTGTTAAACAGTCTCCTTATATTAGTGATACATAAAACATTTGCAGAAAGTAAAGATATCTATTCACTAAAGCAAGAATAATTAGGAACCAAGTTTTACTTTTAAGGAAAAATTCATGTGTTTATGAGATTAACTATAGCTATTTTGAAAAAGAAATCCTGTTGCACTTATAAAAATAAGTCGAAATTCATTTTAAAGAAGTCTACAAAACTCTTTAGGAAACTATTTGAATGAGACAAGGACTGTCCTTATGAAAATACTAATATTTTGAAAGAAGGTAACTTATGGGAGCAAAATACTCCCTATCACAGAATTTTAACTTAGAATTGAGTCTTAAATTTTTGTATTACTAAATGAGATGATTTTATGGAAAGTTTATCAAAACTGTAGGTAGAAAATGCTTGCTTTCAGAGACAAGAATATAGGTTTCTGCATTCCTTCAGTATGCAGCAAAATAATAAAAACACAACAAAAACAAAAAGAAAAAAGACAAATTGGGGACACTTGGTGGGTAGTGGGAATGGAGAAGTTTGAGGGCAGATAAGAGCACAAGGAACTGAGGTGATGATGCACTGGTGAAATGGTGATGGGGAATGCATGGGGATTACAATTGATGTCAAATATATATAAAGGGGAAAAATATAGACCAAGTCCTCATGATTTGGTTTATAAATCTGCCAGGACAAAGTTATGTGTTCTAAAAATAGCCAAACAAGTGTTTATTTAAAAGATACTATTCTCAATGGACTTTTGAGTCAATGGACTCAGGGATGGAAAGTTCTTAAATTGCTTTATAGTGTTCTCCAGGATAAAAAGATTGTAACCCAAATCTCTCAGAGGTATCTCTTAACGAGAATATCTCTCAATTGTCTGCTGTTCAGCAGTTGACATTATGGAATAACTAGAATAAAATCAGTTTGTGGATCCTTTGCCTAATATTAATCTCATGAGCCAAAAATAGTTTCTGATCAGTTACTAACAAATCTAGTTTCAGAAAATTGAACTTTTTTCTTAAACATGAGCTAAGAGATAGATGTCTCTCTCAGATACATTTAAAATATACTAGATACCCTAAAAGTATGCCTGGATTTCAGCAGCTAAGTCTGATTGCTTTGGGTCAAGAAATGTGTGTTTGTCTCATTTTCTGTTTTTCCAGATGTAGTTTCAAATTGTTTTTTTAAGATTTATTTATTTATTTATGCATACAAGCACTGGGGTACAGGCCAGAGATGTGGGGGTGTGTGTGAGAGGATTCACCACAGAGCGGGGAGCAGAACAGGCAGATCAACGGAAGTACACTGCTGAGGGGAGCAGCGGGGGAGGCAGGCAAGGTCTGCCGCGCTGCCATGTGGGTCCCCTCCCTGGCCGGCCGCAGGGATCGAACTCGTGCTGCAGTGGCTGCGGTTTGCTTCATAGTGCGTTGCTTAACCCACTGTGCCACCAGGGAGGCCCGTGGTTTCAAATTTTTAAAGCAAAAATGGAGAGGAAAGGTTGAATGTTTTAGAGCCGCTCATGTTCTCTGATGGCACATTAATGAATCCATCGTGTGTTCCTTCAGACTTGCATTTGAGGGCATTTTGAATATCTAATAGAACAGTCACGCAGACATTCAGAAGCTATGGACAGTTTATTCGCTGGCAAAATCGTGGGTGGTTGCATACCACTTCCTCATTCCCTTCCTTCCAGATGGTTCTTTACTCTTATTAGACATGTTGCAGGAAACAGGCGCTTTTGTTTATTGTGGACTTGATAGCAACAAGAAACTGATACCTAAGACTGTTAAAAATGAAACAAAAATGTTAATATTTGTGTATGAAGAGTGTGTTTTAATAGAAGCTATGTGCTAATATTAAATGTGGATAAATGAGACTAAAGATTATTAACAATATATATTATGTATCCTCTGAGTCAACCCTTAGTCTTTTTATATAGTCTGAAACCAGAGAGGGAAAAAGTCAGCAATTTCCTTCCTGTTCTCTTTTATCTATAATATATTTTTGCCGGGGAGAGGAAGAATGTCATTGAAAGGAACAATTATGTGTATATAGAGCGTGTGCTTGCGTCTGTGTGTTATAACATAGTCCTTTGGTTCTTATATTAAACAATCCATTTATTAACTCTACTCATTGTTATCTCTGAATAATATATGTAGACATACTGGGAACAATATTCAAGAAATAATATCTTCCCCTGAACTTTTGTTTATCTAAAATTATTCTCAGTTGTTCTTATGAAAAGTGTATCAGTGTATAACTGTATAATAACTACAAAGACTGCCAGGGTGAAATTGCATTACTGAATACTGGGAAATAGTTTCTCAGCTACTAAATTAAAGCTTGTATGATTCGGACTAAATAATTTTTGCCATCCTCTTAATAATCGCCACCTTACAAATTATTGGGTTTGTCTGAGAAAGTATAATTTTGTTCTAGAACTTCCTCTCTGGTCAGGGAGAGAGGAAGCAAATAGTGAAGTGACTACTAATGTTCTTATTCTTTTAATAACTGCTCCTGGAAAGGTCATTTCCTTTGAATCCTTTGTCAAGGATACCCAGGAAGAGTTTTCACAGGAGACCCTGAACTACAGCTGGCCTTGATAATTAATTACATGAAGCTTTATGAATTTCATTATAGTTGAGCATCAGCACAGTGAAAATTATCTTCTTGAACACCAGGGCATTTTCATTTTTGAAATGCAATTAAATTAGTGTCTTTGAACCCACTTTCAGACATGAGTGTGTATGGATATTTCCCCCTACCAACTAGCAATTCTCAGACACCAGCAGGTATCCAGTTCAGCTTAGCTCTGACACTGCCTACACAGAGATAGGTCAGTCCCTAAGACCACTCTCCTCTTCAGACGCTAGTCACAAACCCAGTCTGTTACCTGTGCTTCTGCTCAACTGACTATAAATCAGAAGTTCGCTGGCTTCTCTTCTCAAGTTTGATTAATTTTCTAGAGGGACTCAAAGACCTCAGGAAACACATTTACTCACTAGATCACTGCTTTATTGCAAAAGGATATAAATCAGGAGCAGTCAGATGGCAGAAATGCACAGCACAAGGGATGAGGGAAAAGTGTGGAACATCCATGTCTTCTCCAGGTGTGTCACCCTTTCAACAGCTCCACCTGTTCATCAAGACTGGAAGCTTTTTTTCTTTCCTTTTTTTATTGTTGTACCATATTATATTTATTGTAATATTGCATTCTTTTTAATATAATTTTTAATTTATATATTTTACATCGTTGCATATTCTCTGTAAAATTCCTACCACCGGTTCACCCATGAACAGAACAATCACAATAGTCCCTTGTGCTCTTCTTTTCCATTTTGATCCCTTTCTCTCCCCACTCCTCGCAGACTATCTCATTTATGGTTGCCTTCTAGTTTTGTTTTATTATTGTTATTGTTGTTGTTTTCCTGATCCCTGATTTGGTTCCTCTATATTCCTCCTATAAGTGAAACCACTCAATATTTTTCTTTTTCCTTCTGGCTTATTTCACTGAGCATGAACCCTTCAAGCTCTGTTAATGTTGTGAATGGCATGAGTTAATCTTTTTTGATTGATGAATAGTATTCCATTGTGTGTGTGTGTGTATGTATAGATATATATACACACACACACACACACATATATACCACATCTTCTTGATACAGTCATTTATTTTTGGGCGCTTGGGTTTCCATATCTTACCTATTGTTAATAGTGCTGCAATAAACATAGGAATGCAAGTTTCCTTTTGAATGAATGTTTTTGTGTCCTTTGGATAGATTCCTAGGAGTGAAATTGCTGGGTCATATAGTAGCTCCATTTTTGTAGTTTGAGGAACCTCCTCATAGCTTTCCATAGCGGTTGGATCAGTATGCATTCACACTAGCAGTGTAGGAGTGTTGCTTTTTCTCTGCATCCTCGCCAACATTTGTTGTTGCCTGCTTTTTATATGTGTGCAATTTTCACTGGTGTAAGGTGGTATCTCATTGTAGTTTTAATTTGCATTTCCCTGATCATAAGTGATGTTAAACATTTTTTCATATACTGTTGGCCTCTCATTTGCATATACTCATTTGCATTTCCTCTTTGGAGAAGTGTCTTTTAAATTTTTCTGCCCATTTTTTGACTGGGTTGTTTACTTTGATTTTGTTGAGTCGTGTGAGCTCTTTGTAGATTTTTGTGATCTGCACCTTACCAGTTGTGTTGTGTACAAAAATATTCTCCCAGTCAGTAGTGTGTCTCTTTGTTTTGGTTAGTGTCTCTTTTGCTGTACAGAAGCTTTTTAGCTTGATGTAATCCCACTTGTTTATCTTTTCCTTCACTTTCTTTGCTTTGGGGATGTGTCTTTAAAGATGTTACTGAGATGTATGTCATGTAGTGTTTTGCCTATATTTTCTTCTAGATATTTTATGATTTCAGGTCTTACATGCAGGTCTTTTATAAATTTTGAGTTGGTTTTTGTGCATGGGATATGAGGTAGTAGTTTAGCTTGATTCTTTTGCAAGTAGCAATTTAGTTTTCTCAGACCATTTATTGAACAAACTCTCCTTGTTCCATACTATATTTTTGCTCCTTTGTCAAAGCTTAGTTGTCCATAAATATGTAGCTTTATTTCTGGGTTTTCTATTCAGTTTCATTGGTCTGTGTATTTTTTTTGTCTCAGTACCATACTGATTTAATTATTATGGCTTTGTAGTATAGTTTGAAATCAGGGTGTGTGATACTGCCATTCTCTTTCTTTTTGGTCAGGAGAGCTTTGGCTATCTGAGGTTCTGGTTCCATGTAAATTTCATCAATATATGTTCCATTTCTTTGAACAATGTCACTGAAATTTTTAAATCAAAATAGCACTGAATTTATAAATTAATTTTGGTAGGATGGCCATTTTGATTATGTCAATGCTTCCAATCCATGAGCATGGGATGTCTTTCCATTTCTTTGTGTTTTCTTCTATTTCTTTTAACAGTTTCTTATGGTTTTCATTGTATAGGTCCTTCACCACTTTTGTTAGGCTTATTCCCAGGTGTTTGTTTTATTTGGTTTCAATTATAAAAATGATGGTTTTCTCAATTTCTTCTTCTTTGGATTGATTGTTTGACAACTTCCCTAATATATGGGACACAGCAAAAGAGTAACAAGAGGAGTGTATATAGCAATACAGGCTCACATCAAGAAACAAAAGTACTTAAAGAAACAACCTAATCTCCCATATCAAAGAAGTAGAAAAAGAACAAAGGAACCCAAAAGCAAGTGTTAAAAAGGAAATGCTAAAAATCAAAGCAGAAATAAATGAAGTACAAATTTAAAAAAATCCAAAAGATAAACAAAACCAAAAGTTGGTTCTTTGAAAAAATAAACAAAACAGACAAACCTCTAGCCAGGCTCACAAAGAAAAAAATGGGAAAAAAACAGAAATAAATATGATCATAAATGAAAGAGGAGAAAGAGAAACTACAGCAGACACTACAGAAATCAAAAGAATAATAAGAGATTATTATGAACAGTTATATGCTAAAAGTTCAACAATCTAGAAAGATGAACAGATTTATAAGAACTATATAGTCAACCAAAGCTAGATAAAGAAGAACTAGAACACCTAAACAGACTAATTATGAGCAGTGAAATTGAAACTGTAATCAAAACCCTGCCCAGGAACAAAAGCCCTGGACCAGATGTTTTTACAAGTGAATTCTACCAAATGTTTAGAAATGAACTAGTACCTATCTTACACAAACTTTTTCAAAAAATTGAGAAGGAGGGAATACTACCACATATGTTTATGAAGTCAACATTACATTAATACCAAAGCCTGGAAGCTTTATCATCTCTGTCTTCTTGGTTATTTTCTGGAGGCTTCATTACGTTGATACGATTGATTAAATCATTGACCATTAGCAATTGAATTCTCTCTCCAGAGGTTCTCTCCTCCTCTGATGTCCGAAGATGCGACTGGAAGTTCCAACCCCCTAATCACATCTTTGGTTCTCCTGCCACAATCTTTAGTTACTTCCAGATGTCACCTCATTTATATAATGAGATTTTATCACTCTAAACACTTAGGAAATTCCAAGAGTCTTGGGAGCCATGAGTCAGGAATTATGAATGAAGACTAAATATATATGAGAAATGTATTTTGCTCATCTGAATGATGAAATACAGATTTCTTATAATATTGCAATAAGATTTCTTACAATATAGCAACAAGTTTTAATAATAGGGTCATGAACTCTAGGGGGCGCTACTCCTCTTGAGTGTAAATAAATGGTGCCCTCTGGATATTTTATACAGCCTCCATAATGTGAATCTAAGCATTTTTCTATCTCTAGTTTTCTGTTTTCCAAGAAGTTTTGGGGCATATCTATTTTTACATTATGTGATTTTTCCTATTAAGGTTTACTTTTAGAAGTATTTGGTAATTTCAAAAGTTCCAAGTGCATTGGTGTGTCTTCTTGTGAGTATCTCATTTATTTGTACATTAAAGCACAGTGGAGAAGTACAACAACATGGCTATTCTACAGATGAAGAAAATTTTATTTATAGTTTATCTAGACCTTAACTTTGGTTTTGGCAAATGAACATTGTTGATTCAGTTCATAACTCCAGATGACAAAAACAGGCATTGGGAAAATAATATCCTACCCTTTTTTTCAAGTCTAATGCAATATTCTGTGAGAGAAAATTTAATTAAAATACTTAATATGCAAAATAAAGATGCTTTAAATTAATTTAAGAATAAAAAATAAACCAACAACCTCTAACAATCCAAGCATATTTGAGTGAGGTAAACATTTTGCTATTGCCATTGCCTGCTAACTAGGAGCAATAATTCCAAGTTCTTGGACTGGATAGAAGGGTTTCTGTGGGGGGGTGGGGAGGGGCTGTTTGCTTAGCTCTGTACCTTTATATTTCATGCTTCCACTCTCCCATGTTCTCTGGATCCTGGAACATATCACGCAGTTCCAGAATTCTATGCCTTTACACATGCTTTTCCTGCCGACCATAATGCTCTGTTCCTTTCCAGTCACCCTTCAGCCTTATGTCCCAACTCCCCCAATGTTATCTATTACTTTTCTAGGGATGATTTCCCTGCTCTTTTTAACTTTACACTCTTACTCTCCCAGTTCTCAAAACTAGATAATCTCCTTTTTATTAGTTTACCTGGAATTTATGTATAACTTCAATCCTTTGTTTCCCACCCTGCATCACTATATTGTAATAATTTATTTCTATGTTTTTTTCTCATAGAGGTGTCTCTCCTGCAGGATGACAGTCTTGCTTCACCAGGGGCTGAATTTAAGCAAAGCAGACAGGATTACAGAAGCTAAGTAATATTTTCAAGATAACAACTAACTAGTAAGCAGCAGTGCTGGAGCAAACTTCGATCTGTTTTTAACATCTACGGTCATGGCATCCAGTGCAGTCACTGACTCAGCTGCTTGTGTGCCACTTGGGAATGTGGGCATTTTTGGCAGCCCCATTTTCTCATTGGGTTGACATTTTGTCCTTTTCCTTCCTTCTGCTTCTGGGGAATTTCATTTCCCCTGGCCTCCTTTTACCCAGGCTCATTTTTGCTTCACAGAATGCAGTCAAGCACTCATGTGCTCTAAACTGGTAATTTGCTGTTAGCTTTTTCTCTCAGTTGGCTCAGGGGCCACCTTCAATTTTCTCATCCTCCAGGTACCCATTTTTTGTCTTGTCAGGTAACTAACAACTATTCTCAGCCTTATTTTTAGAATTAAATAGGTTTCCATGTGTACCCTTTGCTCTTCCTTCTAGCCATTTTTCTCAGGTCATGCAGTGTGTGTACATGTACACACATACTCTGTTATACACTGTGTGCTATTTGTGGTGAGTTTACATTCTACAACTGGTGCCCACACTCAACCTTTTATTATTATAGATGAAACAGCATGTGGTGTATGCTCAAAATTTATTTGTTTAATTAAATTATTTGAATATAAACCCAGAAAGAATATTAAAACTTGTTTTGGGGCAGGAAGACTTTAGTTATGATCAACTTTAGTGACTCATAAGACGACTGAAAACAGATACACTAATTCTTGTTGAGTTTCTTGTGTTTTCCCAGTAGGTTTCAGCTATCATAGCATTTCAAGTGACTAAATTTTAGATTTTTTATATAATTTGAAAAACTCTGGGTAACTTTTATCCTTGAGTTCCATCCTCCCTTTGTGAATCATAACATTTTCATCACTGTCATTCTTTAAATATTTATCAAGAGTTCATTGTCTACCTAGTGCTATAAATATATTAAAATACTTGGAAAGTTTGCTTTCCTTTGTAGAATTCACCTTTTCCCCAAATAGGCAAAATTTCTACCTTTGGTTGTAGGGACACTTTTGGAAAAATCTTCTCATCTTGAAATCATCATTAGTTTTAGCCAATAACAGAGAATTATCTAAAATGCAACTTGCATACCAGAAAAAAATAGGACAGTTAAAGGAAAATCAAATATTCACTGTAAAACTGGAATTAAACATTTGACTGGTTGGATTTGATGAATTTTCTTCTCTTTCAAATATTTTTAATACAAAATGCACTTTAACAACAACAAAATAACAGGCAACCATTATAAAATACTCTTTGCTAGACAGTGTTTCATGTGCTTACTTAAATCATTTAATTCTTATAGCGTATGAAAACGCACATAGATAATGGTAAAGCCTTACTTTGGGAAATTCTAGGCTGAAGCAAATGTATTCATTGGCACCTAATTTATTCTTTCATTTGACATTTCTTTGGACCTCTGCTTCAGACATGATTCTTTGCTGATGGAGAGACAGCATATGACAGAGGTAGCCTCTAAACTCAAGGAGTGTTTCTGTGGGAGATGCAGATGTTAAAAAGGGGCAAACCATAATTAGCTATTTAATTGTACTGTGGCAAGTGTTAGGAAAGAGGCTGGAGAGAGTAAAATATCATTGTGAATTATTGTATTGCTGAAGGTCAGCACCATTTTTTTTAGCCTGTGCTGTCTAATGTGAAAAACACTAGCCATAGGTGTTCATTCAAGTCAGGGTAATGAAAAAATAATAAAATCATATATCCACTTTTTCAGTGGCAGTGGTCGTGTTTTAAGTGCTCCGTAGCCACATGAGGCTGGAGACTACCTTGTTAGACAGCAGAGATAGAGAATTTTTCCATCATTACAGATGGTTTCTTTGGGAAGAACTATCTGGTCTACAAAGTTGTGGCAGAATTACAAAGTGAAAGAAGGGAAACTTCAGCTGTTATATCCTTAGAGAATAGAAGATATATATGTCTATTAGAATAGTGCACTTTTGGCTGTAGGTCATTGTGCAAATCTCATCTTAGTCTGCCTTCAAAATGAGGAGGGGGGATTTAATTTTAAAGTAGAGACATATGTCCTTCTCTCTTAGTATTATGGATATTGAGGGTTTGCATTCTTTGAGTGTTCATTTTTGTATTTATGAGCAATTTGTCCATAGTAATTAGGGGGGTTTTACATTTTCCCCTTTTATTTAAAACACTTGAAGATAAAAAGTAAACATCCTGTAGTTTATAGATATGAGGAGTGTTGGAGCTGTTATTTTTAAATAGTGTAGCAGCATTTGGACTCCAAAACTGATAGGGCTAATCTCAACTTTAGTACCGCCAGTATTTATACTTTTCCAGTACAAGAAAAATAAAAGTAGAAACCATTATATAGGTAGAGAAGAAAATTTGTTGTGATGGTTTAGTATCCCTTTAACTTGACATTAGTGGGAGACTGTTAAAAAATGCAACCTGAAGGGGCCTCCCTGGTGGTGCAGTGGATTAAGCAACATACTATGAAGCAAACCGCAGCCATTGCAGCACAAGTTCAATCCCTGCTGCTGGCTGGGGAGGGGACCCACATGATGCGGCAGACCTCTCCTGCCTCGTCCGCTGCTCCCCTCATCAGTATATTTCAATGAATCTGTCTATTCTGCTCCCCACTCTGTCGCTGGTGAGTCCTCTCACCACCCACACCTCTGGCCTGTACCCCAGTGCTTATATGCATAAATAAATCTTTAAAAAATGTAACCTGAAGCTAAATATTAAAAAAATAATATGTCATTGTGGGGGATAGGCTTTTGCTGCCACCCCTAAAGGTCACCCTATGAAGGGAGCTGAGGAGCTACCAGGATCTATTGATTTCTCTGTAGCACTGGAACATCCTCTAGCAGGTGTCAAGACTGTCTGTTCACACATGTAAATATGGTAAATCAAAGAGAAGGCAAGAGTGACCCATGGGACCCTGCTAAATAGATGGTTAAAATGCTTCAGTGTGTGTTCTGAATTTACATTCCGTAAATTTTTTACTTAAGCAGCATAAAACTTGTCCATATGACATATCCAATATTGATAAATATTTTCCTTAGAGGACTAGAACTTCTCATGGGGGTATTTTCTTATTTCCATTTTTTTATTTATTTACCTATGTATGTATGTATGTATGTATGTATGTATTTATTTCCAGAGTTCTGACTCTGGGGTGCTAACATTCATCCTGCACTTTTAGCAAAATAAGAAGACTGGCAAGTGAAGGATCTGGTTTTAGTTCATATGGTGAGTGTGTGTGGGAGTATGCATGTGAGTGTGTGTGCACGCAGACACATATATTTTAGTCCCTTTCATACACTGATGGTTGTACACTGACAATTCTCTTCCTCTTTCCTTCTTTATATTTGTTGTTAGTGGGAATTTCAGTCGTGACAGGATGAAAGAGGGACAAAAGGAGGTATCTATGGTTGAACCCTTCCAATTGCCCTTCAAGTCACATTACTATCTTTATAGTGAATATTCATAAATGAATAGTAACAGTTGTTACTTGTTAAATTGTGCTATTAACCTTTATCAAATAGCACAAAGAATTTTGTCTTATAAATATCAACTGATTCTTAAACCCAAGAAATTTTAAATCATGTAAACTAAGGTATATACATTAAAAATTTCCAAACAGCAAGTAAAATGATACTGCCTTATACATATAAAATGATTTGATAATTTCACTTAACTTTTAATTACATAAAGCAAATTTTTGACATCCTAAAATTATAAGTTTTCCTTCTTTCACTAGTTTGTGAAAGCAAGTAACTAGATCTTTTTTTCCCTTCAAGAGGAATGACTATTTTAAATTTTGTTAAGAAAGATATTTTTCATCTGAAAATATGTATTCATAATATTCACTTCTAAATGCTTACACATGTTGGTTAGTTTTTGATGACTTTGTATATTTTCAGAACTTATTTGATGTCACTTTTACATACTTAGAATAGATTGGAAGCAGAGAAATAAACCAAATACTTTAGAAGGTCATTTCTAATTATTGAAGCACAAGCTTTTTGTGGACAAGTCCTCTCTCCCCAAGTTCAAAACAGGGAAGCCCCCTGGTGGACAATGTGAGAATTCTTTATTTTCTGTAGGTAATGTAAAACCCCTGCTTGTTTTAATTTTAAGTTCAGGTAGATTTATTTTTATGTTTCAACATGACTTATATTTTGAATTGCCAAGTTACTATCCCACGTCATGAAAATAAAGGTACTTTGAAGGTGAAAAAACATCAGGATACCATGAAAATCAAGTGAGATGAATAATCCAAGAAGAGAGACTTTTAGTAATTCCATTTCACATTTTATTTTTTCCTTTCACAATTCCTTGTTCAGCCACTTATATATATATAAAACACTTTTATAAAAGTCCTTCAGTTCCCTTCCAGCTATTCTCTTTCATTTCTCTCTCTTCTGCACTGCCAAACTTCTTAACTGGGTTGTTTACATTTGAGGTATCTACTTCCTTACCTCCCACGCAACCCTTAGCCAATTTAATCTGTGTTCTCCACTGACACTGCATTAAGTCTTTCTCACCAAGGTCACCAGTCATAGTCACGAAACCTTATGGACTCTTTTTAACCTTTTTCTTACTTGACTATTTGGGAACACTCCAGGGGGCTCATTGTTCTTGAAAACTGCTCCCCTTGGTTTCAGGGACACCACACTCTCCTGGACTTCCTATTACAGCTCTGACTCTTCCTCCAGGAGTTTTGCAGGTTACCCTTCCTATGTTCTTCCTATGCTGGTGTTTCTGAAGGTTCTAACCTAGGCTTCCTTCTCTGCTTACTCTATCCTTTCTACCTGGGCCATAGTGTTCATGCTAATGGTTTTTATTACCGTTTCTATGCTGTTAAATCCCAAATGTACATCTTTGGCCTAGTGTCTCTCCTTATCCCTAGATGACCTCTACTCACCTCCCCTCTCTCCGGCTATACACCAGGCTTCCCAAACTTTGGTCTTCCTGGAACTTCTAGGTCAGCATGTCTCAAACTGTTCTCATTTTGTCCACATCTTTGCCTGTCCTCAGCTCATGTCTGGTGTTCCTACTTGAATGAATGGATAGCAACTCAGAGTCATCCAAGCAAGAATTCTGGGAGTCATCCTAAATCTTTTCCCTGAACTTCCCCTCTAAGCAATTACCAATTGTTACTGAATCAACCTCCTAAATATCTTTCTAAAAGATCTATACTCCCAGTTCCCAAAAACAAACTTTCGACTTGGTTCTATTCATTTATCACCTCAGCTAGAGAAAAAAACTTCCCCTACTCTTTTACCCCTACTTCCCTTCTTAGCAAAGCTGCTGGGATGACCTTTCTGAACATGAATCTGGGCATTGCCATTCTGCTTCTTAAAGCCCTTCCAAGATTTTCCACAACTCCTCCTGCAAACTTAACCGCCCTCTGAACACTGTGACCTCCTTCCTCTTCACGCACCACCCCAGCCACCCTGCCCCGTTTCTAGTTCCTCACGCACACCAGGGGCGCTGAGCAGTCACAGGGGCTGCCCCTTCTGCTTTAAAAACGTGTCTTCAACAGGGTGGTGAGGAGCACAGGGAATATGGTGATGGACTGTGGGTTTCTGGTGGTGGAAGAACTATGGTGACCACACTTAAGGGGAGAAATCACATATTGTCCAAAAATTAAAGAAACACACAGATAAGTAAAAAGCATGTCTCTAACCCTGTTGTAGCCCCATCTACCCTGAGAAAATACCTGGTATACAGTAAACTTTCAAAAGGTATTTGTTGGGGAAAAAGGTTTCTAACTTCATTAGCATCTGAATTGAATTTTTGAGTAAATTTATTTATATGGGCTCATTTAAAATTATTAACCTAAGTGGAATTAAAGTCCGTGAAAAAAATGTTTAGCTATAGATTCTGATTTCAAGTAGAAAATCAATACAACTTTCATTTCCACATTCAATTCTGACTCTTCTAAAAACTCATTACTGAAAAAAAACATATTCTAGGGCCTCCCTGATGGCGCAGTGGATTAAGCAATGCACTATGAAGCAAACTGCAGCACAAGTTTGATCCCTGCCCCTGGCAGGGGGGTGGCCCACATGGCTCAGCAGACCTCTCTTGCCTCGCCTGCTGCTCCCCTCAGAAGTGTATTTCAGTTGATCTGCCTGTTCTGTTCCCCACTCTCTCTCTGGTGAATCCTCTCACCCCCCACAACTCTGGCCTGTACCCCAGTTCTTGTGTGCATAAATAAATATTTTCCTTTTTTTAAAGAAGCATGTTCTAGTCAGGACATGGAAATGTATGTTGAAAAGTTAATGCAAGTTGGTTTCCTATTAATAAAAAAAATCAGTTGAAAACAAAATCGTGTCTTGGACCTGCTGCCTGGAGCTTCCCCTGTGTGTTTGCACACTGCTTCGAAGGCACTTTTATCTGCAGGCCAGCTCTTAACTGGCTACCTTCACTGACATTGTGCCTTCTCCTACCCCTCCATCCAGGACAGGGTTGGGTGTCTTTGCCACATGTTCCCATCTTACCATGCTCTCCCCCTATCATGGAACTTTAATTGCGTCCTTATCTATTCCCATATAGAGTCTCCCATTTGAAATAATTAAATGATAAATTTTAACAGTGATTTTAAACTGAGCCCTAATTAATAAATGATAGACTTTCAGTATGTAAGGTGAATTCAAAGAATATCTCAGTCAATCTTCTTGCTTAATAGAGAAGGAAACTGCAGCTCTCAGGAGTTAGTGATATCCAAGGTCGCACAGTCAGCAGTTGTTAATCATTCTTCCTATAACTTCTGTGCTTTCTCTCCTTTTGACTGATTCTTTTTACAAGAGGCTTAGAAAGTTCTAGCTGGGAAAAAAGCCATAGTGTAAACCTTGTTTTGCCTTGGTTATCAACCAATGAAGTGGTGTGATTAAAATTATAACACGCCTATCACTTCTCACTTAAAGTAAAACATTTCTCTGTCTGAGTTACAGGGAACAGGGACTCATCAGGTGACTTCAGGTGAGCCAATGCAGGACACAGCTCCTGTGAAGAAGAGAAGCCAGAGTGTTGCCCTAGGCTAAAAGGTCAGGGCTGGTCAAGCAAGCCTTCAGGGAATTCCTTTCCTCGCTCAGGAACAGGGATTTGTGGATATTCACTTTAGTGCTGTGGTCTGGGAGAGATCAGCTCTTTCCTCTCTCTTTTCCATTATTTTCTAGTACCTCTTTCTGCTGGTGACTCACTGGAGAAGACTGTGATTTCCCAGGCCCACTTTGAAAAAAATTAATCTGATTGGTTTGACTAATTACCATTTTTGCTGCCTGGAGTCAGGCAAACTCAGAGGTCCCTGGCCAGTTACTGGCTGGCCACTCAGTGGTGGCCGGGGAGGTAAGTTGTTACAATACAGAGCTGGGCCACTCCTGCTCCAGGTTAGCCTGCCACTGCTTTCTTTAGCAAAGGTCTCTGCAGGCAGCAGTATCACATGAGACTTGTCAAATGAAGTGCTGGATTTTCTACATGCTGATTCTCAAAAAATGTGGTTTTTATGTTCTGCATATTCAAGGCTTAAGAATTATCAACTACTAAAATAGTGGCATTGAAACAATTAGTTTCAATTAGTTTCAACTATTAGTTTCTGACAGTTTGATTTTCATGGTTGTCTATTCTGGGAAGAATTCTGAGGCTTGGACAAGAGGAACATTTAGGGAGGTGTCAGCATGACACAAAGTTGAATAGTTTGGTGAATATGTGATGAATTTTTCCAGATATATCTATAGCTGATGTTTATCACAATAAATGTAAAACATTAACTTAAAAATAGGTAATAATGTATAAAATGTGAAAGTTACTTAAAAATAGGTAAAAGTGATGGTGTTTGACATTCAAAAGAAATGTTGTGATGATTTAATGGCACATCTTCTGTAAAGTGACATGGGAAATGTGTCTCTTTCCAGGAAGTGGCACTTACAGTTGTGAACTTGCTGTCGAATTATCCATGCACTCTTCGTTACTGGTGCTTTTACTCCACCTTCACATAACTAGATGTTTGTTTGTTTTTTTAAAAGATGCTATTGTTGTGTGATTTTTTTGGGAAAAACTACAAGATATATTCCGGAGAATTGGGGAAAAATTAATATATACTGCTTGTTGGAAAAAAATTACTGAATCAATGCTAATTTCCTAAGTGTAGTAATAGGATTGTAGTTATGTAGAATGTCCTTATTTTCATCATATGCCTACTGAGGTATTTAGGGTGAACTAAATGATAGAAGGATAGACAGGAGTAAATAGATTATCGACAACACAGTATGAATAATTGGGAAATGTAGATGCTATTGTTTCAACTTTTGTATAGGATAATTTTCAAAAAATATATAAAACACTGGAGGAAAAATGTATACCTGAGGTATGTGGATGAGTTTGAGATCTGAAACTTGAACTCTTCTCAGATTAGAGAGAACAGATGTTGACATTTCCTTGGGCCAACAGTAGTCAGGTGTTTAACTGTCCTGCTGGATTTGGGGCACCAATAGTGACTACCTCATTAATGATCAAATCTCTAAACAGTCATTGTGGAGGAAGCTGAGTTGGCTGCTCCTTGATTTGAATGTTAATAAGGAGCACATTTCATTTGATTGCTGCTTTAGCAACAAATAGTAACAAAGAAAATGACTCATGTTGTACTCTTGAAACAAAAATAATGCTGTATGTCAGTTATACTTACACAAAAAGACACATTGGGTGAAAGGGCAAAGAAGTTGTCCCCTTGACAATGTCTAACTAATAGCTCTATTTGGCCACTCCAACTGACACTGGACCTAGAAGGCATCAGGGTAATTGGGTGCCCACAGGCCCACTGGATGGGCCAGCCCCATGCACACCATGATGTACTCCCAAAGGGGACAGTTTCAGCATTGTGATTTTGCAGAGAATCAAGAGTAAATGTCCTTGGTAAAAGAACATGTCTAGACCAGATGCACTAGGCTGTCACTGGGATGTAGGGCCACGCACACAGGAGGCAGAGTGAATGGTGGCCCTGGAGTTGAGCAGCGCAGGACCAGATGTCATGAAAAACCATTTTCTTACTGAAATGCTCAGTGTGGGGGTGGCGGTCAAGCAGCTGAAGGCATTTTGTGATCAGGTCACTCTGATTGTTGAGCTTTGTTATTACACCTTCATGCTTGCCCTGGCATTTGTGCAGGCTCATTTTTTCTGATAGACCACATGGTCAGCAGTTTAGGCAATATAGTCAGTAGTTTCTGAAGCAAAAACCAGAGTGCATTAAAAAAATATCCTTCTAATATTAGTAACTGTATATATATAGCCTTTGTCTGTTCTAAGGTGCAGAGCAGTCTTTGTATTTCAAGCGGTTGTAAATGTTCTTTCTGAAATGGAAATAGCATAAGTCAACAAAATAGAAGTTTTTATAGAAGCTCCTTTTGTGTGTGACTTATGGTATTCATGATAGTGCTCCGAATTCAGATTTTTTATCCAAAGAAAGTTCATTTGAGACATTGGAAAATTTAAACAGTATTTTTTGTATACTGATGACCATCCATTACAAATGTTTCATTTGAAATGCAATTAATTATCTTTGTCACCTTGCTAAAGGTTGATACTAATCTTTTGTCCTTTCTCATTAGATCTGTTGACATAGACGCAGTGATCACAATAATGGGAAGGAGAGAACAGAGAACAAGGCAATCAACAGGCAGTGACTTCTTATTGTTTTACTGAATGGTTCTTTTGTCAAAAGGCCTGCAAGCGAAGTCTCAGGATACCAGTACCATCACACAAACCTAAATTCATAAAGCTCTCTGCAGTTGAATCATATTTTTAAAGTTAAGCGTGGGGTTTTCTATTATTCAGCTCACTGGTGTTGAAGCAATTTCGCTGACATTTTCTGTAAGTGGATTAGGCTCGCAGTCATTTGCCCAAAGCAGACAGATGGCTTCTTAAACAGAGCACCCTCGCAGGAACCTATCTTATGGTATCTTCAGAAATATAACTGGTCTGTCACAAAAGATAATGTTTGTCATTAATTTCTGTGGATGACACATGATTTCAGTTCATTTTTACTTTCTCATCTGGTTTAAATGAAACAGCTGTTTATAATTTTTTATTCTAGTAGTGAGCAGTGCTTCAGTGTTTTACACTGAGCAATGTTATAACCTCTAAATTACAAATAAGAAAATAAACCTTAGGAGGTGGGAGGATGAGCCTTCTGGGCTTCCCTAAGGGAAGTTCCTGCAACAATGCAATTGTTACTCTTTTTATTTTAAGCATTAGGAGATCTTTAATAGGACTAATGGATGATCAATCCTGAATTTTATTCTCAGTAATAGTTTATTCCTTCCTTCCCTTTGCCAACTTGCCTTTTTATGTCTCAAAGTGGGTTTTGTTTCTCACATAAGGTAATGTACAGTACATATCTATAAGTTGTCATTACTGATAGCAAAACATTGTTGCATTTACTGAACCTTTTTAATTTTCTGTTTATATCATAATAACAAAGTTAACAATCTTGAGAATTTGCCACATATGCCAGGCATTACTCTAAAGGACTCACATATAATCTCACAAATAAGCGTAGAGGTGGGTACAGTTATTATAGTGATTTTATAGTTGAGGAAACTGAGTCATTGAGTGACCTTGCCCAAGATCAGAAAGCTAAGTGATGGTGCCAGGATTTGAACCCAGATGGACTGACAGTGAAGACCACACTATAAGTTCACTAGATAGTATAGAAATATGGTTACAATTCAAATCCTCTAAGTCAAATGTTATTCTATGAGAGGAATGTGGAAGTGGATTCCTTCATCACTCCTGGGGTTCTGGTTCTGCTCTTGAGCTTGTGTGTGCTGTCTTCCTGGGCAGTCATCTGATGTGGGAGGTTTTTAGGGGCAAGGAAAATGCATGTTCCAGAGCTCTGAGAACAAGCTGATGAGTCTTCACATTAATAGCATCCATTAAAATGTTTGCCTGGTGCCCGTAATGAATTTGATTTTCTTATAATCTTCTTTTTTGGATCTGATCTATTAGGGTTTATGATGATATCTTTAAAATGAAAACCAATTATCTTTTCTACACTTGCTCCCACACATGAATCTTCTATCATTGCTTGCTTATCTCAGTTATATAAAAATTTGGCTCAGGTTCAAAGGGATAAATTCTTCCAAACTCTGCCCACATTGAAGGCGAAAGTCAGATATCAAAATATCTGCACACAGGTAATATTTATGTGTGGGACAGTTATGGAGTGCTACCAAAGGATTTTTTTTCTTTTTTAACCAAGTAGGTCTTAGGCTATGTTTTTTCTTCTCTACATTTCTAAAAACTACTAAATGACATAGACAAGATTATCATGTAATGTACCCAAATGCAAAGAAATATAATACAGTGAAGAAAAAAAAATCTATGGATCTGGAAAGCAAGCATCCTTTCACGTTTATTTCCTTTGTGAACCTGGACAATATATTTAGCTTCCTTGAATTTATTTTTTAACTGTAAAATTAAGAAAATACTACAGCTGTCCTTCAAATGTCTTAAAACTTCAAAATAATTACTAAAATACTTAGCTCAACAAAATGATACTGTCACTGATACTTCATTCACTATTTTCCATTTTCAAGTATAAATTGCAAGGAAAAAATTAAGTACATAACACATAGGAGTAATAGGATGTATTAAGCAATTTAGTGCTGTGGTACCGAGACAGTATCTTCCAGAACACTTTCCCATACTATTTATGTCTGCACCTGTGAGATCTAAGGCAAGCATCTAAAGACTGTGTTTTTTCAGGTGACTTGGTGGTAGATATTTCACAGGGACTATACATGGAAATGATGTAAAAATATATAATATTAAAAAAAAGGTAACAAATTCCCTCCTCGCCCCTCAAAAAAGACTGTGTATTTTACTGATTGGAATATGCTAAGAAAGAAGTGAAGGTGTCTCTTCAACTTCAAAGTCAATGTTCAGTTGTCATTTTCGCAGGGAAGACTTACCTGATCCCCGGGACTTATAGGCCTTCACAGAGTAACGTTCCTTTTCTTTAAAGACATAGCATAACTTGTGATAGACATAACTTAATTTCTGTGGCTTTTGATTTTTTGTTAAGATCACCACCTAGACTTCAGTTCTTCGTGGGCAGGGAGCATCTGTGCTTACTATCCTATCCATAGAACCTGGAGGTTCACCATAGATGTGGTGCTAACCCCCAGAGGGTCATTTGGAAACTTGTGGTGATTTGGAAGATTTCCCTGGCCATGTTGTGGGAGTGGACAGGAGTACTGAAGGTCTTGCTCTGTGCAGGACCACGCAACATAATGAAGACTTTCCCTGTGTCCAGAAGACTAGAAGTCCTGGATGACTAAACTATCTAAAATGCACATTGGAGTACTTTAGTAAACAATATAAATTTGTGATCATTTTTACAAGAAGTTATGTGAAAGACCTAGTAACCCCGTACATAAATGAATTAAGCATTGTTTCCAAGTTCTTGAATAATTTATCCACTCTGGGAATTCTGTTTACTGTACTATATTACTGTGTACTGTATTATTGGAACAAACTGGGAAGTGAAATATTGGTTTTAATTCGATACTTTTTTTAATATAATTGACAGTCTGTGGTAGACATCCCACTAAGTCCTGCAAAATCCTTTGAGGTACTTTTGAAGATTTGACAGCCTTGCTAGGTTGTATGAACATTATTTATGGTCTCACTTGTGGGATTATTCGATTTACTCTCTGTTATGAGAGTATTTGTCTTATCTTGGCATGTTATTTCTAACTTAATTAAGGTTACTTCCTTCCTCTTATTATATGCAAAGAAGTCTGGAATTTTGTCATCCTTTGTTTTTATACTAGTGTCTTTGGTACATCTGTACTGTCATTTTCTTATTTTGTGTAAAGTGGCATCTTATATTATTTTTTATATTTAAATATATTCATATTAAGTGAGTACATGTATCTGCCTACTTCATTATGGTTTCTTGTGTGCCTGCCTGGGTGTTTACATATTGAAATACCATTTTATTTGAAATGACCACACTCTTATTTTTCCTTTATATTATATCTAGGAAACAATATTTACTTAATTTTTAATAATGTTTATCACTAAGTTATATTATTTACGAATTTCACTTTACATTAATAATGGCAACCTTATAAAACATTTATTTTAAAGGATCTTTTAAAAGAATGTTATTTTAAATCTTATAAATGCCAGAAACAGAAAGCAGTCAGAGAAGACATGCACATTTTTACCATAACTTTAAAAATTATGTAGACATTTATTGAAGCAACCAATACTTATATCAATAGAATACTTAGTATTTTCTCCATAAACTAAATACGTGTGTGTTTCTGTGGTTTTATAGGGTTGAGAACCATAGGCCAATGACAAAAGTCTGGCATGAAGTAAATGTTTAATAAATATTTGAGTGAAGCAAAATCAAAGGCCCAAGTCCTCACTGATAACTATGGGAGACCACCAGTGCTCCTAAACCGAGGGTGGATGGGTGTGTCTCAGTTCACATATTTATAGCTTAGAACAATGTAGGACATGAAATGGGAATTGGAGATATTAAATTCCATAGTTCTTTTTCAGTGCAGGTCAACATGCGCATTTCAATGCAGTGTTTTACTGATTAATGCATATTATTACCCATTATTATCAGTTCCTGTTGTCAACACTGTTGCTACTAGATTATTAACTTACTATTATTGTGTTATTTTTTCCAGCTTTATTGAGCTATAGTGACAAAAAATATTGTAAGTTTAAGGTGTACAGTATGGTGAGTTGGTATTTGCATATAGTATGAAAATATTACAATAAGGTTAGCTAACATAACCATCACCTCACACAGTGAGACCTCTCTTAGTAATTTTCAAGTGTACAATATAGTATTGTTAACTATAGTCAAGATGCTGTATATTTATGTCGATATTTATCTTTTTTCCTGACTTGTTTCACTTAGCATAATTCATTCCAGCTCCAACCATGTTGATGCAAATGGCATGAGTGTGTCTTTTTTGACTACTGAGTAGTATTCCACAGTGTATATATGCCACATTTTCTTGATCTAGTTACCTCTTTTAGGGCATTTGGGTTGGGTTGTTTCCATATCCTAGATATTATAAATGGTGCTGCAGTAAACACAGGTGTACAGGTTTCTTTTTAAATTAGTGTTTTGTATCCTTTGGGTATATTACCAGGAGTGGAATTGCTGGATCATATTTTTAGTGTTTTGAGGAACCTCCACACAACTTTCAATTGAGGCTGGACCAATTTATATTCCCACCAGTAGTGTAAGAGAGTTCCTTTTTCTCCACATCATTGCTAGCATTTGTTGTTTCTGATTTTTTTAATATGGGCCATTCTCATCAATGTTAGGTGGTGTTTCATGGTAGTTTTATTTGCATTTCCCTGATAATCAGTGTTGTTAAACATTTTTTCAAATGCCTATTGGCCATTTGCATTTCTTCTTTAGTGAGGTATCTTTTTAGCTCTTCTGCTCATATTTTTTAATAGGGTTGTTTTCACAACAAAACATTTTAACCTCTTCAGATAATACAAAGATTCCCCCCAAACACGGTTTTTTAATGAGTGAAATAGTAGTAGTGCATAGTCTCTCACAGAATAGTCTTGTCTACCTAATGGTGGCCGAACAAATAAACAGTTGCTGGTACCTCCATGGTTTCTGTGACCAATTTTATTGTGTTATCTGTGGGTGATTCTAGTTGTGGATGTGGTCTCTCACATGGAAGGACTATCAGGAATCAGCCTACATCTGAAAAATACCCATGCAAGTCTGCTAGGAGACAGAACTGAATTTGTTTATGTGAGCGTTGTGTATATATGAGGGTCTTTCCATTCCCAGAGTCTCAAGAAGGAGCTTTAAATATTTGTGGTATGCTCATACAACCCACACATTTCCTTCACACGTGACAAGGACACTTATTATGATGTTCTTCTGCTCTTTCGTGCACTAATATCACAAGGAATAGTGAGGTTCGTGGGAAATAAGGGTGTGAAGGAGCCACAGATGTCTTTCATGAGTTCTCTGCCAGATTGTAGGCCAAACTATTTTCAAACAGTAGGGAAAACTGTATTTCTTAGTAAGAATAGGACATCCTAAATATCTTTTGATAGATTTCAGAATATATCACTAGTGGATCACTTTTAAATATGTAACTAATAACTTGCATTTATAATTCTAACCTCTTTTATGGTTATGACATAATGAGATAATGTGTGCAAATTGGTTTATAGTTAGTATAGTAAGTGTTCAGTGGTATGATAATATTTTGTCAGTAATATAAAAATTGTGGTGGTGGTATAGTACTACAATTAACAATTCAAATTGCATAGATATTTCTTGATTTCTGGAAAATGTATTTTAATTGCATTTGGAAGTATGGTTATGAATGTTTAATGTTTCTTTTTTAAAAATTCATTAATCAAACCTCTCTGTCTACACACACACACACACACACACATCTATATAACCTCAGAATCTCTATGGTGATTCTTTATGGATTTGTGTGTGTGTGTGTGATTCTAAGTGTTACTCTTTAAATGCATTGGCATTTCCATGAACTCTCACATATGGAAACCAAATAACAATGGAGGTTAAATTGGGGGCTTTTGATATTATCCTAGCAACATCCGTGTCTGAGATCCTCTCTATTACTGTTATTTTCCTTGGGGTTAAGGTTATTCTTCTCACTTCCCCCTCTTCCTCAAAGGATTGCTAGTACCAGAGGAGAGAAAGTATATATCCCCTGAGGTTCCTTGTATAGTGAAACGTTGGCAGTAACTTGACATTTCTTTCAAGTTAAGTTCAGAACATCCAAATCGTATGTCCCTTTTACTTTCCATGCCACAAGCCCAGATTTACTTTAGCACCCAAGAGGTATTTCAATTTTTATACCACCGAGCAAAATGAATTCTCCAGGACTTTACTCTTTTCCCTTCCTTTCTTAAGACCTCTCTTAGAGAGTTATGCATATTCTTTTAAAATGCTCTCTTACAATAATAATCCTTAAATATTAATACATAACATACATTAATACCTTTAAATGGCATTGGAGATCTGAACACCTAATACATATTGTGGGAAATGGTATGGAGGACATAGATGTTTGGAGGGAGGAGATCTGGTGCAAGCTGACTAGTTAGTGAGGATTTAAGGGAATGTGACAGAGGAGAAAGATGCCGGTTGGTTAGGGGAGTTAGCTGTGCATAAAATGAGAAAAAGTCAGCACTGCGGAGGAATGCTAGGGTGAAGGTTGTTAACAAAAGTCATCATCCTCTCTATTCTTTTGCCAGAAATGAATCTTTTGAGTTTTTGGTACTTTAATCAGGAGGACTCAGGTAGTTAATTCTTTGAACCACAGATACAAAGATAACCTGAATCCCTCCTTCACGAAAAAATAGAGAACAACATTTCACATAAATGTTTCTGTGTAGACTCCATATAACTTAGTCTCTTTTTTCCTTCTGTAGTTAATAGCTTGATTTTTCTATTTATTTTTTTCTGCCTGGACTGTGCAGCTGGGACGTGTTGTCTCCTGGTTATAAGGAGATGATGTAGTGTTCTTGTGCACTGGCACAAACTGTTTCCTCCGATTGGCCATTGTTTTCTAGAGAGACCGGCTTCTATTTACCAGAACAGGCACAGTCTAGCATTTAGGCTTGGATGCCACCTCTCAGAACCGATGAGATGACATTCTGACTGATTAATTAGATATGTTTCATAACCTGCTGTAGAAAAAGGGATTTGAGGACATTATGCATTAGTAGTATCCAGCTTGGTATTTTGCATGCCTCACTGTTCTTTTGCAATTAGGGAAGATGTCAGTTTTGCTTTTGTGATGTTTTAAAAATACTTCAAGATTTCAAAACTAAAAAGACAAAGAACACTTAAAAATGATACTAGAAAATAGCATCTGTTCATTAATATAGTTACTTTGAAAAAACAGTGGTAATATCTTCGTGAAACAGAATCTTTTAGATACATTTTAAACAAGTTGGTAAATTTATATTAAAATATATGTATTAGCAAGATATAGTTTACATAGTATAGACTATATTAACTGCTTTTGAAATCACCTTAGTATAGTTGTGATTACGTAAATTCACAAACAGCTTTTCAATAATTTTCTTTAGTCTTTAGAACTGTGAAAAGCCAGAGGAATATTTTTGTGATTTTTACAAAAGAGAAAGTTCCCTGGGGAGAAATTGGCAAAGCTAAAAGCAGAGGCTTTCGTCCCTACCAGGGTACGTTCTTGGTGCACAGGGTGTTCCTAACTCTTTATATCCCATCTCAAGTTCTGTCAGACTCTGCCACAAGGACAATGGTTTTCTTTTATCTGTGTTGTTTCTATGGTTAACACTGACTAGGAGGCTTTAATGTGCTTTGAGAAGAGTACATGACTTGTCTTGAAGAGATGCCACATCATATGGTGGAGACTATAGACTGAAACCAACCACTAGGCTTTATGTATGCCCCACCTCTACCACATAGCCATGGTGTCACTCTGGGAAAGGTGACCACCCTAGGCCTTAATCCCACTCTGGGCCTTTCATTGGTAAACTGAGAATAAGAAAAGTGCTTATGCCAGAGGGACTCACTCAATTCAATGAACAAACATAGGTAAATACAAAGAAGAATACCTGCACAGTGTAGGCACTTAACATGTGTCATTTCTACTACTACTGCTACCTCTACTCTTGCTTAAGAATTGAATTGTGTTTTGCAAAGTGGATATGCCCTTGTTTTTCAGTGTCCATAAGATACTCTATACTGTTGGGAACTGACTCTCCACATTTTAATGGTTTGGTGAATATTTTCCCTTAGAAAATCTTTATCTAACAGGGTTAAGTATCTAGTTTTTAGTCTTAAACTAAACTGTAAACATGATACATGTAATCGGGCACTGAAGCAAGTGGCAACTCTGGGTTTGGCCCAGTTATTTATCCTCACTGGGCTCAGCTTCTTGAGAAGACTAGAAAATATAACTTTTATGTCTACTTCTAAAATCCCAAGCCATGATTGAAGTAATCTGGCTTAAGTTCACTTTAACAAAAATATCAGGCAAAGCTCAACTTAATCATCCTATTATAATTAAGGACTGTTATTAGAAAGATTAGAAATTATTTATACATAGGATAAAATTAGAGAGTATCTTATAGATAAAGAATCTATATAGAGTAAGAGAAAAAATTGAATGTATCACTTTTGACCTGCTATGATGGCCTTGGGGTCTTTGTTGCTACAGAACTGATAATTTAATTATGATAAATATAGAATTCCTTTGACTTCATTCAAAAGGTGTATATGTATACCCACTTGCCAAATGCTTCTGCAACGTTATTAATAACTACATGATAATTATGTCAATAAATTAATCGGACCTATCCTCATATTGGCATTGCTTAGACATCCTTTCGTTGCTACTCCTTTGCACTTTTAAACCTAACCCAAATAAGTTTCCAGTTTGCTCTGCATGTGTAAGCAAGATTATGTATTTATTTCTTACTTTTAAAAATCAGTATACAGAGTCTCAGACTATGGTGATGGAAGGTCTGACTGTCCTCAGAGGATTCGCTGAGGTTATTTCCTACTATAGGAGTCTCAAAGTGATATTGGCAACCACCAAATCATTAAGAAAAACTCAAATTGAGGATCTTGCGTTAAAGAGCAAAGTCCTTCCATAATGCAAGAAAAGTAGCTTGAGCTAAAGTACCTTGCTCTTGGATCTGGATCTGTTTCCTCGCTGGGCTGTGGTACTGAGGATCTAGAGTGATGTAGCTGACCCATAACTTTCTTCTTTGGTGTGTTTCTATCTGTTTGCAGGGCCAAGGAGATCTGCTGAAGAATGCCAAGAATGAAGCTATAGAAAACATGAAGCAGATCCAACTGGCATGCTTATCTTGTGGACTGAGTAAACCAGCTAGTAGCTGTGCCGAGGCCAAGAGCAAGCGCAGCCTAGAAGCCATAGAAGAGAAGGAGAGTGGCGAGGAGAACGGGAAGCTGTGACCCTGAGCACATCCTTCCTGTCAGACTCTGGGTTTTCTTTCTTTAGGCGTTTTAGAAATTCACTAAAAGTGACCCTCTGTGGGGAGCTGGACATAAACAGATATTTTCACAATGTCAGTATTTTAACATAGTTAATTTATCTAAATTAAAATCTTTAGTAGCAGTGTTTCAAATTCTGATTGTGTGTATGCAAATGTTTAGATGTCTCTCTGTGTGTGTGGGGGGGTGGATTGTGAGAAAGACAGAGGTAGAGACAGAAAAAGAGAGAAATGTCGAGAGATTTTTGTGTGTGGTGAGAGACAGAGACAGAGAACTTGTTAAAATCTATTCTGTGTTGCATTATTCATTTAGTAAATTATTATTTTATCATTTGGGGACAAATTTGTTAACCTGAAATTCTAGAGAGCACTTATATAACCTGTTGCTGTGTTTAATTTTACTTCTCTACTTTTGTCATTTAATTTAGAGGTCTTAACATAGGTTATCACTGAAGGAAGCCAAATTTACCAGTGCATAGATATTTTGATAGATTAAGTATAGATTAGAAAAATTCCTAAGAACCACAGTAGAAATAAGAGTGAAAAAAAGACAAACAAATGATTGGGATTGCTTACAAGGTCAGCAAAGTCATTTCGTCAGTTAGTGAATTCTTGAAAATATTTATTAAACAAAAACAACTTTTAGAAAGTTTTCTGTAACTTATTAAATAGCTATGACTTCATGGAAAAGCTGATTAAAAGTGAACTTATATTCACCCATATGGTACTATGACATGCAGTGAAAGCTCTGTTGTAATTAGAATTTTGAAATGGCAGTACTATTCACTTGTGAAATTTCAAGATTGAGATTTGTAAGAAGTTCCATTCATCCAAAATGGGAGTCTGTCATTCATTTTCTATAAAAGACACAGGCAGCTAGGAAGTCATGTCTTTGATGGAATTTAGAGTACTAAATTTAAATTTAAAGACATTTTACAAATAATTCCATGTTATCACTTTGAGCTGACATAAATTCTGTGCATCAGATAACATCTTCATGATGATTTAAGAACTAATTGATTACAAAATATCTGTGATCTAATTTTAACACATGCAGAAACACAAAAGAAGCAAATAACTAATTGGATATATTTATGATTGCATCAACATCATTTTTGCCCTAATATTTTCATAAAGTACTTGAGTGTAATATGTTTGTTACCTCCAACAGAACTAAATGTTCTATGGTTATGAAATTGTATTTATTTAAAACATTGCTTTTATTTTGAAAAGCTTCTAGTTAATTTGATTAACAAATGTGCTAATTTGGGGGAATCTAGGGAAGATAATTGTTGAAATTTTGCAAATATAAACATCTTCTATAGCTACTGTGTTAAGTTATTTGACTTCTTAACACTACTATGTTCATGTTGCACATTATTGAAAGAGTAAAGATATGAAACAACACTTATTGTTCTCTTATTGTGAATTAATTGAAAAAGGAAAAATAATGTAAATGGGCTATTATATAAAAAAATCTTAAAGGATATGGCATTTCCACGGACAGATATAATGAAATTACTTTTTGGGTTTTAAACTGGATACTTGGGAAGGTGTATGAACTCACTAAAAGGTAAGTTTCCAATGATACTACAATAGCCTGAAGAAATTTCTTTACCCTGCTTTATACTTAATCTGCATGGTAGAAATAATAGGGGGATGCAGGAATCTAAGCCCCATGTGATGAAAAATAGGTGATCCAGAAAGGAACAAGACCAGCCTTTTATTAGCCAACTGGTTGGTTTTACCTGTGAACCTTTACATCTCCTTGAATTCCATTTATGAAAAGAAAATCATAACTTTTCCAGTGATACGGAGAAGTGGGAAGGAAAGATAAAGGGTGGCAAACTCAAAGAATGTTGAGATTCAAATCCAATCCTTGAAAATGTCTCTCCTAGTTTATGTTGTTTGTCCTGGCACGGCATCTCATGCTTAGAACCTACTCAAATACATGTATCTCCCCACTTTGAAAGTTCACATCATACAATTTTGCTTTTAGAAAACATCCACTTTAATGCATCTTTTTTTTTTTTTTGCTAATTGACAAAAATATGAAGAGGATTTTGCTTTTACAACCAAGTAAAAATTGCATTAATGTTTATTTTTCAATAGCAAAATATATAGCACTGTGAAGTGCTTCCTTCACCAAGGAGATGCTTTATACAAGCTGTGTATTTATCACATCACTCTTGCTTTTACTAATTATTAGCATTATTTTAGGTTTTATCCGCTATTTGTGTGATTTGGTAGGATATTTTTTGGGTCTGGTAATGTTCCAACATTTTCCCATATCAGTGTAGTGGTAATTGCATTTTCACTTGACAGCTTGTGAGATTCCAGAATGCCCTACTTATTATATTAAAAAAAATCTTAAAGGATTTAAGTGGGCAGTGGGACAAAATTGTATTCCTGAAGCCATGATAAGGATTCCACCTTATCTACTGCTACTTCTGGTAGCAGGTTGTCAGCCATTCATTTTTTGCTCCATTGCACTAGGTGTCCTTGCTGGGTTGGGAATGGGATGTGGACTAGGCAGGAGTTTTAGATTCTGAGAATGAAGAAGTTGCAAGGGAAAATACCACTATGATGGTCTTACCTCTGGGTGAAATAGTAAAAACATTTTTTCACATTATTACATTTTTTACAAGTATCTGTCTCTTTTCTGAATTTGAACTGCAGTAGATAAACCCAACTTCCATCCACTTAGCTGATTCTGGGAAGGTAAAGTGATAGTATTAATTTTATTTATGTATTTACTTTCTTTATTATTTTCACATTACCAAGGGGATTTGAGGTGGAGACAGTAAGTATTATCACTGATATTTTATGGGTAAGAAAGTCTACAGCCTCTAATACAATAAATGTAATCAAGACTTGACACTGAGTTCTGGTTTATCTGATTTTGGGTACAAGAATATTTACTCAATGATTTAATTTTTAATTTTATTCTAAAAGTTTTAAACTATTTCCTTTAAAACTTGAAAAAAGCCTTATATTTCCTGATAACAAAATGTCTGACATTTTGCAAAAAACGAGATGTCCAAAAAATTAAAAATCATCCTCTATTAATACTTAGATCTATACCACTTCAGAAACAGCTTTAAGTTTATATGTACACGTAACTATACTTTCATATATAACAAAAATGAGATCATATTGTAAAAAATTATTTTACAACAATAAATACAATGCATTATATTGTTATAATGTGTTAATAAATGGATATGTACATCGACTAGCTTTCAAATAGAATCTAGTTCATAGATGATATATTTTATTTGGTCAATAAATTAAAGTTTTTGAATGACAGTCAACTTTTAAAGTCAGAAAATCACATAAGAATTCATTTTCTGCCTCTTTTAAAATATGTTGCCTCTGAAAATATTGGGTATATTAACAAGACTAGACAGTTCCCTTCCTCTCTTTCTTGACATCAGCTAATTGGAACTATCTTTCAAAAAGGGCCTGTCTTTCTAGTTTACTAGAGAACCTCTTCCCTAATGTATGTGAAACCCTACAGATGTCTTATGTGATGATTCTTGACTCAAATCATTATTTATAATAATGCTATAGTGTCTCATTGTTATAATATATTCAGCCAATCCATTGTTAGATGTTCCTATCCTAATTTCTTCTTATATAAGCACTACAGTGATGAATACCCATTTTTGCAAATTTGTTCAATTTTTTATTTAGGATGAATTTTTAGAAGAGTAATTATAGGAACAAAGTGTGCATTTATTTTAGGTATTTTGAAATATATTGCCAATTAAGACCCAGAAAGCTTGTCCACTTTAGATTCCCACCAAATGTTTATGAGAGTATTCAATTCATTTAATAGATTTGATTTTTCTCATTTTCATCTTTGCCAATCTTATCTCTCTTTCTCTTTATTCTGTAGGGAGAGTCAACACTAACTAGTATGTTCATCAATGTAAAAATCTCATAGATTTTCTATTTTCTGATAATCTTAGAGTGGGATGGAAAATATTTTAAAAGTTATTTTTATTTATTTTTAATAAAATACTTAATCCTGTGTTGTCATGTGTTGCTAATGTCCTTTGATGTACAGATCCCTAATTTAATCCAAGATAGACTTACTTTTTCCTTCATGATTTGTAGTGACTCATTTGCCTACTTAGGCTCATGAAGATATTCTTTTATCTGCTAGGAGCTTTCTTCATTTGCTTTTCACATTTAAATATACAATCCCCCTAGAATTGACTTTGTGTGCTGTGTAAGAGAGGCTCAATTTAATTGTTTTCCTGACATGGATAATTAGTTTTCCCCACCCATTTGTTGTAAGACTTATGTTATCCACAGCTCTGTGGTGCCAACTTATAAAAACGAAGCATCTATGTATCTATATGTCTGTTCGTGGAATGTCTGTTCAGCTCTGTAGGTCTGTGTGTGACTTCACAACTCTCTTCATCACTATAACTTTATGATGTTTTGCTGTCAGAAAGTGTAGTACTCGTTATTTCTTTTCTTCAGCATTTTCTTGTTTGTTTTCTTCCACCCTTTTTACTTTTCATGTAAATTGTTTAATCATTTTCTCAATTTCTATGCGATAACTGCTGGAATTCTGATTGATCTCACATAGACTATATGTGTCATTTGGGGGAGGTCTGACCTATTTACATTGTTGAGTATTCTGATTCACTCACATGGTGTATTTCTCTATTTATATAGATTTTATATAATTTCTCAATATAATGATAAATTATAGATTTCTGTGGAAAGGTCTTACATAGTTTTCACTAGATTCATTATATAGTTGCTATAATTAAAAAGCAGACCTTGTTAGATGGGATAAAACAAAGACCAATAACATATCATTTATAAGAAGTACAAGGACACAAACAGGTTAAAAACAAAAGGTTGTTAAAAGATACAACTTGTTAACATGGATCATTTCATTCCTCTATAACTACCTTAGTTGTATCTTGTCAACAAAGGGTACAAAAATAGTAAGTCTTGCAAGATATGTTTAGGTTTAAGTTATTGTCCATTTAAATTTATTTATTTATTTTACAATTTATTTATATATGCATATAAGAGCTTGGGTGCAGGTCAAAGGTGCAGGGGTGTGTATGTGTGGGGGGAGGGGGCTGAGAGGATTCATCAGAGACAGAGTGAGGACCAGAACAGGTAGATCTACTAAAATACACTTCTAAGGAGAGCAGCAGGTGAGACCTGAGTGGTCTCCTGCACCATGTGGGTCACTCCCTGGCCTGGGATTGAACTGCTGCAATGGCTGCGGATGGCTGCGGATAGCTTCATAATGCTGTGACTTAACCCCTTGCGCTACCAGGGAGGCCCCTCTCCATTTCAATTTAAACACAAGGAAGCTCTAAGGAGACTTGATGAAACTTTCTTTTGCTATATTGTCATCATGTTGACCATGTTACTGGCATCTTGGTAACATTAGGCATAAGTGGACTTCTAGTTTCTAAACTTTTTACAGTTCCCCAGTCTCTAACTGGACTATACTATTAGAATATTTTAGAGTATGTGTATGAATATATATCCTTTATTGATATTTTGGAGATTGGTAGATCTGCTGCTACTATACTAATATGCATTTTCCATTTCCAAATATGGGAATATGTTCCATATAAATATTGTCATCTTTTCTGTATAATCTTTTTATGAAATAATACAGAATTATTTAGATGTTGGGATTGCTAAAGCAAAAAGCATACTAAAAGCTCTTGGCACTCTGCTTAATTGTTCTTTTTATCTATTTTTTAAAAATGCAATCATAGATTTCAGCATTTTTTCCACCAGGAATTCACAATTACTTCATGAGTAAAACAAACCATTGACATGGGAAAGGATAACAATAGCTTTTATAAGACTATTGTACAGCATTTCTTATCTCTAAAGAAAGCAATGAGGCACAGCTGAATAGAAAAGAATGTTATTCAAGTAAAAACTCAAGAGCATTGTAACTGTTCAATGATTAGAAGTTTTGCTCGGTAGCTAATATTAATGTCCTATATTTTTAAAATTCTCTTTATCTGTTTTACATGGAAGCTATAGCTGCTGTAGTCAGCACATATGGTAAAAGTGATTTGACCTTGCAAGCTGGAAATTTTAAATTTAAGATTTTCTGTAGTGTCTTTCGTCAGTATATTCATGCCTAGGACACCATGTATTCTGATTTTCCTTTATAAAATGCAATCCTGCCAGGTATATGGGGCCAGGAGAATGCTCAAATCCTAGCACCTTGTTGAGAAAGCCTGAAATATACATTGTATTTGCCATGTTCTAGTCTTGTCATCACTTAAATCAAGTTGTTGTGCGTTGTATTTAGGAGGTCTATATTCTTTTGGCAGAACAGTTGGAGACATGTAGGGAGAGGACCAGATTTATAAGTTCAGCCTCATCTTCTGAATTTCTTCTACCTCCTTTTATGGCTATCTTCTTGCAGCTTCCCCATCACTCTGAATGTTCTTCTGTGTTTCCATGATCTGTTGATTCTTTCTTGTGCTCAGGTTTTCCATTAGCCCTTCAAGCAAAAGGAATACCACATTCTCAGAAAAAAAAATTAAATCTTACTCAGGCCACCATGCATTTACCTATATTTTCATTTGACTTTAAGGCCTCTGTCACATTCCCTCTTCTATTTTGTTTGCTTAAAAATGTCTTCTTTCTCAGCCTGTTCTATGGGTCAGATGTTCCACAGTAGACCATCCTCCATTGGTGTTGCACCTAAAATACACATTGAAGTTGTGTCACCAAATTAGGAGGCTGTCTTTTCCTTTGTTATTTTATTGTTGTTGAAGTATCACAATGAATTTCTTTACTACCATTTAACTTTTCCACTCTGTCAGTTCAATTTAGTTGTGAGAAGGATTTAACAAAAATTTAAGGAATTATAATTTTGCTATTTTAAAATTGTCAGACAATATTTGCTTATAAAGTGGACTTCAGTATCTGTTCCTTTGTTAGTAGTGTCATATGTTAGAAAGTGTCACATTTTTGTAGAGAACAATGTGATACGAGGTTTAAAATATATTTATGAGCAAGAAAATATTGTTCATTATTCTGTCATTCTGGAACTGTCTCTAAATAAGCCTAAAAAATATTCTCCACATATAGAATAAAACTACATGCATGATGAGCCCATTTTTTGGTCAGTGGTGAATAGATGGTGTTTTCTATCCTTGAGGTATATGCAAGGAATCATAATAAGCAATACTTCTTTGTAGAAATTTACATAATACTACTTTATTTCCTTTTATAGTCATAAACATGCCTGCATTAGTCTCCGCCTTTATGACTAGGGGAGGTTTTAAATCAAATTATCATGTAAAAAAGACTTGATTTCTTAACCTCCCAACCTTCCCCCCCTTAACAACTGTTCTTTTTCCCTCCTAATAAACATCATGGCCATGTTCCCAGGACTTTAGGCCAAACTCCCAGAGGGCCAATTCCATTCTGCTATTTCTCTCACACTGCTATATGTAGTCCATAACCGACTCCTATTATTATTTTCACCCAGACATATCAGGAATTTTTCTGTTTCCTTCCATCTCTAACTTGTATCACCTACTACTTACCACTGTCTCATCAGGACTGTTGAAATAGCTTCCAGCCAGGCTCTCTAGTATATTTTTCTTCATAGTGGTCAGAATGAATGAAAAAAAAATTGTTACTACTGATTATATGTAAAAACCTTAATTTCCAGGCATGATCCTTATGACTTATATATTCTAACCCCTGCCTGCTCCCTGCATGTTTGTAAGCCCTCAAAATTTGTATGTTGAATTTCTAATACCAAATGGGGTGGCATTAAGAGGTAGATTTTTGGGAGGCAATTAGGTTAGGTGACATCATTAGAATGGAGTTCCCAAGATGGGATTATTATTCTAAGAGGAGCGAGAGACTAGAGCTCACGCTTCCCTACCATGTGAGGCTATAAGATGTTTGCAAACCCAGAAGAGGATCTTGGACTTTCCAACTTCCAGAAATAGGAGAAAAAAATGCCTGTTGTTTGGATCACCTATTTGGTGGTAGCTAAGACTCTATCCTTATCTTTCCCAGTGCCTCTGCCTGTATATTTCAACTTCAAACCCCCCAACATTGTTCCTGCCTCTGTACTGGATCTTTTCTCTTTCAGTGACTGTTTTTCAGTGTGTAAGAACATTTACAACTCAATTAACAAATAGCTAGATTACCCAGTTTTTAAAATGGGCAAAAGATCTTGTAACCTGTGGCTGAAGCCAAAGACTGTTATAGGTGGTGCCCCTCTGGCCAGGGCTGCTGGTGAGGATGGATAGCCCCAGGGAAAATGCAGACAAAGTATCGGTGGGGGTGCGGAGGTGGGGGTGGAGACTCTGATAAGAAATATAAGGGATTGCAGAAGCAGTCCCAGGATTCAGTGTTTGGGTTTTCAGCATTTTCAGGTCTTCAGCGTTTCCAGGGTCAGCCATTCTGTCCCACCATGCTGATCTTCCAGAAGGCTGCTGCAGGCCTCTGAAGGACCATGGAAAGGCTTCCAGCAGCCAATGTCAGAGAGGAAATGTTCAGAGGCTTTGCAAGTAGCCGAGTGACTGCAGCTGCTCCAGGTTTTGCTGCTGTTACAGCCTGGCAGAGAAGGCGAAGATCCAGACCCTCGCTGAGCTGAATGAGTGTGGCCGTTTTTCAGGTCATTTTGCTGCTGCAGCTGCTGTTTTGAGGGTCGCCTGTCAGGTGCTGCGCTGGGGCACCTGGGCAGCTTCAGGGAACATCTATTGTATCTTCTGCTGTCTTTGTGAGTTGGACCCTGCTGGCCTGTAGTCTGGCTGCCATGTGCTCTAGGCCTGAGTGATGGGAAGATGCCATCTTGGGAGGCTTTGTGTTTAGGACTATGAAACACTGGGCACTGCTTCAGTGAGGTAACCGGTCATTTGTGGCCTCAGTGATGCTTTGTTTTTCCTTGTTTGTTAAATAAATCCTATTACTGTTGTTCTCTGAACCTGAATAGTCTTGCAATTACATGCACAGGTGAAGAACTCAGACAGTGACTGGTAAGCAATTTGGGCTCTGTCCTTGCCAGTTTGTCCTTGTTGCCCTGTGTCAATTTGACGATTCTGCTAAATTAGCTAGTTGGTATCAGGAATAGCTCTAGAAAGCAGACCTTTGGGATAGGATACTGGAACAATCACCCACTGTCAAAGAGCAACAAGGATGTACTGTTGTTTCTAAGAGGGTGATACCTGGTGATAAGCTGTGGGGACTGAAGATTCACTTGGTGTGGATTAGGATGAGACACAGGTGGGAGGTGAAGTAGGTGCTAATTTAATAGGTCTAGCACCTGAGTCATTTGGGGTCTTGGCTGTTTAAAGGATTCTGGCTGTGGAAATCTTCAAGGATGAAAACAACACACTTACTTCAGCTGATTATCAACTCAGAGTGAACCCTAAGAAACTTTTCTCATGAGACCACTGGGAAGACTTGAAAATCAGCCTACCTGGTAGAGTTAAAGGAGATGATGCACAGGTGTGACATGTTTCTTATGCAAAAAATAAGTGCCCTAATAAGGAAGGCTGGGATGCGAACGTTTGGCTGGATGAGTATGAAATAACTCAAACCTCTAGATTCTTCCGAGCTCTGGGCAGCAGAGGAGCCTCTTTGCCTTTGTCATGCATGGAGGAAAGGAACCTTCCCTTCCTGGAGAGGTTCAAAGACCAGACCTGAGAAAGATGCTGTAGGGTCAGAGAAAAGTTATCAAGATTTTCTGCTCTCCTGCCATTGGTGTAATGATGGACACCTGCAGCGCTGCATGCGTGCCTAAGTGGGCATGCGCAAGTGGGTACGCCTGGGTTTAGACACGGGCGTATAGGGGCGGTGTCAGGAAGACGCCAGCGGAACAGGACTCCAGCAGAACAAGAGAAGAAAGAAACAGCAAAGCAGTCAAGTGAGATGTGCTGAGAGCTAGGAGGCCTGCCAGCTGTGGACCTGGTCGCCTCTGATAATAAAAGTATAAAAAAGCTACCAAGGGCTCCAAGACTCCTTCCTTGACCCGTCTGCCTGAATCATCGAGAACTTGCTGTGTGCTCCTTGCTGTCACTACAGATGCCTTGGAAGAAGTTGCCACCATCACCTTGCTCTACTCCACCGAACCAGTAAGTAAAGTTGTGTCATGTCTTTTTTAACACAAGAGGAGAAGTGAGTCCTCCAGGAGAACATAGTTTACTTACTGAAAAAAATGGCTACTATATAAACTGGTGAAACCAGTAGAACCCACATAGGATTGGGTCCTGAAAATACTGGCTCAGAAAGGTCAGAACATAAGGATTATTGAGAGAACATATATTTACACGGGAGAATTCCCTCTTAACAAAGGTTTCCTGGGAAGGGCCAGGACTTGGAGCTTATCGTAATGTGATGTTGAGTGGCATATCATGGGCACATGCAGGGCCTACAATTTAATAAGAAGGCAAACTGCCTTGGGGGGTGGGATTCAGGAATCCCCCGTTTTTTTCTGAGTTTGATCAAAGTAGCTCTGCCCCAGCTGCCTTATCACTAGCATTTCCATGTGAAGTTTCGATTGATAAAAGCTTCTATTGCTAGAAAAGAAATTGGAAAAACACTAGGTTAGATATTCTCCAAGGGCCTTTGTAGCTTCTAAGGTGCCTTATAACCCTGGTCAGTTAAGCTCTGGAGTCTGACTGTCTTAGGTCAAGTTCAGACCTCATTTTCTCTGGGCTTTAGGATGAGATACGACTCCACTTGTGTTAGCCTCACATTGATCTATAAATTGGGGCTAAATTTGTGTCTTTCTTAAGTAAGATACAATTAGTATTGAAAACAAAACCTAGCACATAGTAAAGCTTAGTACTTTTTGAAATATAAGAATATAGAAATATCCAAGAAGTACATTTTTTTAGCCAGGTTAGATGTGGCTATAGGTGATGTACACAGACAGGTGATGTAGCTACATCTATACATATTCAAATAAAATTTAAACCATAGAGGAATTTTTATATAAAGTATTTAAAATGTGCATTCTCAGTAGAGCCTTGTAGAATAACAATATAACATTAATGATAAGGACTTGCTGTTTTTTTGGTTCTAAAAATGGTGGAAGATTGGCAGTTTTGTTTGTTTCTACAAAGAATTTGGAAAGCTTTTAGAAAAAGATGGATCCTCCTAAACGCAGGCTGTGGGGGGAGTCGGCCAGCAATGCGCCTTATGAAGAGCACGTCCGACCTCTGCAGGTGGTTTAGCGCAGAGTCCAGGGGCTGTTGAGTGGCCAGTGTCCATCTTGACCTGCTAACATGGGTTCCATGGTAAAGAACAGGCACCTTGCAAACCTTCCTGGCTTGATATCTGTTGCATTAGAGCCAGTTAGTTCAGTCCTGATGAAATTATTTGAAGCCCATATGATGGCAAATGTGCCTGGATGTAGGCAGCGGGGTCATCACATGCCCACAGGCCCTGTCATCTGTGAACAGCTGAGCTCAGTACGACTTGTTTTGGGGTAGAGTTAGGGAAACGAAAATGAGAAGTGTACGGGTGTCTTTGAGTTTTGTTGTCCCACACATTATACTTTAGGATTTAATGGTATTAACATTTAGGTGACCTATTGTTCTTTTACCCTCATTTTTGTACCAGATTTTACCTGTTTGTATTAAAAAAAAGCAATTTTCGGATAAAAATATTGTAATGTCTGAACTAAATAACTGAGAACTTATGTATTTATTTTAAGTTTTTTCTTCCCTAGAATTTACTAGGTAAATATGTGAATACAGGATTTGTGTCTAAAAGGCATCCTTTCCATTTAACCCATGTGGTCTCTGGAAATGTCATAGAATTCTTGGATTCATTCCCATGGCAACAGGAAACTATCACCAAGGACACTGCTAGCTTTCTTTTTAAGAAGGTTTGCTCTATACTTGAAATTCAAAGCTATATTTTTATTAATACTTATTTTTGTGCATTGTGACATACTGTGACTATATATCCTCAAGATGGAGAGGCAATGTCTCTTCACTAAGGAACTAAGATATGGATTATTAAGGGTTTAGGAATGCTGTGTGATTTGAAGTTTTGGTGTGGTTAACAGGAGAGGCGGAGGAATGGGAATAGACAGAAAACAACAAATTACACACTGTTAAATGGCATATACATGCCTATATACAAATCTACATATGTACATACACGTGCACATCAACAACAAAATAGAGAAGGCATCATACATAGTATAATAAACAGCTTCTCTGCATACTTAAGTTCTGACATGGAAAGGTTTATTTTCAGTCACCTTGACTGTGAAATTTGTAATGGAGATGAAAATCATAATCAGCGTTGTTTTTTCCACCAAGTGTCTGGGCTATTAGGACTATTATGAGGGTCACTGTTTAGGGTGGGACTGGTTTTCTGTGTCTGGATCCTTTTGTCATGTTTTCTATGATGTGACTTGATAGAAACAAATTACTAGATACAATCTGTTAAAAATTCAATGAAATGGAAGCAAACATGAAAGGCTACACAAAGAAACTTAAACACCAATCCATCCCCTCCCCGCCCCAAGTCTTGTCTAGCATAGGACTTATAGGACCTTATGGTGATTTGAATGTGTTACCAAGACTGATTATGTAAATTACCTCAGAGATGATTAATATTTAATAAAGAAATACTTCATTTTGCATCATATCACCCTAACATATGTATCTATATTCAAGTTTAAAATAAGATATACTGGATAGTCTTAAATATTTCAAAATACTATACACACATCTATATAATCCACACATATATAATCTCATTAAGTGTTCAGAATCCTATCCTTAGTAGGGAAGGTGCTACTTTCCCTTGACAGAAAACTCAGTGGCGGCTTCATGTGTATCTATGACTCAATCACATTTGTGACAGTGGTCAGATTCTAACGTTGATGTTTTTTTTACTATTCTGTATCCTCTTCATCAACATAAGTCAAACAGATTATTTTCTAGGGGCCTGGTAGCAAACAGATTAGGTCAAGGGGATGGCAAATCTGAAGGACAGGTTTGGTCACATTAAGATTGACTGTCTCTTTGTGTATTAATTTTCCATAGATGCGGTAACACGATGCAACAAAGTGGCTGACTTAAAACAACAAACTTATTCTCTTGCAGTTTTGGATGCCAGAATTTTGAAGTCAAGGCATCTAGTAACCCCTGACATTCTTCGATTGGTGGCTGTAGCACTCCAGTCCCTGTCTCTGTCTTCACATAGCTTTCTCCCATGTGTCTCTTCTGTTATGCCTACTTCAAATTTCCCTATCATTGCTCATAAAGGCAGAAGTCATTTGATATAAGACCCACCATAAATCTGAGATGATTTCATCTAGAGAACCTTAACTAATTACATCTGCTAAGATCCTCTTTCTAAATGAGGTCACATCCTGAGTTTCCAGTTGAATGGGAATTTTGAGGGGATATGATTCAACCCACTATATTCTACAGTTGACATATGGAGACACTAGTCACTTCTTGGTGAGAAAATTCATGTTCCTGTCTCGTGAAAATATTTGTGCAGAATACAAGGAACAGATGAGAATGAGAGGCTGAGAGGCAGGCTCTCTGGGAGCCCGAGAAGACCACATGTCAGTCCTGAGGGATGTGTATAGGAGAGCTCCTCCAGGGTTCCACGTGGAGACACAGTCACAAAAACCTATAGTTATCAAGGGAATCAGCTCCTATGTATAGCAGCGTAAGGAGGCGTTTTCCTGCTTGTACATGTTGGCTCATTAGGAAACAATTGGATGTTTGGTTTTTGCAGTCATTAAACATGTTTTGGAGGAGGTACAAGGGAAAAGTTGTGGGCCCTGATTGAAGGAATTGACAACCTGGAGTTTGAAGTGAGCTTGTCTCCTGCCAGGAGTTAAAAAGCCTTATGGGAATATCAGTTTACTTGTCAGCTAATGACAAGGGTTTTAAGTGAAAAGAAATAATCCGCAACGGAAATGGGCAAAGACTTTAACAAGGCAAGAGACCCAGCACTCCCTGTACTCCCATCCCTGAGTATTTATACTCTCTATCATTGGCAGGATTTCCTGTCACAAAGCATGGGTTTGAGTCACACGGTTGAGAAATGATGTACCTTGCTCCCTGAAATGAAGAATGATTCACAAGTGTTGGTGACTAGAAAGAAATCTGCTCTTAACTTCCAGAAGGGAGAGCTTCTATATAAGAGGTGTTTGCTGGAAGGCGATGGAGGTGGGGAAGGTGGAATTGTCTTGGGTAATTGCAAACGCTGAATCTGCCATTGAAAATCTACCCAGATAGAAAATCAACAAAGCATAATTTTGCCAATTAGCAACTAGGGTTAGGTACTTACTAAAACTAAGCAGAAATTCAGAGGGAATCCCAGCAGTTTACTGATGGCCTCATAGAGCTCAGAACTGTGCCAATTATATCTGAGTCCAGTGATCTAAAATTTGCTTTTAAAAGTCTTTAGGAAAAAAATAACCTAAGAATGCAATTTCTTTCAGAGAAAGGATTATTTGAAGAGGTAGAAATCAGTCAAATACAGATTGTTCAGCATACCCGTGCAATTCATTTGCAGTTATAAAACAACCTAAAGTTCACCATAGTTGCCGGTGGTCCATCCTCTAAGTCCCTGATATCTGACTACTCTATATACATTACAGTCGCCATAGCCTTTAAGGCTATTCATTTGAATATGTGTTTTATTTTTTTTAAACATTTTTATTTTTATGCATACACGAGCTAGGGTACAAGCCAGAGTCATGGGAGGCGAGAGGATTCACCAGAGGCAGAGCGGGGAGCAGAACAGGCAGATGAACTGAAATACACTGCTGAGGGGAGCAGCAGGCAAGGCAGGAGAGGTGTGCTGCGCCATGTAGGTTCCCTCCCTGGCCGGGGATCAAACTTGCACTGCTGTGCAGCGGATGCTTCATAGTGTGGCGCTCAACCCACTGCGCCACCAGGGAGGCCCTTGTCTGTGTGCTTCTATTTGCCTGTAATGACATCCTGTTTTGAGATCTTTGTTAGATATTGAGAGAAAACCAAATGAAACGACTAAAGATAATGGTGTTGGTTCAAACAGTACAGGTTTTTCCATTAACATATTTAATTGCCATATCTGAATTCAGCGCTGGTAGTGATTATTTTTCTTCCAAAATAAACAGAGAAGGTAACAGTGAAAATTCACTCTGCAAGTTTTTGGTTAAAGTACATTGCTTTCTAAATGTTGAATATGAAGGCTGGGGTACTTTGATGGGTCTTTGCATGCTAGTCTGTTGGAATGTCCATGGATGTCAGTATGTTTCTCCATTTCCCTCAGATGTGGATACAAAAGGGGGTCACACTAAGCAGAATAATTCATCTCTTTCTGCTTCTTGCCCTCTTAACTGCCATGGGCTCTGCAGTTCCACTTTAATGCATATCTCACCCCTGAAAACCTCACCCAGATATTTCTGGGAACCAGGGAGTTCTGCAAAACCTCAGGTTCCTTTCTCAGATAATCTGCCTTTTCCTTTTCATATAGGAAATTAGTCCAAATTCCTTTTCCAGAATTTGTTCTTTAGGCACACCATATGATATGGCTATTGGAACAAATGACAGCAGTTACACAGAAGTGCACAGAGCAGGGGTTGTTTCAAATTAGATCTGAAGTTCTTTTGAAAACCAGAACTTAATTTGAGTGACTTAGGCTATAATATACATTCAAGTTTCTTCATTCAAAAGTATTTTGGCTACTTTGAGAAATAAATGTTAGATGTTGCAAGGTGCTAACTTGCATGTATGGAATTTTGGCCTCAGGAATTCATTCAATCTGATATTTTCATATTTAAAATAAGTTTAATTCAAAAATGTATCTCCTTTTTTAAAACCGAAAATAAGAAAAAGCAAAATTCAATTATTGCTGTTCATAGCATCTGAAATGAGGTTGAATTTATCAGGAGGAAAGCAGAATAATTAAAAGTCAAGCTGTTGATATTTGTAGCATTTCTCAGCTCTCCTCTTGAAATTCACTTAATAATGCTTTCTTTTATGCTATTCAAGGGATTCCTAGAACTGTGATGCTGGCTAGCTCATTGCTACAAAGCCACTTGATTTATATTTGGTTTTTAGTATGCCTCTCGGCAAGAGCACCCCAGGGTGTTAGCCTCCTTTTGCATTGGAAGTTCCTGAAGCTCACAAAGGCACTTGAGTGTTCCAGATCCTGCAGCTGGCCTGTGGCTGAGTTGAGCTTTGCAGGTTCCAAGCTGGTGCTTTCCCTTGGTGGCCACTAGGCTGTGGCAACACCCCTAGTACTCAGCATCTGGGCATTCTTTCCAGAAGGTTGGCTAGATCTGATTGCTTTTGCTAGGCTGCCATGCAAAGGAGAGTACAGGGCAATCAGATCTGTTTATAACTCATTCACTTGGAGAAAAGAAACTAACTCAAGAGCCTATCATGTGACCAGTAGCAAATGATTATCCTCACAGTTACCCTACAGAGTAGACATTCTCACCCATCTTTACAGATGAATAATACTTTCAAGGAGGTTTAAGTAACTTCCCTGTGGTCTGAGACCCAGGGCTTCTTGTTCTACATTACAATGACCTCATCCATGTGTTTAGAGGGAACTGAACAAGAAAAGGAGGCAGGAAACAAATCAGGGAAATATTATTCTCCCCATGAAAGGAGACGGGAGGGTGTTGATGTAGCTATACATAAACCTCAGCAAAGGTTAGACCCTGGGCTAACTGGACTCAGGCAGAGAGGTCACAGCTTAAGTGATGTGACTAATATTTTAGAACTAGAGATTAGCATAGGGACCCTGTGACTCCCTGCTGTGCATTCTCTGTTAAGGTTCTCAAGCATGAAAACACACACAGCAGGTATGTTGGAAAGGGGTACATGGCTTAGGGCTAATCAGGGAAGAGTAACTGAAGGCAGAGTAACATTGAGCAAAGGGAGCCAGAAGCCATTAAGTTCTGAAGCCCACCGTGAGGCTGTAAAATAGACAAATGCAGAAGAGAGGAGATACCAGAGGGCTTTGTTTGCTTATTTTTACCATTTATTTCACTTTCAGTCTTATTTACACTTGTTCCATGATTTAATTTCCGTGGAAATTATAATTTTCCTTCATCATTAAAAGCAACACATTTTATTTCCCCAGACCAGCATTTTAAAATGTTCTGTGAATTCTGATTCATTATTTTTCTACACTCTGCAAACAGTATCACTCAACAGCAAAATATTATCACTTGATTAATAAAAGCTTACTCCTGACAGTTCATTTTTGAGAAATACCGACTCACAGTCACTTGTTTCTATTCTTGATCCCGTGGCATACTAACTTTTTGCTATCAGTATTTGGCAAAATCTTACTATTGCAGCAACTGTTCCCTGAAATTCTCCTCTTGTTAATCACAGAGCTGGCTGCCCACGCTCCTCCTGCTGCTTCTGCTGACACTCATTTTAAGCTCAGAGCCCCATAAATAGGATTCTCAGCCGCTGCTGGGCGCTTCATTATCTTCTTCCAATTTTTTGCTGCATTACACCTATCTGGCTTTCCATAGGCGGTCAAGCATACCATAATTAATATGTAGTGTCTTTTTCTGAATGCAATATGCAGTTGCTTCCTGACAGGTCAGGTATGTGACTTGTTACTTTTTAGCTAACTCTTAAGTCTGGCATCCAGCATCATATCTCACTGTGTGACATGATTTTGGGCAACACAGGAAGGCACAAAAAAGTATTAGTGAAGTTGATCGGTATGTAATTATAGGAAGCCGATTTTTCTTTCCCTGACTTGGATTTTCTGCTTGCAAAATGATGAAAGAGATTACATTTATATTTTGCATACTGATTTTGTTTTATATAATAATTCTTTTTAATAAGGAGTGGGCCTAGAAATAGTGGTTTGAAGTCACCCAAATTCTTCAAGGAGCAGGTAGAAGGCCCAATAGCAGGTTCAGCCATTGGCTCCTTCAGGGTCAGCCTTTCCTGGTCAGCCTGTCCCCAGCGACCGAGTGAGGCAGGCCTGGAAATCACCAGCCCTCTGGATCTGCCTCAGGACATCTTTGACCGTGTGTGTATGTGGGGTGCTCCAGAGGACCCCTCCGTGTTGGTCCAGCCTTTGCCTGACCTCAGTCTCTGATTATTCCTCTGTCCAACTTCATTGCTTTCCTTTCCCCGTCACAGGTGTTGATATATAACTTGCACCCAACTCGGTGCGTGCTTTCAGAAACCCCAAACCGTGACAGGCTTTATTTGAAACATGTCTGCACATCTCTGACTTCTCAGAGTCTCAGAATTAGAGGTGACCAGGTGTCAATCAGGACTACTAAGAGGCTCCACCTGGCTCGGGTGCTGTGGCCAGACTTAGAAGGGACACAGGTCAGAGAGCCGGTGGGTGCCACAGACTGTTCGTGAGGCCTGCGGCGCTAATTCCGATGACTGCAGGGAGGGCTGTCAAAGCAGCTCTGTCCCCTAGCGCGCTCTGCCCCAAGATCGGAGCGTTTGGAATTAAACCTCGCAAGCTGCTTCTGCAGCCTGGTCTCAGTGGTTGGGATTTTCTGTCTTGGGTAGGAGGTAGAACATTGTGGCTAAGTGTATAGGCCTCAGACTCAGCACTGTCCTTTTTTCCTGCCCGGAACTCTGGCCCTCTAGCTGCCCCTTCCTTGCATCGCTACCTGGAAACCAATTTCTCTCCTGTGTCCTAATTTCCTCCTCTTATGAAGTTGAATTGAATTAGGGTATCACCCTCATGACCTTATTTTAACTTAATTATCTCTTTATGGTCCTATCTCCAAGTACAGTTACATCCTGAGGTTTGAAGGGACGTGGATAGGATTAAGGCATCAACATATGGATTTTGGGGAGACACAATTCAGTCTGTAACGAGCAGAACATTGTCATTGTGATTCTGTAGGCTAGGTCCATGGGAATTCATTATATGTTTCTCTTTAGTTTTATGTTTGATGTTTTTCATAATGAAAGTTTAAAAAATTACAGATAAAGGAACTTGATAAAACAAATGTTTCTTGATGAAAACTGCCTTTTCTATTGTGCTCTTGTGACATGTTTTTCAAAAATATCATCAACAACAACAAACAACAATACACACACACAAACAATTGTAACCTTAAGCATTATGAGTTCTTAGAGTTAAATACTCTCTTTTCTGTCTAGGACTATATCTCAGCTCCTGCAAGTTTGACTTTGACAACAATAATAATGGGCGGGGGGGGGGGGGTTCCGGAGTGGCAAAAGAGGCTAAGCACCACATTATGAAGCATCCGCAACTACTGCAGCATGAGTTCAATCCCTGGCCAGGGAGGGGACCCAATGGCCCACAGACCTCTCCTTCCTGCCCCCTCAGCAGTGTGTTTCAGTAGATCTGCCTGATCTGCTCCCCCACTCTGTCTCTGGTGAATCCTCTCACCCTGCACCTCTGGCCTGTACCCCAGTTCTTGTATGCATAAATAAAATAAAAATCTTAAAAAAAAATAATGGGACTAAGTATGCGTATAGTGTGTGTATAGGGTTTTGAAAAAGGATTATGCATATTTTCCAAATATTTCCTCAATCCCTGGGAGGCAGCAAGTAAGTGATTTATCCCCAAGGTAGGCATGAGGAAAGGAACTTTTGGGACAGAGACTTGCCCTATCACCCAGGGTGGTGTTTGTTGTAGCAGATCAAGAACCACGTCTTCTGGTTCCAGTTTCAATGGCTTCTCCATGGAAATATTTCCTTCATGCTGGAATAGGAGTCATAACTCCAGCGTTCTTTTGCTCCCTCTCTATTGCAAGAAACCCATTGAATGATGATAACTCTGGAAATGACCCTGCTTAAATTGCTGCCTGTTTTGTTAAATGCTACTCTTTCAAATTGGCACTTTCATCTATCAATATCAATACCTTCTTTCATGTTCAGCTGATTGTTTAATTTCTGAAGTGCCGAGTCTTAAGATGTTGTTATCTTTCTGGAAGGATTGAAGTTATAAAATGGACAACAAGGGCCATTTTCTGCTGTGCAGTGTATTTTACTTTTTAATGTTCTAGGCACTTTTAAGTATCACCTTTGTTAGCAATACTGCTTTCTCAGGACTATGAATTATCCAGATATGAACTGAAATACTGCTCATCTCAAGGGAAGGCTGAGCTATAAATTAGGAAAATTTTTCCTGTGAACTTTTTACCTTCAAATCTTTTGTCTGATACAGCCTTTCATCATTTTAGTACAATAAACTATTTATATGTACTATAAGAATTCAGAATGACTTTTCTCCTGAGGACTAGAATACCAAATTCTCCTTTTTCAAATACAATCTACAGTAGAGTGAGTTGTTAAAGAAATATAAAAACTGTTTTTCTCTTTCCTGTAGACTCACTCTCTTTTTTTTGTACCTATTCCTCACCTCAGGAAGGAGACCTCATTTCCTGGAGGCTGTCCCCACCCCCAGTGTCACCCTTATTCCTTCAACTCCAGTCAACAATTTAAGGATTTTTATTTTGTTTTAAAGATTTATTTATGCATATAATAACTGGGGTATAGACCAGAGGTGCAGGGGGTGAGAGGATTCACCAGAGACAGAGTGGGGAGTAGAACAGGCAGATTGACTGAAATATACTGCTGAGGGCAGCAGCGGGCGAGGCAGGAGAGGTCTGCTGTGACATGTGGGTCCCCTCCCTGGCCGGGGATTGAACTCATGCTGCAGTGGCTGAGGATAGCTTCACAGTGCTGAGACTTAACCACTTGTACCACCAGGGAGGCCCCAATTTAAGGATTTTTAGGTCAAGGTGGATTAATGTAGATTTTTGCAGTTACATGTGCTTTCAGGTTAGATAAGGTAGACGTGGAAAGACACAGTAGGTAGAAATTCACCATCAGAGATTTAATAAGATGACTGAGCCCGGGGTACCCCATGCCCAACTTGAAGGAGCAGATTCATAAAGGATAAGTGGGCAGTGACAGTAGTGCTGATACTAGGTGCTGATCTAACAGTGTGATATCCAGAGAACCCAGGTTCCAGGTTTCCTGCTGCACCTAAGGAAGGGTGGAGCTGAGCAGCAAGGGCAAGCTAAAAGGGGCTCAAGATGATAACCTGGAGGAGGCATTGGAGCAGACATGTGAAGAAGAAGCTCTGTTTGCTTCTCAGCGTTGGACTTGTACTAGGGACTCGGTGGACATGGAAGGGGAACCATGATAGAGACAGACATGGGTGAGAAACCCGTGGGGAGGCTGGCAGCTTTCATCTTGACTCATATTTTAATTTTGCTCTTTTCCTTGTCTGGCCCCTTCTGCCCCTTTCCCATGGGTTCCTGCCAGAAGGTGCCTTAGATTTGTGACAGACTTTTGGGCTCAATGGCCCTGCTTCGGGCCAGCCCTGTTTGCTTGGGCATTTACCCTTGAGGGGATGGATAGCTTTGGGTGTTTAACTGGCAACTATTTAAACTACATCTTCCTCTTCCCTCTATTGCACACTGATTAAAGTCCTTTTCTGTAGAAGTTCTGATGCACGAGGGCATGCTTTGTCTTGATGAGGTCGATGGCAGAACCCATTCAGAGCAGGCAGGTTTGGGGGTCCTGTGGTACCCCTCATTCTGCCTGCCAACACTGAAGCCCCAAGAAGCAGTGAGGAGCCCTATGGCCCAGCCTTAAATTGAAGAGACAGCCGTGGAAAGGGCTGCTTATTAGTGTAATCAGAAGCGCTGAGGCATGGCGACAGGTCAGGCACAACTTGATGGTGCTGGCTGACAGCAGCAACCTCCTTGGTCCCTGTTCTGTTTTTGTCACCCTCACTCATCTCCTGCCTGTCTCTTTCCTTAGCACTTCCTCCGTAGGGCTGGTTAAATGTATGAGTGGTTCAGTGAGTTTTTCTGGGCGCTATTAGAGCTCACAGGTCCTTACGTGATACCAGGGAGGACCATCACTTAGGACAAGACATATCTAGTGCCACTTTCTTTTTGGGCTGTATTCTGGTTTTCCAGCACTGCTTACCAAAAACAGAAAGGAAAACTTTATGTTTTTTTAAAAATAGATTATTATCTCTTGTGGTTCTACTAGTGGATGGGCCCAGCGAGGTGGTTCTTACTTGGGACGAGTCATGTGGCTGCAGTGAGCTGACCCATCTCAGTGCTTGATGACTTCAGTGCTAGGAAATGAATAGAAGAAAGAAAGTGATTGATGGAGGCGAAGAGTAGAAAATTTGGGAAAGAGGCATCACAAGACCCGGAACTGGAGGTGGGGGGAAGAAATGATTGACATGGTTGTTGAGCCAGTTACGGAAATGAAAAACCCTTAGGTGCCAGCTGCTAAAGTGAGTCTGAGACAGTTATAGATAGTACCTGGAGGCGCAGACAGAGGTGGGGTATGGAAATGGGTGGGCGCATTGTAAAGGGTCATGGGTTCTTACAAATCAACCTAGCCACACCTTAGAAGTAACTAATTTTATAACAGGTAACGGTTCCGCAAAGGGATGAACCCCTCCCCAAAATGAAGAACACTGTACCCATGCAATTTCTGCACTTTCAGAATGCAGCTTCCCTGCCCACCTGCGCCTACGCAGGCTTCTTAAACCTACCCCTTTCAAAAATGCAGCTCCTGTCCTAAGTCTGCCCGCCCGTGTCAGTACAGGCGTCTCTTTTAACAAACCTCTCCCTTTCAGCGGAAGCTCTCCCTGCCCACTTGTGTCTGTGCAAGCATCTTCTTTCCTCTTTTATATAATAATCTCGTCCTTTTGGATAGAACTGAATGCTTATGCCTCCTGGGGGAACTCTTATATGCCACTGAAAGGAGAACTCTGGTGAAACTTTTCTCCGAGGTGACCTAAGAACCCCATTCTTTGAACTCAACATCTCTCTGAACTGACATCAGTGATTACAATATCAAGTAGAAACTGATGTGATGTTTTAACAGTTGAGTAAATACAGTTCAATTCCTTTCTGTAGGTTATCTCGTACTGAAATAACTTACTGTATTAATTATGAATTTTAATTAAATGGGCAAACAAAGGTGACTAGGTTGAGAAAGATGTTTACAGGAGTTGCCTTGAAGGAGGAAGGTGGTATCTGTGAAAGTAAAAGATGGGAGAAAGGACCACACCCTGAGGAAGCAGAATGGACAAAGATTCCAGAACATGAAATTGTATGTTCAGGGGAAAATGGGCTAGGAGCTAGAGTAAGGGTAACCTAGGAGTCTGTAGGAAGGAAACAGCTTATGAAGTAGAAGTGAGACTTCATGAGACTTCTTCCTAGTAGGAGAGAAATGCAAACTCATTTCTTCACAATTTGGAAGTCCTAGCTAAATCTCACTGCAAATCAGGGCTTCATACATGGGTCTTTTGTCATATTATAGTATTGTCAAATATACTTCTTATTCAAAATGGTGGCCCCTACTCTTTGGCTAGAAAAAGTTGCTTTTACTCCAGCAGAAACAGGTTACTAAGCACTATAACAATGTCACATGTTATTAGTGACCTAGGGTTAGATCGTGAGCTGAGTGCAGGGAGTGAAAACCATGAAGTGTCAAATAGCCTTTGCCAATCCTTCAAGAGGTGTTACCATGGAGACCGACCTATCATTTCCTATGACTCTAACAAAGGTTTTCTATAATTGAGTACCAAGTAAAGTACCTGTGTTTAGGTGCACTACTTTATAAAAAGTTGCTTGAATAGCATAGCTCAGCAAGATGTTTATATTGTGAAACGCATGTTGATACCAATTGACCCAGAAAATAATGGATTCACATCACCCACTTGCCTAGAAAGCTAGATGCTTATTTCTCTCTCCTCTCCTCCTCAACATATCTCTCAACCTCTTTAATTTCCTCTACGTTCCAAGTCCTCCCAATCCCGCCTGTGAATGTGTGAAAGTTAAGGTTGTGTACAACTGTTTATGTCAAGGTGGCAGGGCCCTGACAGGGCCTCCAGCCATCTTTGCTCTCTGGAGAGCCTGGGTTGAATATGCTCGAGGAACATTCTGGAAGCCTCCCTATCTCTCCTGAAATCTGGCACACCATCAGCTTCCCCTCCCCTCTGCCTTGCTCTACTTCCTCTGAGCTCTCCAGAAACAAAACGACTGGCTGACTGAAGATATCGCTAGCCCCAAATAGGCATCCAGCTGCCAAAATGGTCACTAGAGACTGTCAAGAAGCTTTTCAGGGTTCTTAAATCAGCTTCCCACTTGACAAGCATTTATTGAACACTTCATGGTGCCAGATACTAAGCTTTTGTGGCGAGGGCACTGTGGTAAACAAGACTCAGTGACAAACCACATCTAATCTGAAAAGCAGGAGTCTAACCCAGTGCCCCTAGTCTTTGCTTTTCCTGGCACACATAGAAAAATTAAATTGATATCACATGACTGGAGTGATATCAATTGCTCTTTGGTGGCTGTTTGTAGATTGCTATTCAGACAAACTTAAAAGCCAAATGAGAATTCATAAATTCAGCTAACACAGAGGGACTGTGATTAAGGTATTTGTCAAGCATAACTCCAGATGTTATAATTAGTGAACAAGGGCCTCCCTGGTGGCGCAAGGGGTTAAGTATGGCATTATGAAGCATCTGCAGCCACTGCAGCACGAATTCGATCCCCCGCCAGGGCCAGGGGGGACACACATGGCATAGCAGACCTCTCCTGTCTCGCCCACTGCTCCCCTCAGCAGTGTATTTCAATCGATCTACCTGTTCTGTTCCCCACTCTGTCTCTAGTGAATCCTCTCACTCTCCACACCCCTGGCCTGTACCCCAGCTCTTACATGCATAAATAAATAAAACAAATCTTTAGGAAATGAATTAATGAATAAGTGTTTAAAAGTAATTTGCATTTGTTATCATTCTAAAAAATGTCTTCAATATTTTGAAGAACATCCATTATCTATTTACAGAAACTCTGGTTTAATTCTTACATTTTGCTCTGAAATTCCATCCACAGGCTTGGAAATTTTAGGGAGGGAGAAAGATGATTCAGACTGTCCTCTCCCTCTAGGCCAGGGCATTGTCCTGACTGCCTGGCTGCTCATCTCTGTTCTCTGGTATTTGTCGTCATATGGCTTTTTACTTCCATTTCTTTACTCCTCTAAAGGTGGGAGGAATGAAGGCAGCGCAGCCTCACCCCAGGTCCTCCTTGTCCCTTCCTCCTGTCCGAACAACACCTTCCCTTCTGCCCACTGCTCCGTAGCCATGGTGCCAGCCACGCCTGTCTCTGCTGCCTCCCAGGACTGAGTCTCGCTGTGCACATTGTCTTTGACCATCGTGGAGGGCGCATATAAACTGCGGGAGGAGTGCACATGGGCATTCGATGCCTGGGTGAGGTGGGAAGAATTTGGGAGCCATCAGCATCCTTCATCTTCCATTTTCTTCTCTGACAATGGAGTTGTTGGATGTTCTCACTGTTGCAGATTAAGATTACTTAAGGTTTTCTTATTTCTTTTTGCAGTGCTTGCTTTTGGAAGTAAGGGAATAGTCCAGATTCTCTCTTCAGTCATTCACATCCATTTCCGTTAATGCTGCGGGCTGAGTAATAAATAATTTCTGGAATTTTCCCATCAGCTTCCCAATCCATAGAATTTTAGCATGTCCACAGTTGCCTCCAGTCCAAGTTACTAGAAAGAGATTTCCTTAGCATTCTAGGTCCTTCTTGGCAGTAAACCACAACTAAAATACGCCCACTGCTGCTGCTGTAGTTGAGTCAATCACGTTTTCTCTGGACTATTGTAATATTTTCCTAAAGGGTCGTCTACCTTTGTGGTTGAGCCTCAGTTCCCTCTCTCTCTCCGTGCTATCACCCAGAATTGACTTTTCCAAAAGGAAATCCAACCAAGTGACACCTCTACTTAAAAATCCTTTGTGAACTCTCCCCGCTTAGAAATTAAATTTCCTTCATTTAGGAAGGGAATACCTTATCAAAAAGACCTGCCCTTTCCACTCTATCTGACCCTGAGATTGGTTTATTTTCCTTCTTGGCACTTATCACCGTCTCCCACATTACATACCTGTTTATTGTTTGTCACTTCCACAAAGATGTAAGCTCCACAAAGGGTTTCCACTCTCTTATGGCCTGCATGCTGTCATGTAGTAGGTGTTCAATAAATAGTGACTGTTGAATGCTGAATGAAAATGAGAAACAAACATCGTTCACTACTCACGTTGAGAGTCTAGTCCTGTTGCACCTTGCCTTACAACAATCCCCCACCCTGCTATATTTACCACCTCTCACACTAGAATATGCCATCCACCTCCAGATATCTATAGTTTGAGCCAAATTTTCCTTTTGTCTGGGCTTATCTTCCCTTCCTCAATATCTGAAACCCAACAATTGGAAAAATCCCTTCCTGTCATTTAAAAGGAAGCCTGAATGTTACCTCTTCTTTACATATTATCCTCAACCTACTTTTCAGTCCCATCTAACTTCTCTGACCTGGGCAGAACATGCCTTCCCTTCTTTTCCTTTGGCATTTGGAGCAGAGTTCTCCTTTAATACAGAACTAAGATACCTGCTTGTTGAAAGGCAATGGAGTCCTGGTTACCAGGTTGGGATCCAGACCTGGATTGCTAAGGTTTAAGTGGCGGCCTCATCATTCACTTGTTGCTCCATCTTTGTGTCTCAGTGTGTTAACTTTTTTAAATGAGAAGGGTGATTATGTAGACAAGAGGACCCGGCACATAATAAGGGTTCAATTAATGCCATCAGTGACAATGTTGCTGTTACTCTCCTTCACAACTGTGACTATGTCATAGACAAGACATTACTTGCTTTCTTGGAAACTGGCAAAGTCTTTATCCTCAACCAACCAATGCTCTTCTCTCTCTTTTGCCTATGTCCTTTCTATCTATTTCTCTTTTTTTTTTTTTCTGACACAAGCTGCTATTGGGCCTCTGTTCTGGGTCAGGCACCACATTAGATGTTATTCACATAGGCATAAAAAGCAACTGCATTATAGTGCAAAAAGTATGTTATTAGGGGCAAACCAAAGTTTTGTGCTTTAGGAATGATCTGTGTTTGCGATACCCCCAGTACTGAGTGTTAAAGCACAGCTGGGATATATATGGAAGTCATTTAGAAATGATAACTATACTATCTTGATATTAATAAGCTAAAGGTCACAGCATGAGGGAATAAAATTATCATAGACAAATAACATTTCATTTTTAATATCTTATGTTCTCTAGAGAATCTAATATGATTGTAAATTAAGACCCCCTGATTCTATGTTGGAAATTATTTTTGACTTTAGTAAAGCTAACTTTTGGCATCCTTTCCTGGAATCACAAGGTGAAATGAAGCTTCTGGTTCTTTTCCTCCCCTTTTCTTTGTTTTTGTACCTCTTTTTATTCCCTGACCTAGCTCTCAGTTTGTGTAAATAGGTTTTTCATGACTTAGAAAACATGTTCTGTAGTCTCCTTACTTACGAAAGTATTTAGTGATTTATACTTCTCACATCTTTAATGATAGTCATTTTTTTTAAAATCTGCAGACTCTACCTTATAAGTCAGTATTTGTGTGTGTTAGAAAAAATATAGATATAGTAACATCTGTGCCACATCGTAACAACTTTATCTTAAGCAAATTAATCAACTTCTCTAAACATTGATTTCCTTATATGAAAATTGGGGTGAACAGTAGTTTCTCACAGAATCTGCTTTTTGGAGAAGTGAATTTACTTACAAACATAAAGTTCTTAACATAGTATCTGACTCAACAGACAAATAATTCGTGAAGATTGAACTCTCAGTGACTATGTAGAACTTACTGTTACAGGCCAGAATGGCACTATCAGCTGTTTATTTTTCATAGAGTAGATGACTAAGTTTTTAAAACTCTTTCCTTATCTAGCCTCATTCCAAACTTTCCTCTTCCCAATTGGCTTCAACAACACGGTCAGAAAAAATCCGGGAACTGATTTGGTGGGGAGGAGGCAAACTTGTTCATAGAAGTCTAATGGTTCTTTAGTGAGAGATGGACCCTAATGTTGTTTCTGTCCTCACCTGTAACAGTGCTTAGTTTAAATTTTTGGACCACAAGCACCATATCATATTTGGGTTCCTCAAGACCTCTCCCCTCACCCTCATTGTGGGGCTCATCTTAGAATGGTAACTCCAGTCCACCATCACATGTGTGGCTTAGAGACTCAGTAGAGATAGGAGAGCACTGATACAGTATCTCGCTAACATGGGAGTCACTTCAGTCTCTTCAGCAATGTTGGGAATGTGGCCTGTGGAGAAGTCAGAACTGGAAGGAGAGCAAAGCAATGCATTCCAAGCTGTCTTCTTTCACTCCCTTCCTTACTTATTAGATTGTAGGAAGACTGAGAATGGGGAGGAAACAAATGGAGAGGTGCCAGCAGGAAGGTTATTCTAGGGTCATTTCTATAGATCCAAACCAAAGTGAATTAGTGAAATGAAATAAAGCTGCTGAAAGAACTGAAAAGTGTCTTCCTCCCATCTCCATTTCCAGGGTTATCTCACATTCTTGGACAGGTACCAAAGGCAGGAAACTTGCTCTTACATGATCAGATCTCTCTGGTTTAAATAGCCAAAATGTCTCCATGTATTATTCCCTTCTATTTAATTGCTTGAATTGCAAGTTCGCAGTAGTTTAATGTAGTTGATGGAGTGCAATGTTATTCAGGGTCTCCAGCAGGATGTCTACCAGGGTTGTAAAAAATGGACATTTGCAGAAGTGATCACCAAGGTTTGATCAAAAAACTCATATCATAGCAGTTGGATAAGGAATGACAGTGAAGTAGCCCTGTGTGTTCTATTGCATATACAAGCTTATCATCCCATCGGGGCTTGTAGGCCTTTAGTCATTAGATTTTATTTGGAAAGACAAAAGTGTATTCTCAGTATTTTAGGATGAGGAATCGACATATACAACCAAAGAACTGATCTAATTCCTCAAAATTCATCATCACTTTGGTGGAGATTATTAGTTATCCTATAAAATTGTTTTTGCTTTTATACTGAGCACATGGCTGGACATTTCCCAGCTTTCTTTGCATTTGGCTACAGCCATGTGCCAAAATTCTCATAATGGAATGTGAGAACTCAGGACAGTAGTTGATAAACCTCTATGTATTCTTTTCCTCTGTAATGATCAGTTCTATGTGTCAACATGACTAGATTCTAGTTCCCAGTGAATCCATAAAACACTAAGCCAAATGTTGCTGTGAAGGTTTGATGTGATTAAAATCTGAGCTGACTTAAAAAAACCCGATTTTCCTCAGATCCAATAAGATGAAGGCTTTAAGAATAAAACAGATTTCCTTGAGGATGAAGAAATTCTCCCTGGGAAGTATAGCTTCTGTTTCTGCCTAAGAATTTCCAGCCTGCCATTCAGAGAGTGTGTCTTCTGTTTTGCCTTGCCAGCTCCCACAACTCCATAATCCAGTTACTTAGAACAAAGCTCTTAACATTTACTCATCCAGTTGGTTCTATTTTTCATGCAGAATCCTGACTGATACATTATGTTCTTTTCACCTCTGTATTCTCATCTCTTCCATATCTTCTCCATTCCCATGGGCTAGAATCTGGTGATTCTGGTTTGACTGTGTAGATAATGACTGTCCACATAAATGGAGCAGCAGGAAGAAGGGACTTGGAACCCTCAATGTCTATGTGGAGAATTGCCCCACTGACCTGGACAGCCTACATCAATACTGTTATGTCAGTTGGAAATACGTGGTTTTTGTTCACTGAGCCATACTTTTTCTTTTTTTTTTAAAGGTTTATTTATTCATGTATACAAGAACTGGGGGCACAAACCAGAGGTATGGGGGCTGAGAGGATTCACCAGAAATATAGTGGAGGGCAGAATAGGCAGACTGACTGAAACACACTGCTGAGGGGAGCAGTGGGCAAGACAGGAGAGGTCTGCTGCATCATACGGGTCACTTCCCTGGCCGGGGATCGAACTTGCACTGCAGTGGCTGTGGATAGCTTCACAGTGCTGTAACTTTACCCCTTGTGCCACCAGCGAGGCCCTTGAGCCACACTTTTAATGCAGTTTTTTGTTACACTCACTGATACTTTACCCTATTATGACTACTGTTTTGAAAGTGTTGTTCTTTCTGGTGTTCCTATTCCAGAAAAATAATGTGGCTAAGAACCCTGTGTCAGGCTTTGTATGGGGTTGACACAGGTTTTATCTGTTAGACACTTAACAAATATCAATTGATTACTAATTTATCGCAGACAGTCTGGAAACACAAAAGTATAAACATTAGCTGGTGTCAATGTCATCGCTGAGCTGACTAGTAGCAGAGAGTAGCTGAGGAAGCACAGAGCCATGGTAGAGGAAAGACTATGAGAAGGGAGGGATGTGGGATGGGCTGGAGGGACATGCAAGAAAGAGTTGGTATTTCTTAAATCATGCTGTTTTAAATATCACGTTAAAAATCCTTTTAACTTATGTTAAAGCAATTCAACGTTATTCTCAGGATACCAAAGGAGAATCATCACATGATTCAAATTGTATTTTACAAGATAAGATTGGGTACACTGTGGGTAGGATTGGAGAAAAGCAAGAATGTCTGCAGGGAAAGCAGTGAGGTGACTGGCAGTAATCCAGCCAGGTGATGATACCTGGAATGAAACTGTAGCAGGGATTGGAGAAATGTGCTTGATTCCATTTCCTGACTGATATAGGAGAGGAAGGATTCAGCAGAGACAGATTTCGGTTAGGTAGTCAAGCAGAGGAGATGGTCACTAAGAGATCACATCTGGAGGTGAGCTCGGTAGGCGTAGAAGGAGGATGAAGAGCTGGCTTTGTGTCTGGTTGAGTGACAAAGCTATGGGAGCAGTGAGGTATATGGGTCTGTATTAGTTAAGACAAATAATTTTAGCTGCTGAAGCAGACCCAGCAGAAGTTTCTCACTCAATTAAAAGTACAATGTAGTTGGTGTGGCACAAGAGAATCTACTCCATAAAATAAGTCAGACACTTTCCATCTCGGACTTTCTTCCAGGGGCTGGCATTCCTTTATTCACCTGATGGAATGAGTATTGCATATGGGAGGATTTGTGGGCTAGACCTAGAAGTGGAAAATCTCTTCTCTATTCCTACTGTCTACAACTCATCACATAATGACACTGAACTGCAAAGGTGACATCCAATCTCTTTGTCTATAAAGAAAAGAAAAGGAGAATATATATATATATATATATATATAATGAAAATTAACTGTCCCTGGCAGGATGTCTGAATTTGAGGGGCAAAAGATAAAATTACTAGCTTATAAATAGCATTTAAAGCAATGAATGCAAAAGAGATTGACAGTGTAAAATATACAGCATAGGCAGAGCAATGCTGACCTAGAGAACAAGACAGATGAAGAAAGAGAATTCAAAAATGAGCCCAAGATGTCAGACTGTAGTGACGGAATCTAAGGGAAGAAAGTATTTCTAGGAGAAGAAAGTGGTCTTTAGTGTCAAAGGATTCTGTAAAGGGTAAAATATGTATTAAGGAAAATATTTCTGCCCTAATGCCAAGAGAAATTAGGGCTGGAAAACATTGCAGTAGGCTGCAAATGTTTGGGAAATTATAAGGTAGAAGCAGTGAAGGCAGTGAACTCACTAGAAATAGAAGCAGCAAACACAGAAAAAATACTTTAAAAAAGATAACTTTGACACCCCTTTCTGGCACACAGCTTCTGAAATCCTTGGAATTTCCTAAACATTGAGAATAATGGCACCTTTTGTTATGTTAATGAGATGACTTGACCTGCTGCTTAGGACAGGGACTGGCTGCCAGGAGAACAGAGGTGTGACAAGAGGGCTGGAACTTGCAGTTCTACACCCTGAGCTCCAAGGAAAGGAGAGGGGCTGGAGTTGAATCAGGAACTAGTGACCCCTAACTTAATTGTATCTATGTAATGAAGCCTCCATAAAACCCCAAGAGGATGGGTTTGGAGAGTTTCCAGGTTGATGAACATGGGGAAATTTTTGGAAAGTTGCAAACTCAGAGAACACGGAAATTCAATTCTACTTCCAATATAGCTCGCCCTATGCATCTTTTTCACTTGGTTGTTCCTGACTTTTTTTTACCTTTTTATAATAAATTGGTGATTTAGAAAGCAAAACATTTCTCTGAGTTTTGTGAGCCACAAAACTAGTGAATTTAATTAAACCCAAGGAAGGGGTTGCGGGCATCTCTGAGCTATGGCTGGGTTGGTCAAAAGCAGAGATAATAATAGCCCAGAGTTGCAATTGGTGTCTGAAGTGGGGGTGAAGGGTAGTCTTGTAAGACTGAGCCCTTAATCTGTGGAATCTGATGTGATCTCTAGTAGTGTCAGCATTGACTTGAATTGTCGGATTGCTTAACATGGGGAAAAAACCCATATGCTGTAATTGATGGCCAGATTTAGAAAACCATCTATAGTAATATTAGATACTTAGCAATGGTAAATATAACAAAGAATTTTCTCAGTCCTCTTTTTCAACCCTTCATTTGTATTGTCCCATTGGATTGAGAGAGTTTTGATTTATAGAAGAGACCAGGACTTAAGTTATTTTAATCAGAATTTATCTGGAACATCTGTGGTTTGGAAGAATGGCTCTTGTGGATTAAGAGATGACTGAATATTACCTTGGTACTACATGACTAAAGAATAAAGTCAATATTTCTAAGACCTGCCGGTTGACACCTAATATTTGAATTTTTGGAAGCACATAGCCTAAAAAACCTACTCCTGAATTGTTCAGCCTGTACATGTTAACAGATCCCATTTTATTTCCCCTTAAGCTAATTTTATTTTTCTTAAAGATTTATTTTTATTTATTTATGCATGCAAGAACTGGAGAATAGGCCAGAGATTGCAGGGAGTGAAAAGATTTATCAGAGACAGAGTGGGGAACAGAACAGGCAGATCTACTGAAATACACTGCCATCTATCCATCCGTCCGTCCATCTATCTATCCATCCATCCAACTCTAGTAAATGATTGGTTCATGCTCTTATGAAGGCTGAAAAGTCCCATAAAACAGCAACCTGGAGGCCCAGATGAGCTGATAAAAAGTCCCAGTCCATGTTAGAATGTCTGAGAATCAGGATGACTGATGGTGCACATTCTAGTCAAAAAGCCAGTAGGGTGAAGACCCATGAGATATTGATGTTTTGGTACTAGTCTGTAAGACGGAAAACACTGATGTCCCAACTCAAACAGTCATCCATAGGAGTTCCCTCTTATTCAGAGAGGCAGTGTAATAGGAATGGGGACCATGGGCTTTTGCACCATTTCATCGATATTATTTACATGTGTCTTCATAGTGTGCTTGGTTCTCCAATTCTTTTTGATCTATTGTGTCCTATTGAAATATTGTCTTTATGTTCTATTTTCTCAATTTCCTTGAATTTATTTTCTGATATTTATTATTTTTAAAATGAAACTTTCAATTTTGGGGTAACTGTTGATTCATGTTTATTTGTAAGAATAATAGAGTATGTTCTCCAGTTTACCCAGTTCCCCTCAACAATACATTTTACAAACCTGTGGTACAATATCATAACCAGGATATTGATATAGTCGCATGGAGAATGTTTCCATCACAATAAGCACCCCTCATTTAGGCCTTTTATATCCACACCCACTTTCTTGCCCTACCTCATCCCTAATCTCTGGCTACCACTAATCTGTTCTCCATTTGTATAATCTTATTACTTCAAAAATGTTATAAATGGAATTATATAGTATGAAGTCTTTTGTAATTGGCTTTTTTCACTCAGCAAAATTCTCTTGAGATTCATGTAAATTGTTCTGTGTATCGATTGTTCCATTTTATAGCTGAGCAGCATTCCATAGCATGTTTGCTTAACCACTCAATGGTGGAAAGACATCTGGGCTGTTTAAAGTTTTGGCTATTAAGAATAAAGCTGCTATGAAAATTCATGTACAGATTTCATGTGCACATCATTTTTTGATATTTCTGGGATAAAGGTGCAAGAGAACAATTGTTGGATTGCAGGATAGCTGCATATTTACTTTTATAAGAAGCTCTTCTATAATTTTCTGGAGTGATGTAACATTTTACCTTCTCATCAGCACTGTATGGATCATCCAGTTTTTCTGCATCCTCATCAATGTTTGATCTTGCCACTCTTATTTAGTCCATTATGAAAGGTGTATAGTGACATATTATTATGTCTTCAATTTGTATTTACCTGATATTGAGTGGTATTGAGTATCTTTTTACAGATCTATTTGCCATTTGCTTTTTGGAAATGTCCGTCCATATCCTTTGCCCATATTCCAGGACAGGAGACCCTTTCATCAAGGTACATTCAGTCACTCACTCAGTCTGGGACAGTAGCCTAACATTAACTTTGGGAGGTGGCAGGAAACTGAAGTACTGGAGAGAACTCTCACAAACATGGGGAGAAGGTGTTAACTCCACACAGATAGTGGTTGCAATCAGGACTTGATTTTATTTTCTCATGGACATTGAAAACAAGTGACATTGAACATAATGTTATCTGAAGGAACTGCTGTACTTCACACTATTGTTACAAAGGACAATTTAATGGAAGGTGTCAGTCAGGCTTCCAGCAGGAAATACAGTTCATGCAGATGGTTCAAATAAAGAGCACAAGGGACTGAGGTGATGGTGCACTGGTGACATGGTGGTGGGAAATCCATGGGGACCACAATTGATATCAAATCTATATAAGTAAATAAAATTTAAAAATAATTAAAAATATTAATCAGAAGGATGCTGATTGGAAAAAGTAAAGAAATAACAAGAGAAGGTTGTTCTTGAGGAACAATAAGAGGAACTCAGTGACCAGCAACTCTAGGAAGCCAGTACCACCTCTAGAGCACAAGGGAGAAGGAAGAAATAGTGCTGTTGGAGCATAGTGAGAGTTGAAACCTTGGGGGAGGGATTACCTGGTTGCAGTTGTTTGAAGTTGTGCGGGTATGTGGCTACTAGCAGGGACAGCACTAAAGCATAGAGGGAGACAGTAGAGAAGAAAGGCTCTGCCTTTTTTCTACAGGTGCTTCCACTGGGCAACTCCATGGAAACTAACTAGCGAGAGAACAGGAGGGGTACAGTGGTCAGCTCCTGGAGTCACAGCTATAAGAGGACATTAACTAGTACGGATGGAGAGTAGAGCATCTGGCAGAGTCAGCAACGGTTACAAGACTTCAGAAAGAGTGGGAATCTGGACAGTTTCAGAAAACTTAGCACTACATTGAACTTTCTTGCTAATGATTTGCTTTGATAGGATTCAGTTCCCTGTACTTTTCATCTCTGTACTTTATAGTTCAGGTTCTTGACAAAGAATTTTATTGGCCATGAGTCTGCCAGTCTAGTCTCTTTCCCCCATCAAATATTCTCATGATCTAATTAGTTATGCCGAAGGCTGAGTATGAATATGGCAGCAGGGGTCCACTCCCTTGGCTTAAAATGCAGTTTTAGATTGAGGACCAGGTGGAAAGGGTCCCCCAAAGGTGCCAACTACTCAAATATCAGGAATAATTTTTCTTATGTGAAGTTATCAGCATGCTATTGGGTTTCTCCTTGGGACAGAGGGCAATATGGCTAATGTGAGGTACTCTCAACTTAGGGTCGGGAATAAAAAGAAATACTAAATGTGGGTGTGGAGGTAGTGGGCATTATCTTGATTACTTAACCACCATGGTTATCAAGTAATGATACAAGGCAGTACAACTCCAGGCACCATCTGTGACAGTGGAGATGGTGCCTCCTAGAAGTTTTGCTATGTGGCACCTGGTTCAACTTTGCTTAAGGACTTCTTCTATCATGAAATCACTTGTTAGGTATTTAACAATTTTGTATTCACAAAGCACGTTTCAACTCTCTCCATGTCTATCACCCATGGAAGGTGATGGAACCATTTCACTTTTTGAAATAAGGAACTTCATAAGGGAATTATTCTTAAGGAAAGCGAAAAGGCAACAGAACATAGAGAAGAGGTATCAAGATACAGCCATTTCAGAAAGGCATAATACTATTAAAATATCAACTGTGAGCTTTCCGATGGTAAAATGAAATGATTTTATATATCTGGCCACTCATTATATACTGTTACTATATGAAAAAAATTTACAAAGAGACTTTTCAGTGACTGTTAATGTTAATCAAATAATCTTGGAAAGCCTGTTTTAGCTTGTCTGACTTACAGCGATAACAGAATTTAAAAAAGACTGCCGATCAGAGCTTTTAAACATGTGTTCCCCAGACTATTAGCATTAGCATCGGCATCACCTGGAAACTTCTTAGACCTGCAAAGTCCAAACTGGCGAAAGTCTGAAAACCACTACATCAGAATCCCTTGATAAATTTGTAAAAACAAAGCTAGTTATTCCCTCTCTTCAAAGAGCTGCTGATTGAAAAATTCTGAAGTGGGACAGGAATATGCAGTTATAGGAGAAAAAGTTTTCTTAAAAAATAGTTTCTGGGCCTCTCTAGTGGCACAAGGGGTTGAACGCTGCTCTGTAGATCTTCCACAGCCACTGCAGCATGAGTTCCATCCCTGGGAAGGGAGGGGACCCACATGGTACAGCAGACCCCTCCTGCCTTACCCATTGCTCCCCTCAGCAGTGTATTTCAGTTCATTTACCTGTTCTGCTCCCCACTTTGGTGAGTCCTCTCATCCCACCTGCCTCTGGCCTGTACCCCAGCTCTTGTATAATATTGTATGCATAAATAAATAAAATCTTAAAAGTTTCCACTCAAAGATTGGGAATTAGGCAAACGTTTTCTGATAGTGAAATAGCATGTGTTTCATACAATCCTCAGAACACTTTCCAGAAGGTTGGATTGTTACATCAAAATACAGAGACTCTAAATTTGGCAATGTTTCTCACTTCTAATATTATTTGCTTTGGGGTGATGAAATCTTAAGAAATCCTTTATAAAATATTAATCCAGAAATAACTTAAAGAGCTTACAGTTTGTTTCAAATTTAGAAGAAAAATCAAATAAGACCCTGTGATCACACATGTAAATAGTCCCTATCATAATTAACTGAATTTGGAATGTGATGCTGATAAACAAATCGAATTCATATATCAGTATCATTTGAAATCTACCAGGATCCTAAGGAATGGAGTGCCCCTAGAAAAAGAGGAAGCAAAAGAGAAAATGCTCAATACATATCTCATGAAATTGTTTCCCCACTATCTTTTTTTTTTAAAGATTTATTCATGCATACAAGAGTTAGGGTGCAGGTCAGAGTTGCAGGACATAAGAGGATTCACAAGAGACAAAGTGGGGAGCAGAACAGGCAGATCAACTGAAATACACTGCTGCAGGGAGCAGCGGGCCAGGCAGGAGAGGTCTGCCTCACAGGTGGGTCCCTCCCTGGCTGGGGATCAAACTAGCACTGCTGTGCCTTGGATGCTGCACAGGGTGGCGCTCAACCCACTGCGCCACCAGGGAGGACCTGTTTCTCCACTATTTAACGTTATAATGCTGCCCTAGGCTGGGCAGTGCTGTCAGCATGCATTAGGGGGCTGTGTAGGACTAACACAGGTGCACCCAGCTACTGAAATGACTTTGGAAAAACATCAGTGAGTCTGTTAGGACATTGAATATTACCACAGCATCCATTACTAAACTGCTCTAACATCATAGTGGAGACAAGATTGATGTTCGGAGTCACTGAGAGCAGCCTCGACACACATTTTCCTCCCTTTCATAATTTAATTACTGACATTACATAGCATTATCAGCCATCACCACAGATTCCAGAATGTGGAAAGTCATTGGATGAGAGCAAAAGAGCCAAGGAAAACACCTGCAAAGGATTTAAAAAATGATTATAGTTTAGTTGCTGTACTTTGAGTGAAAAATACAGATGAAGCAAAGCAGCATCTGCTCTCCTTCTTTCCTGCTCTGTGCAACACCAGGTCCTGCATTGGCCCGGCCACTTCTGTCAGCCACACTCCAGGAGCCCCCATGCTTGCTCATGCATATGGTCATTCAGCAAACGGGTGTGTTCTATAAATATTTACTAAAGAAAGTATGATCAATGTCTGTTAGCAACAGTTTTTGGAGCAGATGCTGTCTTCTGAACTCAGTAGTCATCGCATGGATGACAAGAATGTAACATATTTCTGTGCCAACACCTGAAAATTGTGATTTTTTTCAAGTTTTAAGGCACTCTCATGCATAATATTTTCTTAAGATTTTATTTATTTATGCATACAAAAACTGGGGTATAGGCTGAAGGTGCAAGGGGTGAGAGGATTCACCAGAGACAAAGTGGAGAGCAGAACAGGCAGATCTACTGAAATTCACTACTGAGGGGAGCAGGGGATGAGACAGGAGAGGTCTGCTGCGCCATGTGGGTCCTCTCCCTTGCCGGGGATTGAACTCACACTGCAGTGGCTGCAGAAGCCTCAATGTGCAGTGCTCAACACCTTGCGCCACCAGGGAGGCCCTCATATATGATATTTTACCTCACCCTACCGCTGTTCTGATTACACCAGAAAGTAATGATTCCTGTCAGTGAAGTAACAGAAATCTGTCTTGAGTGACTTGACCAAGGTCTCCAGGCTAAGAAGGAGGGAAGTGACCACTCATGCACAGCTTTTTAATCTTGGGTTTAGCATGTAATAGTTATATGACACTAAAGCAATGCTGTTAGTGTTCACTGTTACACTTTATGGAATATTGAGTAAAGCCCTTGCCCTTCATATCTGGCAAATGAAAACAGGTTTCTATATTTTCAATTTCTTTTCCAAGGTATAGCTGGCCATTGTGTTTTGGACATGGGTGAGGGAAATCTAGTCTTGGTGCCAAAAATTTCAGGAACATTACAGCTTTGGGGCCTGTGGACAGTAGGTGCAGTGATCAGGGAGCTGTAGGTACTTAAGGGAGCTCAGTGTCTGCTGTCTTGGTCCTCTGTACCAATCCTGGTTGGTGTAACGCTGGCTTAAGAGCCTGCCAGGAATGTGCTGTTACTATAGACCAATACTCAGTTGTGTAAAACTAGCGCTAAATGCAATGCCCTTCTACCTTAGGTTGGAAATTGCCATTTCTAGTCAGAAAGAGATGGCAAAAATGCCCTGTAAGAATTGGGACACAGTATATCTCCATTTCAGAGGTATGGCTGTTGGTTCTGCTGTGGTGGAGTCTGAGAAGCTTCCTTAAGATTCTTCAAATTCCATCGTTAGTTTCACATAAGCTAAAGTAAAACTAGACAAACAAAGAAAATGTATTCAATTTTAGCTTGGACTATAAAGTAAAACAAAAATAAACAGAACATAATTCAAGGTTTCCCTTGAGGTGCCTGCGAGTCTTGCATGAAGCATATTGATATAAATAAAGTCGTATTTGTGCCTGGTGATGTAGATAGGTTATATTTCTAAATATTTTGTGTATACAGCTAGTGGGACATATTATTGCATGTTTATTTTTAAGATACTTTTTTTAAACAACAAATTTACTGACCATGAAACATGTTAGACACTAACATCTCATTTTTAGCAAAAAAAAAAAAAAAAAAAAAGGTTACTCCCTCCACCCCAGCCCCAACTAAGCTTAGTTATTCTGCCACAGAAACATAGATTGTTCGTCTCAGGTCCTGACAAGCTAAGTCCAAGACATTCTTTTCAAGGTAGACAATAAATATATTGTTTTTGCTCAGGGCAAGGAACAGAAATCTTTCCACTTTGTTTAGCAGAAATGGGTTTATTATAGCATAATAAACAGTTTTCAGAATTGTTGGGAAGTTTAAAGATTGATTCTTCAAGAATTACTTCAAGAACCCAAAGGCCACCAAAAAACCTTGGCATTGGGAAGCTGCTAGGGTCCAAATCAAGCTGCCCTGGAACTACCAGGAGGTCAGTGTAGACAGGAAGCTGTGGCTGCAAAAACAGGCAACTTCAGACACCACTTTGCAGAGAAGCAGCTGAAGCTGCAGAATTCCAGTCTCTACCTCCCTGCTTCCTTCCAGATCTCATAAAGGTACATCTGGCATAATAGCCTCAGATCTAGAATTCTAAATGGAAGGGAGTTTGGAAAACATGAGATAGATGGATAGATGAACAGACAGACATTTAAGAAATCAGGACAATGCCTAGCACAAGTCTTTGTACAGGAAATGTTATTCTTATGAGCACCCAGGGATTTTTTTCTCTAGAACCATAACTCTCATATGAATAAATTTTGTGGCATCCAACAGAGCCCTAGATTGTTGGTTAGTAATAACTGAGTTTTCTCTGGGCGCTCTCCAGGGCTGGAAAAATTATAGAATTAAAGATAAGACAAAAGTTTCCTTGTTGCTCTCTTGAGGAACTTAGAATGGAACACACACACATACACACACAATTTGGTTTTTTTTAACCATTACAGATGATTACAGAGAAATACAAAAGGAGGAGAGCAGACTTCTCAGCAGCACTTGACAGTGCAGACGTTCCACCTTACAGTGGAGGTTTCACACCCAAATTGCCCCAGCCCTTCCCCTGCATGTTCAGCTCAGATCTGTTTGTGCTCCATCAGCTGTTCCCATGAATTCCTTTTTAGGTTACTGGCCCTAATGCCACCTTCTCACAGCAATCTGGATTTCCTTCTACCATGGCCTACCATGCTGTACTGTAAACTTTTAACAAATCTATTCACTCATTCATAAGACAAAAACAACTATTTGGCTCTGCCTATTCTTGGTTTCTTTTCTGGAAGGTTCTCAGAATTTTCATTGCCTTTTTTTTTTTAAACATGTTTTCCGTATCAGTTCAGACTCAGTCAGCAGGCAGAAACCAAATCAGATCGGAACAGTTAATTTAATATAGAGAATTGTTAACTAGGTAACTGGAAAGACAAGAAGAGAATACTTTCCATCCTTATCAACAGCTGGGGGCAAAAGGGGCAGGTGGAAATTACCAAAAGGCAGAAACTCTGAGGAGTGGCCAGTAGAGGAACAACTTGGTCACTGGAAAGAGACTGTTCGGTGGTTGCTAGTGTTGGTTTTCTGAGGAAGTTTAATGAGGCTGATGCTGTCTGTCTTTGAAAAACTGCATTCAGCTGCGGCTATAGCACAAGATGGGCGTGTCCTGCTGGGGTGACTGGGAGCGAGGTGTAGGCGCTTCTCCAGCCCAGTGCACTCTAGCACCCCCTATTGACAGAGCCGAAAAGAGTCAGCTGACAAAGCGGAAGTCCGAGTTAGAGAATCTCTTCCATTAGCCTGAAACAAATTATAAAAGCGCGGGTTTGAGACTGAGAGACAGTATCATAATAATGGACACATTTCTTAAAGCACTTTGTATTACATTTTAAAAATTAGCTCTCACATTGAAATGTTTGTTGCAGATGGATAAACAAAATTGTTGTATGAATGAAGTGAACTATTATTCAGTTCACTTAAAAAATAATCCTATAAAGAAACAAAACCGAGGACTAGACAAAACAGAGCCAGAACAATCCCTAGAAACTTAATTTCAGAATTATCAGAGAGAGAGAGCGGTTGGGAGTGGAAATCAAAGGGGGATGGGCAAAGGGGTGATAGGGACCCAATGGACTATGAGGTGGAGGATATGGGAACTTTGCTTATCGGTGTGGTGTGAGAAGATCTGAAAGGTGTGAACCTATACCTCTAAATCATGTAGAGTGTTGTAAACCATTGTTCTCAGTAAAAATATAATTTTTAAAATATAAAATAATAAAAGGGGGAAAAAGAAAAAATTCTGCCACATGCTACAACATGGATGATCCTTGAGGACATTATGCTAAGTGAAGTAAGTCTGTCCTAAGAGAACTCATACTTGCATGATTCCACACATGAAGTGTCTAGTCAGACATACAGAAACAGAAGGAAGAATGGTGCTGGCCAGGCTCTGCGGGGGGTGGACATTGGGAATTGTTTCAAGACTAGAGTTTCACTTTTGCAAGATGGAATAGTTCTAGAGAGCTTTTTCACAGCAACATGAATATACTTAACACTAGTGAACTGTACACACAAAATGGTAAAGATTTTGGTTTTTTCCCACAATTAAAAATTATAAAATTAAACACTGGCTCTTTCGAAGACATTTTAGCTCTTTACTAATTTCTCAGCCTGCTTGTCATAGGTTTCTAGAACACCATTGCCTTTTGAAGAACCTGAGATCCTCACCTATACTGAGATGGCATCATCTCTGCTCTCTTCTTCGTTGTTTCTTTAATAATACCCAGGATCAAATGCTAAACGCAAGCAACTATTTATGAAACATGATTGCAAAATAAGACACAGTCATTTTGCAAAATGCCTCTGCTTTACCACTGCTTTTAAGATCCTATATCAATAGAAGGATCCAAAGTAAAACAAATTGTTTAGGAAACCAGCAAAACATTTTAATTAGGTTTATAGGACACAATGAAATGTCTTTGTTGAAATTGTGTGTAGTGGAGCCAGGTTTATGCTGTTCCATGGTCCATTCTCTTTGTTAAATTGCCTGCTGGAGCCAATCTTTGCCATGCTGCCTCATAAACTTTTACAGTAAATATTCCATTATTGGACACTGGGGTGGAGCGTGATGGAAGGGAATGTAATTGTTTTAGCTTTAAATTTACCCTTGTCCAAATTTGTCTTAGACATGAGGCACAAGGAGCGCTTGTAAGTCATGAAGGCGTTCACCTCTCTGGAGGCCCCACTGCATTTAAACCATTCCAGACAGATGAGGGAAGCGCCCCTCAGGAGAAGGAAGAAGTAATCCCACAACCCCTCTTAGTAACTCATCCCGTGTTTGACAAATCTTGCCACCAGGGTCTTTGTAGTTAGCCCATGTCTCATCTGCTGCAATTTTCTCCTCCCCCTCCCCCCTTCTGGTTACATCATTAATGGAGATTGAAACCAGCTGGCCTCCTTCTGTCTAAGGCTTTTATGAATGTGAAAATGATCATTCCTTGTCTCTTCAACTACTTTGCTGAACAATCCTTTCCTCTAACTTTGCACCATTTATTTTGTTTTTCGGATCTTTCCATTTTTTAAAGTATTTTTTAATTAAAGTAAGATTGCCTTATGATATATACGCTTCAGGTGTGCATCATTATGCATCACCATATGTATCAATTCTCTACATCCTTTGTAGTTTTACCATACTGCTCTAAAATTGTGCGATTCGGGTTTTCATGGAACTCTAATACGTTTCGAAGCATTTTGCGATCAGTGAAAGGATTACCTATTCCTAAATAATAGTCTTCCACTACTTGGAATTCTGGCAGAACAGGAATATCAGGAGGTGATCTGGGTGAGGAGTGAGAAAAAATACCCACTTCCCTCCTACCTGTGGGACAATGCAGAGCACACCCAGGATGGTTTGTGCAACAGACCAGCTATGCCTTCGTGCTCAGGCCTGCCGGGTGCCCAGGGGAGGAGTGCGTGTACCACATCTCCATTCCCGCAGGACAGATGGAGGCATTGCTGGTAACGTGTGATTCACAAGAGGAAGACAGAAAAAGAACATTCTATAGAATTATTGACTCGGGATAAGGAAAGTCACATTTTCATGTATAAGAAGTGACTTTCAAAGACACATTTCACCTAGTTAGGACTTTTATTGTCTAAAGGAAACCAGTGTAGTTGTTTTAAAAACAAACAAAGCAACCCATTAAGAATACAAGTCAAATATGCATAGATTTGAGGTTCTAGAAAGCTGATATGGAAATTATTTAAACAAGAAAATGCTTCCTTTTAAAATGATGACTTAAATGTACCTTTGCTTTGCTTGAGGAAAAGTGGGAACTCTGAAAAGTATGAGATTCTGAAAATAAACATTCTATTAAGTATTTTTTTCATGATGTTCTTAAATGAAAATTGGGCAGATTTCTAGGTTTTGAAATTAGTACTTTGTGCTGTTGGCTCACATCATTTTTTTTTTTTTAAATACTGATTTTCTTCCAAGTACTCTCAAACCAGTAAGTGTGTAAATCCTAGCCCAAACTGCATGTAATCACCTAAATATTCTCCTATGTCCCAGTCAGTGGGCTCCCCTTCAATTTGCTTCTGATGCCTGTGTTCAATTTTCAAATTACTTCCCTTCACATTTCAATGTAATTTTTTCTGACACAATTGTCATCTTTTAAATAATTTAAGAAAAATTAAAGAATTTTGCATTCTTAAGTTTTACTCAGTTATTTGTTAGGATTTTAAAAACAATTTATTAGACCCAGTCCAAACGTCCAAGCCAATTCTGCAGGTGTCATTATGTATGATGACAGTGAAGCAGGTTGGAAGGAGGATATACTGCTATCATGTTCCTTAAGTGGAGTGTGTTTTTGTAAAAGAGAAATTGGGTATTTGAGTCTCTGCATGTAGATGAAAGAAAAGCTGTTATCTCCTGTAGAATGTGGCACGGTAGCTGACACTGGGGATCGAGTGATGAACACGGAGCAGAACCTTTGCTCACAGGGGATTGCATCTAATGGGCATTGTGAGATAGTGCGGACTATGGTCTGATGGAAGCAATAGATAGAACGAGAGAACAAGGGCATTAACTTATGGAAGAACTGGGACTTCTCTTGAAAGAAGAGATGTTTAAGCAAAAAACCAAAGTGACTTCCTTATTGATTCTCCATCAGTAGAATGAGGGTAATGATGTAGCTAAGGGCCCATTGTTTAAAGCAGGATGTGGCCTTGAGCTGAGAGCTCTAGCTGCCCTGTGTCAATGTGCGCGTGCAACCCCCCCACACCCACTCCAAACCCCCGGCCTTGGATATCTTATCTGGGAAATAAAAACAATTTTCCCAAATACCCATAAAGAAGTGGGTCGATGATTTACTTATTTTTCAAAGCAAATTTGAGCACCCTTGTTGTCTTGAAACAGCTGTCATTCATTTACATGTTGTCTGTGGCTGCTTGCTTTCTAACACATTACTCTCCAGTAGTTGCTGCAGAAACTGTATGGCCCGCAGAGCCATGCTTAATATTTCACCTATATTTATTCTCTGACTTCATGTAGAAAAGGCTACTGAACGTCAGTGTAAATGATTAACATAAAGTAAATCAGTCCACTTGTAGAATTTGCTGGTTTCTGTCGTTATAAGTACTATTGACAGGTTAATTTTAAGCTACTACAGTGATGTTAATGAGAAGTTGGAAAGAGTATACAGTGCTGTCAATTATATCTCAATAAAGCTGGAAAAAGGAGTTCTGTATCTCAAGGAGGACTGATGTACGATTTTAAGGTGTATTAGATATATGTAAATATTCAAATCATTCGCAGTATTTAGCATACTGAATTTAGAATCCCCAGCTGAGGCAGAGAGCACCCTGTAACACAGGCCACTCCAAACCAGACCTGCTGTTAGATCCCAGCATTCCTTTCAGCATGAGGAGAGAGAGCTACCAAATCATCGTTAGCAGTATGCCCAAAGAACCTACACCCTAGGTAATTTTCATAGCTGTCAGTTTGCACGACAGTGCAGTCTGGTTTTTGCAGACCAGAAACCAACACTTTTAGTGACTTAATAGTGGGGCAGATGAAGTCAGTGATTGCATCTCCTGACTCCTGGGTTAGTGTCTTCCCAGAGTTCTGCACCAGCAGCCTCTCCCAGTTATGCTTTCCTGGCCTATGCTGACCAGCTGACATGGATCAAATCTGGGATGCTGGAGAAGGGGAAACATTTCATAACTCCAACTTTGTTTAAAGGAAGTTGCTTCGATGTAGTTCTTTCAGTGTTCCAGGTGCTATTCCACTCTATGATTTAGTACTTTTCTAAATGTTTTTACACATTTCTTTTTAATGCTTTCTAAATAAATACTTATAAACTCTTTAGCTGCCTGTGAATTACACTGTAGCAGATGTGGCCCAATATGTGTTCCAAAGACATATGATTTCAAACAAAAACATTATTGTGAAGCTATACTTAGAAGAGATCTTCGGGCTATTGAAGCCACAGATATCCTGCAGCCAACGGAGAGAGCATTGATTGAGATCTCGTGTAGGTCTCAGCCACAAGCTCAACTGGTTCTCAGTGGCAGCAGATGAGAAAACAGGTCATGAAGCCCCTATGTGGGGACAGGAGCAAGTCTTTATTATGCGACAGCAGGAGATATGCAGGTGGCAGCTACAGCAGCGCCCAGTAGTGCAAGGCCCCTGGAGCTCTGGCCACAGCAGTGGCCCTGTGCCCCATGAGTAGCCCCCCCACCCCACTCCAGGAGCCCTATTAGCTTTAATCTGATTTTAGATAAAGCCGACACCAGGCCAAAATTAGGTCTAGTTTACAGAAGTATGTTTCATGCCAACTATACATCAAGGTTATAGTATTATTTATGGCTTTCTGTGACCTACATGTGACCTACATATTAAGGCTAATGTTACCTACTAGGCCACCTGTGTTGGAAGGTCATAGCAAAAAATTGTTCAAGAAACTCTGAGAAAACAGTTTTCCCACAGACCTACCCCTCACCAGAATGCCTTACCTGTATAGAATCTCCAGGGTGCTTGTTAAAATACAGATTCCTTCACCCAACCAGGCTCACTGAATCAGACCCTGTGGGATGTAGGGCCTATGATCTTTTAGTAAGCATCTTTAATTGAATATTAAGAAATCAGTATGATGTTGAATAAAGTCTTCTTTGGGCCTTATTTGCAAAATGAGGGGCTTGAATTCTTTGATTTAATGTAACTGATTGTTAAAAAAGATTTACTTATGCATACAAGAACTGGGGTACAGGCCAGAGGTGTGGGGGGGCAAGAGGATTCACCAGAGATAGAGCAGGGAGCAGAACAGGCAAATCGACTGAAATACACTGCTGAGGGGAACAGCAGACAAGAGAGGTCTGCTGTGCCATGTGGGTCACCTGCCTGGCCAGGGATTGAACTCATGCTGCAGTGGCTGCAGATAGCTTCACAGTGTTGCACCTTAACCCCTTGTGTCACCAGCAAGACCCAAGATTTAATGAAACAGATTAAGACGGTTTTCTAACTATGCAGGAGACTGTAAAGTAAAGGAGACAAGAGCAATAATTATGCCTTTAACTGTGTTGCTTGTTTCAAAATACACACAAGCACACCCTGGTGCTGGGTGCATCCTTTACAAGCTCTTCTCTGGCCATGGGTTTGGCAATGGCAGGCATTTGTGGCCAGGCTGCTGTTTAGAACAGCTTCTTGGGCATCAAATGGAGCATCAAGGAATGCAGACATGTTCTGGATGAGTGTGTCCACCCTGCACTGGCTGCATTAACTGATGGAACAGTGGGGACACCTCTGTGGACAAGTTCAAGATGGAGCGTGCTGCTGGGTGGGAGCTGCACAGCCCGCACTCAGCCTGTCCCTGGGGCCGCAGGTGGCCTGCTTCAGCTGAGCACAGCAGGTGGAGCTTCTTCCCAAGGGCTGCTGCTGCCAATGATGCGTCAGATGGGTGACGTGGGAAACAAACACCAAGGCTCTCACCCAGCTTGTGTTTACTAAATAATTTCCACTTTTCTTTTTCCTACAGGAACTCTTACAGATTTCTTGATGGCCAAAGGTTTGGGAGTTTTTGTGAATACTTAAAGGTCAGAAAAAGTAGGAAGCTATTCATAAATGAATGTCATGGTAGCTAGGGAGCAAGAATAGTAATACACGAGGATACAACATCATGTTCCTCTTGTGGTATTTTCAAATAGAATAGCCTCTCGAATGGTTTTTTTTTGGTAATAGAATATGGGACATTTGGCTGAGCCATCCTTTATAAAGTACTTAATTTTCATGTTACACTTTTTGCTTGCTTAGAATGATAGTCTCTCCTTCTACTTCTGCTGGTTCCTGGGATGCTTTAGCAGAAACACCTTAGCTCCAAAATAACAAAATCATTTTGTATGACTGCCAATGGAAAATCCATTGCCACATGGAAGACATGTGGTAGAGGCAGGCAGGAAAGAACTTGGACTCCTAGATTGCTCTTAAATTACTGCCAGCTTGCACTCAAACTTTTCCAGGCACAGCCTGTGGAAAAGACTTTGTGTGTATCCTCACTGGTGAGCATTTCCCAATGTCTACCAGGTCTTCCTCCGTGAGAATAGACGCTAACTCCTGGCACCCTTGGGAAATGGGCCACCACATCTCCTTTGCTAACAAGCACATTTCCCAGTGCCATCTTCTCTAGGATTCAGAGAATTCAAGATGAAGTCAGGTGGAATAAATTCTGAGACTCTAAAGAAATGTTCCAGATAGAACTTTCTAAATTAGTGTTGAAATTAGGAATGATTTCTAAATAAAAATCTCTAAAGCAAACTAGATATATTACTTTGTTGGGTTGCCATAACAAAATACCACAGGCTGGATGGCTCAAACAACAGGCATTTTATCATAGTTCTTAAGGCTGGGAAGTCCAAGATCAAGGTGTCAGCTTTGGTTCCTCCTAAGAACTCATTCTTCAGCTAGCAAGTAGTTATTGTGTCCTCATGTGGTCTTTCGTCTGTGCACACACACTCCTGCTGTTTCATTTTTTGAGTGTCTAAATGTTCTCTTATAAGGACACCAGCTGATAATTTCTTACATCACCAGCAAGAAACCAACACATAGGACCAAAACCACCTGGCATTTGTCTCCCACCTTCAGGTTTATGTTAATTGCATAATCCCCCAAATTGAGGCTACCAGAAGGGGGAATGTAAGGGTGGAGAAGAAAGGGGGCAGATAGCAGACTATGGAGGTGGACTGTGGGTGCCTCGATGGTGGGTGTGGTGTGATCCCACCTGAATAGGTGGGATCCTGTATGTATGAATCATATAAGATTGCTACCCTAATAAAAAAATGTTAAAAAAGAAAGCAACAAATAGAACAAGTCTCAAATGACCATTGAATGCCATCTGCCAACTTTGTTATATCTTTTAGTATTCTTGCTACACTTAATCTCTAAAATGAGTATTTCAAGGCTACTCTCTACTCAAATCTCAAGTTTCTTCCCATTCTAGCAGCTAAAATTGCCTCATATTTCATTAACCTGGTTCACATTATGTACTTATTTGCTCAGTTACCTATATGCAGTCAATCTTCCAACCACACTGCCCCTACCTGATCCCGCCACATCCTTGGCCCCTGGCATTGCCACTGTCTTAAGGGAAGGGAAAGGAAGAGGAAGAGGAAAATCAACATCTTACATTTGAAGGTCAGCCGAGTGTGATAAAGCATGATACATCTGCAGGATGTAAACTGTAGCTTCTCTGCATACATATCCAAAAAAAAATTTCTGCTTTGTTTCTAAAGTTCTGTTCTTAAAATAAAACAATTACCACATGTTTATTACAAATGGTGGTTTTAGATAATGGTATTTCTTCTTAAGCAAAGACATATGGATATAACAAAGACCAATGAGTGGCTTAAAAATCTATCATAATGACAAGTATAAGTCAACATTACACCCGTGCCTGTTGCCTCAGTTCTGGGTTTTGTATTTGCTTTGAGCCATAACTTTAAAGATTATTATTTTTTTTTTGTACAGAGAAAACTATATGTGAATGCATATAATTTTTAAAAAAGATTTATTTATGCTTTTACAAGAACTGTGGTACAGGCCAGAAGTGTGGGGCGTGAGAGGATTCACCAGAGACAGAGCAGGGAACAGGACAGGCAGATTGATTGAAGTACACTGCTGAGGGGAGCAGCGGGTCAGACAGGAGAGGTCTGCTGCGCATGCGGGTCACCTCCCTGCGGGGGATTGATCTCATGCTACAGTGGCTGCTAAGACTTCATAGTGTGGTGCTTAACTCCTTGCACCGCCAGAAGGCCCCTAAACGTATACAATTTTAAAAAGAATAGATGAACATCCATATGGAAATAGTGTGGAAGAAATCTTTAGACTACACTTACATATTCACAAAGTATAAAATTAAATGTTTAAAATACATTTTCTTTGATAGTATCTTTGCACAGGTAGCTTCTCTATTGAACCCCACCAGAACTATAATTTACTTATTATTCTAGAACTTTCAGAATAAGATGAACTCTTTAATCTTAAAAATCAAGCAATTCATGAAGTTTTACAGTTCTAGAGAAATTATAATACAGTTTAGATGACAAAAGATGCATCCAAGCATAGAACTATATTTTCCACTTATCCAGGCAGAAATCAATGTCTAATATTACACTATTATTCCACTGAAAGACATTGAGAAAGTTTGTTTCTTAAAAACTTCAAATTTGATCAGATGGGTTATACATTGATCAGATATAATCCAAAGGGATTATATTTATGAAAATACAGTGCGCCTTGCAATTTTTTCCACAGAACTAGCATAATTTAGTTATCTGTATGCGTGTTGGTATGTATAGGTATATATACCACTCAGGTTAAGAGAGAGAGACTTAACCAAATATTGATGAAATTCATATGGAGACACAAAAAAACCCCGATTAGCCAAAGCTTTACTTAAGAAAAAGGAGAATGGAGGTATTACACTCCCAGAC
>JAGFMF010011501.1:328203-426716 GCA_019455555.1 Galemys pyrenaicus
GAATAAGCTCAAGGAATTGGGCAATTATAACCAAAAGTAAACAACAACAACAACAACAAAAACTTAATAAGACCAAAAAGCCGGGATAAACCAAAGGGAGCATGGGGGGGGGGAAGGGGGGAGGGCAAAGACGGGGAAGATGCCAGAGGGTGCACAAGGGACTGAGGTGATGGTGCACGGGTGAAATGGTGGTGGGTACCCCCTGGGGACTACAAATGATGTCAAATATAACTAATAATAATAAAAAAAAAAGAGAGAGACTTAAAAGTGACAAAACAAATGGCAACCTCACTTCTGTTCAAGTTAACCACCATCCTGAAATTTGTGTTAATAATTTCCTTTATAGTTTCACCATCTATGTGAAATGTGACTTTGTATCCATTTCACCCAAGAATGTACTGAATTAAGCCTTTGTCCCTGACTCATTAACAGTGCTCCTTTTTACTGTCAAACATCATCCTGTTTTGGGTGGTCTAAGTAAGATATGGACACAGGAAAAGAAGTTTCACCAGGAATTGAATCTGCTGCTTCCTTGATCTTGGACTTACCTGGGCATCTGTACTGTGAGAAATGTGTTTTGGTTAAGCCATCCAGGCTATGGTGTTTTGTTATATCCGTCCAAGCTAATATTAATACATTTAAAATTGATGTTCTACTCCTGTGACTTCATATAAGATGCTTCATAGAGAAACATATTTAGAATTATTATGTAACAGGTATAATTATTTTCAAATCATCATTAAGATGATTGTTAAGAAGCACTTATCTTTCCAGTTTCTTTATACACTGAAATTATTTGACCATAGTCGAAAGAGTAAGTTTCTGGTATTTAAAACCGGACCAAGACAAATATTATTGCTAATGATTTTTTAGGTTAAATGTAGGTGATGGTTGACAGCAGAACAATAACTACTAAATCTTTTAGAAAAGAAAAAGTTGGAGAAAAGTTGGGAGACGAGAATTTTTATGATTGTCTTGCAGGAAATCATTTACAAAAGTCTTGAGAGTGAGTTCAAGAAAGCCACAAGGATGATAAGGGCAATGAAAAGATTATTTCTGTGTGATCAAATTAAACTTGTTACTATTTCAGTGTGAATTCTGAAATGGAAAGTAGAAAAGCTTTCTGTTGAGACATCAAGTGCAGGCAATGGAAGCTGAACTGAATTCAAGAGGAAGAATTATAGAAAATCGTTCTGATAAAGGATTTATTTCCTCAGTGAAAAGATGTGTTAAAAAATAGGACCTTGCCTTTGACTAGGCATAGAAATAGGGGATAAATATAAATATAGGAAAACTTTCAGGAGATAATAAGACTATTGAAATCAAGACCATTTATTTAATTAATTGAATCAATGACAGTTTGATTACCATATGCCAAACATTGTGCTAGGTTACAGAATTATGTGTTTAGAATTATGAAATGATTGACTCAATGCTTGATGTTACCTGAGTCTATACATTGCATTCCATAACAGAACCTGCTTTCACCTTCAATGTCAGACACGTCTTGGAAGAGACCTTACCAGGTGTAAATTGTTTGAATGATCAAATAGCTGAAGTTTGTGTGGATTGCTTCTCAAGGGTACTACTTCCTGTTGATTTCAATAAACAAATTTACATAAAGTACCCTAGATATGCGTACTGACTACTCACAGCCCTTTTCTGTCTTGAAGGAGCATGGGATTTTCTTTATATTGGTAGACTATTAGAGAACATAAGAGCAAGTAGCTGATCTTAGAAACTGATAAGTATCTCCAACTATTTCATTGTAGGCTTTTATACCTATAATTCATTAGTGAAGTTTAGTTATGCATTTCAAATAATCAACTAAACCAGTCCTTTCTGAGATCTTCTGGTTATTGCATTGGTGGTCACAGATGGAGATTCAGTAGAGGTGTCTTTTAGAGGCTATGGGGTCTAATAGTAGCAGCAGTGATGTGAGCAGGTAACTATTATATAAGGGGATAATTATTTCCAAGAAATAAAAGCAAAAGAGGAACTTCAGAGGAGGGACTGATCAGCATATTAGAAAAGAGTTTACAGAGGGAGGGGCTGATCTCAAAGGAATACTATGATGAATACTATGGTTAGTAATCTAGAACTACTGTGTTAGAAGGAACTTGACATATCCAAAGGGTCCTGTAGCATGAAGTGCTAGGGGTAGGGGATGAGACTGGTCTAAAATAATTGCAAAAGATAATAGGACTGAGGCTGAGCACACCTAGGTGGGCAGGTAGAATACAGTACTTGATGTTTAATGTTTTTAGCTTCTTTACTAAAGATAAAGTCTATATTCAGGGTCTTGAAATAATGAAGATTTTTTGGAAGCACATTAGCCTAATCACTATTAGGAATTAATGAAAGTTTGGTATGAATTTTGGAAAGTGATTACAGAAAGCTCCTCTTTCCATTTCTCTAGTGATCTCCTTGGATTTTTATCTGCTGGATATATAACTAGATTTAGGGAAAGAAGATGAACTACATTATAGGGATGCTTTTAAGCTCAGGAAGGCAGAATTCGATCTGTATTTCAATTCAAATTAGAAGATAGTATACTTTATCTTCTGCTGTTTGCTTTCATTATAGTTTAATAATATTACAAATCAATAATTCCTATTGATTGTAAATATACCCCAACCAAATTCAGAGATACACACCCATTTTAATTTGGAATTAAAAGTCAAGGCTAAGTGTTTGGAATTTAAGGACAAAAGAGTAATAATGGGAAAATAAAGATAGTTCATTATTAGGACATGAGATGTAAATAACATGGGTTGGTATTGATCATGAGTTAATTGCCAATTACTTTCTCAGATTTTGCTTACCTGAGAACCTCCTAATTTCTTCTTTAATTTTGAAAAAATAGTTTGCAATACATAAATTATTGATGGACAGGTATTTTCCTGCTTTTTAGCAATGGCAACCGGCTGGAATGACTTTTGATGACAAATAAGTTGTTACTTATTAGATATAACCGTCACTTTTCTCTTACTGCTTTCTGTCTTTTGACAGTTTGGGTATATGTATACATGTAGATCTCTAGGTTAGTTGTACTAACAATATGTTGAATTTCTTGAATGTGAAGGTTGATGATTTTCATCAAATTTTGGAATTTTTAGATTATTATTGCATCTCTTCTTTACGTCTCTATCTCCTCAATCCTCTCTACTTGCATTTCCCATTATAGAGACATTGTGTTTGATGGTGTTTCACAGAACTCCGAAGCTCTATGCATTGTTCTTCATCCTTTTTCTTTTCTGTTTCTCAAACTGGATAATCTTAACTAAATTGTTTTAAAGTTTGCTGATTCTTTCTCATTCCAATTCAAATGCACTGTTGAGTTCCTTTGTGAATTTTTTATTTCAGTTGTATTTTTCAACTCCAGAATTTCTCTTTGATTGTTTTTTTTCTCCTTAGTCTCTATTTGACTATTTAACTAAGGTGTTCTCATATTTTGTTTAATATTTTGGACACGCTTTCCTTTAGTTCTTTGTAGATATTTATGATAACTGATTTCAAGTGTTTACCTAGTAAGTCCAATAGGTCTTTGTTTTATCAAGAAAGGTTCCTATTGACGCCTTTCTTCTTGTGTGTGGGCTCTAATTCCCTGGGTGTGTGTTTGTGCTGTAGTTTCTTTCTTGAAAATGAAATATTAAAAAATAATATAATCTGCCAGTTCTGGCAATCAGATTCTCCTCCCCCAAGATTTGTTGTTGTTATTTGCTTAGTAACTTTCTTGGACTAATTCTGCAAAGTAAGTTCTTTATCATGTATCGTCACTAAGGCTCTGTTTGGTTTTCTTAATGGTCAACTAAAGTTTGGAATATTCTCATGTGTGCTGAACTTGAACCTTTGGTGAGGAGCTTTTTTTTTTTTTTTTAAAGATTTATTTATTTATGCATACAAGAACTGGGGTACAGGCCAGAATAGCGGGAGGTGAGTGGATTCACCAGAGACACAACAGGGGAGCAGAACAGGCAGATTCACTGAAACACACTGCTGAGGGGAGCAGCAAGCGAGCTAGGAGAGGTCTGCTGCGCCATGTGGGTCCCCTCCCTGGCCAGGGATCAAATTCATGCTGCTGTGCTGCTGATGCTTCATAGAAGCGCAGCGCTCAACCTGCTGCGCCACCAGGGAGGCCCATTTGGCGAGGAGCTTTCTGTGTGTGTTGGGGGGTGACTTCTGGATTCTAGTGGGCAGTTGCAGTAAGCTCTGCCTTACCTTTCACATCCTACTTGTGATGTGCACAAGCACATCTGGTCTGTCAGATGTGAGGTCAAAGTCTTCTCAAGTCTTTTCTAAGTATGCACATAGCTCCTGCCTATGGGCAAATCTTCTGGATGCCCAGGAATACAAATGAGTTTTTTCAAAGTTATCTATGGACAGTTTTCCTTTCAAGTTTTCTCCTTAGACTTTTGTTATCCCTAACTAGTCATATTGCCTCAGGATCTGTGATATTATACAATTACTGCTGATTGTTTCATCAAATACCCTGGGGATAGAGCTATTCTCAGAGAGTGAGCTCTGAATTAGACCAAATAAAACCATTCTGAGAATGAAGCTTTTCAGTAAGCTTCCAGACAAGTCAAATAGTGTCAATTCTTTTTTTTTTTTTTTTTTGCCACTGTTCTCATTGCTATAATTGAATAGCAGAGGTCCTTACTCCATCATCCTGGAAGTTATCCATCAGGTTGCAACTCTACTCTAAGTTTGGATATAGTCAAAGGGAAGTTTAGCACAGAAACATGTACAACTTCTGCTGGCTGGGATGGTTTGCAGAGTCCATAAATCTGGACTTCTTGTTCTGGGAAGTCTCAGCCACATTTAGCTCTAGTGTAGTGAGGGCTGTCCCCCACACTATTTATGTAACTGGCTGTGGCTTGATCCTCACTGCCAGGAAAGCAACGATATTTTTTCTCTTACTTGTAAACTTATTAAAAAGAGCCACGAGGCAGGCATAGGTAAAATGATTTTGTGTTCACCTAAGTCCAAAAGTTTCCCACCCCTGTTCTTGGAACTACCTCTTTTCAGGTGATTGGTAGTCAAGAATCATTGCCTTCAAGGAAAGCCCCAATCTCACTGCAGGGTGTGGCTGTATCTTATTCTCTGGCTTTTGTAAGTTGGTCACTTAAGAAAATAACAGTACAAAATCAGCATATTGCTCAAAGTGTAGGTCATATCACATGATACAGTGCAAGGTAAACATTCAATCGGTTCCTTTTCAAAAGTCACTAGGCACTGTTCCATTTCTCCTTTTTACCAATTTGGTCCCAAGAAGTCTTCTCCAGAGTTTGTGATTTCAACACCTCATTTCGTCTAAGAATTTTCTCTCAAACAAGAATTCAACTTCTTTCCACAAACCAAGAAAATTTTTAGGCAGGGTGTACACTAAATTCCAAAGGAAAAAGAACATTTTTCTCTGACCAACTGGATGCCCAACAAAAAAGCAGCCATGTCTGCAGAACCTCCATCCAGACTGACCTGTTGGGTGATTATTCATAATGCCAGTATCAGGGTACATGGTACTTAAGACTTGTCCCCAAATAAAGTATATTAGTGTTTATTTTTTGATTTTGTAGCTAAAAGTGCCATTTCAGTCATAAGAACTAAGAAATAACAAGTCTGCTTAGAGAATTGAAACTACAGTATCTTGCAAGATGCAAATTTTTTAGGTTTTAAACATTAGCTTTAAGTTTCTGCCCAAAAGAATTCCAAAATTCTTAAGGATCTGGCCTTGAAGAGATCACCCTATTGCACGTGCGTTATTTCCAAAAAGTTAATCTTAACACACACAAACACCGGAAATAGGATTATCCTGGCTTGAAAATAAAATACTGAGGAGTTTGAGTTCTTCCAAATCGCAAAGACAACAATTAGGATAAAAAAAATACTGTCATCTCTCTTTCTGTTTGGAGGGAATTCAGTTTCCCAACAACCATAAATTTCAGGTTGTATGTTTGCTATCACAAGGACTCACAAACCTGAGAGATGAAGATAGAAATATTGAATTACTGCAACAAGTTGCAGTCTGTTGTCCAGGCAACAGTCATTGAAGGTTCCCTTTAAAAAGAACAGAGAGAACGTGAAGTTGAACTTGGGAGGTGACACTGTAACACTATGCCTGGACATCTTGTTAATGGCTGATCCTCTGCTTGTGAGCAAACAGGTGATGGCTCCCTTTATAGTAATAGACAGTGTTATCCAGCATAAACGGAGCCTAGCACTGCCTGCCACAACTGCATTTCCTGGTCCTGATGACTTAAGCTTTGGGACTTCTTGTCCCGAATGCTAAAGAGATTCTTCAACAAAGGCATTTAGTAAAAACACACAAAAAATTCTAATTTTAGACTTGAGGGAGACTGGTTGCATTTTTGCTTTACTCTGTAACCTACTTCACATAAACAGAATGGAAAGTTTTGTTCTGATTCTATCAAAAATGATGAAGTGCTTTGATTCTGGATGCATCTTCATAATCCCTGTGACTCCATCTATCATTTCGGTGACCAGCACTATATTAGTTATGGCATGCTAATATCAGCAGTCACAAAATTAAAATTAATATCTGATATGTATGTATTTGAAGATCGTGTGACTAAAACTGATATGCAAATCATATTTCCATGATGCTTTAGTTGCCTGATTTAAGGAAGTAAGATATGTAGATGAAACATATGTGGTATTTCCAACTATAATATTCATAATGATGAGCTAGCTCTTGGTAAACACTTGATAAGTTAGTGAAATAAATGTCAAATCATTGCATTTTCAAATTTAATTATAATGTGTACAGGAATCACATATAAAAACTTCCTTCCCTAAAAGAAGTATCTTAAAGTAGCACTGAATCCACAACTCAGAAAAACCCCTGTTTTTGTAATGTGTCCACTAAGATTCACTATCTACCCTATCTTCATGATGAAAGGCTCTGGCAAGTGGAATTTTTTAAATAATTTACTTTCAGAACTCAATTTTCTAATATTAATGACATTAAGAATAGTGTAAAGAATGCAACCTGGAATAAAGTTTGGGCTGTTAATTTCCTTAACATTTATCTTATTTGTCCTTGACAGCACACATAGGGTGTGTATGTATGTGGGGGGAGGATAAGTGGTGGTGAGTGTTGCCAAAGGGGCATTGATTTGCTCATTCCAGTGGAAGCAAGTGATTATTTTCTGAGCAGTGCTAACCCCTCATTCTAGGCTTGACATTTGTCAAGTAATGTTCTATCAGGCAGTACATAAAGAATGAAAAGGAATAAAATAGAGAAATTTTATTTATGATTCCTAGAAGTTGTCTTCAGTAACAGTTCACCATTTTATCATTAAGAATTTTCAGCAATAGGAATTGAAAATTTATAAATTTTGTAATGAATATTTTTGGAATCTCATATTTTCCTCTAGAGATCACAGGATAATTTTGATCATGTAGATTATGTAAATGTGTGAGAAGAAAGAATGTTGAGTGATACTCAGAATCAACCAAATATATATATATATATATATTCCTCAATGATCTTTCCATTTCAGTCACCCTGGTCTTTTAGTTCTTGCACTTTGAAACTCTTTCCTGCCACAGGGCCTTTGCACATAATTTTATTAGCATAGTCTTCCTGCCTCTTTTCCTCTAGTTTATTACTATTCTTTAGATCTTTCAGAAAAACCTGTAAAAATGTCTAAATGATATGATAACCCCACATATCATTTCCTATCATACTTTATATTTATGATATTAATTGATTAGTCTGACTTGCCATTAGACTGCATGCTCCATGAGGGTAGGGTCAGATATCTGTTTTGACCTCACATTATCTCCCAGCATAGTACTTGAAATGAGTCCTTAACAAGGTTGGAGAAGGCAATAATTACTTATGCCTAAAAAACAGCGAGAGATGTTCCAATCATGCGAACCACATAAGTAAAAGACTAGAAGCAGGTAAATACATGCTATATTTAGAAGTCAGAACATGGATATAGAAGAAGGGACAAGGAGGTGAACTTACAGAGGCAGGTTGGGACCAGATTATTTAAAGCCCTGGACTTGTTAAGGAGTTTGGATATTTTCTAGGCAGCAAGGAGCACTTGAAGACTATTAAGCGGTAGAATAACACAGTCCCATCTGTGTTTCTGATCTAACAGTGGCAGCAGTGTGGAAAGCAGTGGAACTAAAAATAGTATTATAAGTAATGTTCTCATCACTTGTCTCCTATTTGCACAGTAACCCAATTTTTGGACATATATCTTATTTGTACAGGAAAAATCCCTAAGCCTGAAGAAGCATCTTCTTATACTATTTTAGAAGAGTTTTATTATAAAAGTGTAAGGGCAGAGTAGTCTCAGCCACTGGATTGTGGTTTGTACCAATTAGTGTTCAAAATGAAATCATTTAACAAAAACAATACATGAAACTATAAAATTTAGGTATTATGACAGTCTCAGAAGCTGATCTTAAGGAAATATTGCAGAGAAAATAGCCTGGGAAACTAATATTATACTTTTCCAACAGACCAGCAGGAGGTATCAGTTAGTTCCAGGAAAGTTACCAGCAGTAGTCTAGAAGTTATGAAAACCTGTGATATAACTGATACTGCCAGACATCTTTTAAAATGTCAACTTTTAGGTGCAGGGGACATAGTAATATTTATTGAGAACTTACTGTGTTTCAGATACTGTTCCGTTTTAGCAAGATTAATCCATATAATCCTTATTAACTTTTGAGATACTATTTTCAGATATAGTTACATATTTAAGAAGTGGAGATACAATGAGCTAAGTTACTTCAAGGCTTTGATAATTAGATAATTAGTAATAGAGATGAAATCAAATGCGGGAGCCTCATTCCAAGTCCATTTCTTCACAGTGACCTCTATGCCTTATCAGACAGTTGCATTCAGCTTTGAGATAGTCTCTGTCTCCTCTTTATCAGCACAACTTTATTAGTCCTTAATTCTGTTCAACTAAAGCGAAAACATCAATTTGACCTGGTTCACTATTGTTCTGCATAAAATCCCATGGATTTTGTAAACAGCTGGTTTTGATAGTGATCATTTAGAAGAAAAATTGGCTCAGGTTGTACTGATTCAGGAAGTAAGAACTACTGGAAACACTGAAATTTTGACTTACAAGGTATCTGTGGAGACCAAAGCCCTAGCACCCAATTAATCTAACAATTGGAACCCAATTGTTTCCTCTCTTGGGTGTTGTTGTAGATATAGTTGATTACATCACTCTTTGAAAGTCATTTTTTTGGGGAAAGTAATACAATTATTTTCCTTTAGTGTTCTGTTTCTTGAATTTATGCTGTCAGGTAAAAACAGAAATAAATCTACATTTCCTTATGCTTCACTTTCATCTATCACAGTCTTACAAAACTTCCATAGTTAACAGGGACATCTGAATTGAGTTTTATACAATGCTTTTTGTTGGTGCTGTATTTGAAAGTATTCTTATAAAATTCCCAACAACCTTTGGTAGTTTTGACACAGTAATGTTCAGACTTCATGTAAGGAATTACAACGTAGAGTCCTAAGTGGTTGATCTGCCTTGATAGAGCTCATGTAAGTTCAAGAAAGAATATTTGGAAGGTTAAGCATTAATGATAGTAGTAATTTAAAAATATATAGTTAGGGGCCTCCCTAGTGGTTCAGCGGGTTGAGCCCCGCACTGGGAAGCATACGCGGCACAGCAGCGCCAAGTTCGATCCGGCGTCAGAGAGGGGATCCACACGGCGCAGCAGACCTCTCCTCTCCCGCCTGCTGCTCCCCTCAGCAGTGTGTTTCGGTGGATCTGTCTGTTCTGCTCCCCTGTTGTGTCTCTGGTGAATCTGCTTACCTCCTGCTACTCTGGGATGTACCCTGCACTTGTACGCATAAATAAATTAAAAAATATATATATATAGTTAGATGATGATACACTCTTGATAATGGTAGTCTCCTAATTTTATGCATGCCTTAGATAACTAAAATGACTAAACTGTTACATACAATGCATTTTTAAGTCATACACTCTCAGGACCTCAGGGATAATGTAGTTTAACGCCTACCTCTTCCTGCCACTACCGCCCCCCCCACCCCCCACATACACCCACCTGTGACCACCCAGCAGTCAAGGACACAGCTACACCAAGGTTTATAAACTCCAAATTGGCCCACAGAAATCACACTGTGATATAAAGGAATATAGCACACCCAGAGATTCCTCTCTCATCTTTCTTGAAACCCGTAACACTTTCTTTGAGTTTCTATTTTTGATAGCGCTATGACAGGACCTTGCTCTACAGTGAGGAAAATCAAATGCAATTCAGGTGATAAAAAGAAGCTGCCGCTTTTTAGACAGGGATCACCAACGTCCTCCAACTCACTGGGCTCCACACTGCCCTCTGCTGGCTCTCTCCGCTCTGCCTCATCTCCCTTCTAAACTTTCACTTATTCTTAGTACCCAACCGCATATTAGTTTTAAAGCTTTAGAGCTACAAGTTAGAGATATAGAATTAAACTGGCTTAAATAACAAAGTAGTTACATGGTTTCCAAAGCTAGAGGTTGCATTTCAGAAGTTTGCAGCGTCCAGGCAAGGTTTTGTCACGTCTCAGTGCTTGTCTTTGACTGGAGCTCCTGCGTCTATTTCTGGTGCTACCTGTATACTCTGGTGCTGACTTCTTCGAGATCACCAAGTGTCTGTAACAACGCCAGGCATGACATTAGTGCGGCGTACAGTCCAGGACAAGAGAGGAATCCTCTTTACCATCAGTAAAAGTCCTGGACGGTCCACTGCTGGTCACTCTGGCCAGGAGGGTCCGGTTCCATTTATGCCACTGTAAGTCTGTCCCTGGTCCTGGGGCCTGGCCCTCTCATTCCAAACTATGGCTGCTCTTTAACTGGGAATGTGAAGAGCTTGAGGCTTCAAAGATTCTCCCAGCTCATAGTCCCAGAGAGAAGAGAAATAAACTCAGTGTCCCTGTACTATATATAACTCTGCTTGGGATTTAACCTTGTTGGCCTTGTGGACTAATAACAGTATGGAAAATCATAACTGGCAAAGCTTAGGCCACATCTTATTCATGGTACATGACATGGTACCACATCCCATATCACAACATGCAGGGGGGCAGTCTCCCAATGAAGGGAGGGCAGCAAATGGGTAAAAACAGTAGTTGCTCACTCTACCTTATGTTTGGTGTCCTGCTCTTTCAAAAGGAGTTGACATCTTTTCAGAGATGACACCATCCTCAGGCACTGATTTTAAGGCCAGAATCACGTGCACCAGCATATTTTTAAAACATGATGTGAAAAACACATTGAGTTTATATCAAAGTGTATGTAACAATATTGTCTGGATATATTATATACTACAAGCTTACCGAGTACAATATGGTATACATGTTCCTTAACATATGTTCAAGTTTCAGTTTTTAGCACCATGTTCCACCCCGCCCTGTTTCTCTCCCCCGCCCCCACCCCAGCATATAAACAAAGAATCATCATAGAATCAGGAGACAGAAACTGGCTTCTTGTTTCATTCTCTTAAGAATTTCTCTTTGCCAGGAAGGAAGGGCGAGCACCAGTGAGGCTTGGGCCATTAACCCACCCCTAGAGATCCTTACTAAGTGGATTTGTGGTTTTTGAGACTCTCCCCCAGGTAATCTTGATAATTAGCTCTTTTTTGACAGTCTCTGAAAAAGGAGGCACTATGCTGCTCATCAAGATATTTAGAGCTCAGAGTCCAGATGACAAGGCGTTGGTCTCTTCAGTCTGAGAATTCATTGAGTCCTTCATGGAAGACACTTAGAAGAATTCCTTTTGTGAGGGTCTGCAATTCTAGCACCCCACATCACTGCTTCTGCTTCCATGGAAAGGGTGCCGTTAGTGGACCATATTGCTGGTTTATTCTTGGGCCAGGTTTATTCACATCTATGTCCCCTTCTTAGACATGGATTAGATACATGAAGGAGCACATGGGACTTTGGCAAAGTTCTTCCCTAAGCACTCCCCCCCTTTTTTTTTGAAAGATCTTATTTGTGCATACAAGAATTGGGGTACAGGCCAGAGTTGTGGGGGGTGAGAGCAATCACCAGAGACAGAGTGGGGACCAGAACAGGCAGATCAACTGAAATATACTGCTGAGGGGAGCGTTGGGTGCAGCAGGAGAGGTCTATTGCTCCATGTGGGTCCCCTCCCTGACTGGGGATGGCACTTGTGCTGCAGTGGCTGTGAATGCTTCAGAGTGCAGTGCTTAGCCCCTGTGCCACCTGTCAGGCCCCTAAACCTCCCTCTTTGTGTGGGGATCATGCTCATTACCTTCTATGTACTCTAAAAACGCTAGTCCTACCCTTCACATCCCAATTGATGTAAATGAGTGTTGAGATGTCATATGGGGTTATAATGGGGTTTTTAGGATGTAGGAAAAAATCCCTATTCCTCCGATTTCTTCCCAGACTGCACAAGTAAGCAAGCCAACACCAGACAGGTGAGCAAAGGAATCAGTTTAGTCACGTGCACAGTGAAAGGACAGTGATTATGCAGATATCACCATTGGTTAAGGACAAAGGAGTTTAAATCTCAGGTTGAGGGTCCTGAAGTGGCCAGGATAGAGGAGGGGGACCCAGAGAAGGAGGAGGTAAACTCATCTTTTTACTCTGAGCCAAAGATTAGTTTCTCCCAGAGGACATGTTTCCTGATAAACTTACCTGGAGATACCCCCAAACCACATTCTTCTAATTCATAGAACTGGAGGGGGGGCTGTGAGATGTGACTGCTTCTTTGGTTAGGAGAAAGGACAGATAACTGCGAAAAGGACAGTACTTCATTTAGCCTCCAGGCCCTCCATGGTTCTTTTTTTTAGATTTATTTAATTGTATTTGACATTATTTGTAGTCCCCAGGGCGTTCCCACCACCATTCCATCAGTGCACCATCACCTCAGACCCTTGTGCTCTTTCTGCCCTCATCCCCGTCCTCCCCATAATGATCCCTTTGGTGTGTCTTTGTTCTTCTGTTCTTGTTGTGTTTGTTTGCTTGCTTGTTTGAAATATTCCTCATCCTTGACATGATATAGCAGATTTCCCAAGCAGGCTTTTAGGACCTTTAGTTCTTCATACCAAGGTGATACACATTAGCAGAGTATTTCCCTGGGCTCACTGAAATAAACCTATCTGACATTTTTGGGGATACCAATCCCACAGTTTCTACCCTACAGTTTCTGGAAAGTAATGAAAAGACAGCACCGTCTCTTCACCTGAACACTGCCCAGTAGGTGTTGTTTACACAGGCTCAGCTACCAAGTTTTGGGCAACTCCCCTGTCCTATTGACAAGGCCAGTTCTAAGGCTCAGGGCTCTTCGGACGTTGAAAGAATCCCACCTTCAGGGAAAGGTGGGTGGCACAGCAGGAGCGCCATATAGCTTAGCACTGCCCAGTGCAGAAACAGGCAAGCCCCGGTGTCACCTGCAGAAGGAATTTCAAGTTTTCTAATAATGACATTTAAAAAGGAAAAGGGAAACATATTATTACTTGACATTGGGTTTGATAAGGATTTAAGGGAAAAGACCATTTTTGATTGATCTTTTTCTTGAAAACTTGCAATTTTTGCCTCACTTTGCTTAAAGAAAAACTAATCAGGAACCTTCAAATCTGGAGAAAGGAGCAAGGCTTTATTTGACAGCTGCAAAGGTGAGTCCCAGCACCCCCTACATGGTCTGCAGAGCAAACTAGGGGGAGTGGACTATACTTTGTTCCTATAACTTGTAATATGAAGCATTGTAGGATGATTCATTAGTGAACTGGAAGTGAAGCAACACAACACGCATCTGAAATCAACATTATCTAATGCGTTGTCTTATAAATCTGAGCTGTGGGAGATGAATGTTGGGAATATCATGTTATATTATCAGGGTGAGGTCAGATAAAAATACTTGTTTTCAATTTCAAATGGCATCAAAGTAGCTTCCCTACAATTAACAGCAAAGAAACAACCTCTTTGCTGTGATATTACCCCTGAGGTGCTTGTTTTGATAGTACTGAATACCCAGGTGTATGTAAATTAGTGTATTCAAAATTTCATGGACTCAATAGCCAATTTCAATTAAAACTGAAATATTGAACTTGCTATTGATTCAAACAGCTAGAAATTGCAATGAACTTAGTTTATGGCTATAGTTCCAAGTGTCATTGATGATGTGAACATAAATGATGTGCCTCTAAATTTATGGAAGGAGAGTTGGCAAAAAAAAATATATATTATCTATTTCTCCAGTTAAACATTTCAAAAAATTATTTTCCTGTTCATTGGACATATGCAGATGGATCAGGTTCAATTTTTTTGTTAAAGTTACCATGGGAGGAAGGAAATTAATGTGAGTTTCAGCACAACGGATTTTCCTACTCTGGGTTTTGGTGTTTTCTTACAGGTTTCTGTACTCTAGGAGACTTAGAGGAATAGTAAATTCATAACAAATAATGAAGTTAAAAGAAATGATATATCATACATTGAGTTTTCCCATAATTCAATGATTAGAGCACTAGCTGATGAGAATGGCATGTTTTTTTTAAATAAACACTGATACAGTATTAAACCACACTATCTTTTGATAGCTGTAATTCAAGTACTCAGTTTATTGATAGGTTGAGACATTCTGAGACAGCCTTCTATTTCATCCTTTTTCTTCTCCAAGACCTAACTTTGCTATGGCTGAGGTATTGGTGATCAGAGGGCTAGTTTTCCTTTCTAATATTTTTTTTTTCATCCCAGGCTTTGATATAGGTTGGCATGAATAAAATACATAGCATATGCTTTACTAAAGGGAAAATACTCCATTTATTCTTTCACTCAAAATATGTATTGAAAACCAAGCAGGATGTTGAACAGAGAAACAAGAAGACATCTTTTTCACAGCCTTAACTAAAACTGACCTTGACCATACTAGGTGCTGGAGGATACAAACATGAATAAGATGAAAGCTTCTAATGAAGAAACTTATAGTTTGCATGAAATACCGACAATATCACATTTACAATGTGCTGTGGAAAGAGTAGTAGCAAAGGATTTCAGAAGTATTTCATGCCAGTTAGCACCAACTACTGTTTTTGCTTAAACACTTTAAAGCGATAACATCATGAATTTCAGTATCCTATTCTAGAACCCCATTGTACTTTAATTTGTACCAGTTGTCAATTGAAAGGAGGTGGGACTTGAGATATTTGCACCTAGATAGGAAGAAGAATAATTTTGGGGCATGGGGCATTATGTAGTAGAGCAAGTTTAGAAGAGAAAATGATACACATAGATCTGGAGAGAAAAGTGGTGTGGTTTGCTTGTTTATTTATTTTAATAGACTATATTTTAAAGCAGTTTTAGGTTCACAGCAATATTGTAATAAATACAGAGATTTCTCATCTACTCCCTGACCCCTTATATGCCCAGTCTCCCTAACAATATCCCACACTAGAGTGGAACATGTATTACAGTCAATGAACTTATGTTGACATAACATTACCACTCAATCCATAGTTTCTACTGGGGTTTGCACTTGGGACTGTACACCAAACAGTGGTTCAAGAGAACTAAGAATCAGTGGGGATAACCCAGCAGGATGTGGAACAGAGAAGCAATGAGACATCTTTTTCACAACATTAACTAAGACTGGCCTTGATTTAGTCCTTTCTGCCCATATACTCCTCAAGCATAAAGAAACGCTTAGTAGAGCCAGGGAACAGGTCTTGTAGAAGGCAGCAAGTACAGTGGCTGAATTCTCATTAATGTGCAAGGACCATGCAGTAATGAATATACCTTAGTGTCTTTTAGGCTGACTGAGAGCAAGTGGAGCCAGGGTACAGTTCATTACCCTGAAAACTGATCATTAAAGGAAAACAATTAATTATTCATATTGATTTTCTGGCATAAACTCTTTTAAGGATAATCAAATGGTGCTGGTAGATGAGGGCAAAGTTTGCTGTACAGAAGAATTTCAGCTAGTTAACGCAGAAGAAATAAAAAATAGAATTGGAAAAAATTGCCATTTTGCAAGTGCTAATGCAGTAGCTGATGTAGATGAGGATCCTCAACAGATGGTGATGCCTTCGAGTGAATTGCTGATGGGGAACTGAACTGTGGGGTCAACCTCAGAACCATAAAAAGTGAGAAAAGCAGACAAGCTGTACCACCTTTCATGGTCCAGGATGGGCTACCTGGCACCACATCTGAGGTACCTGTGTCCACAAAATCAAACCTGAGATTAATTAACACTAATTAAGTTATTGAACTAGGAATCTAACTTTCAGCTCCTGGGGACCACTGTGGGTTATAACCATTTAAGCAACATCTGGTGAAGGGCATTAGCCAAAACTAGGGTGTGGGGCCTTCTCTATGTTAACTGGCCCAATTTCAAGTTGACTTCCCCCAAAGGTGGAATATTTTGATGAAACTGACTTCGGGAAAATTATTCTCCTATAGGTTTATGTATTTTAAAAATTGTTAGTGGTGGTGAACTAAGGTAAATCCAAATTTTACAAACTGGAACAAAGTAGATTACAGAGTCTGTGTTAGAAAGATTTATTGCACCTCTCTGGTGGTGCAAGGAGTGGAGCACCGCACTGTGGAGCTTCCACAGCCCCTGCAGCAAGAGTTCGATCCCCAGCTGGGGAGAAGACCCACATGGTGCAGCAGACCTCTCCTTCCTCCCCGGCTGCTCCCCTCAGCAGTGTATTTGGGTTAATCTGCTCCCCACTCTATCTCTGGTGAATTCTCTCACCCCTCACGCCTCTGGCCTGTACCCCAGCTCTTGTATGCATAAGTCTTTTTATAAAAAAAAGATTCATTGGTGGAATTACTCACTAATGGAAGAACCCACAGAGAGTCTACTCACAAAGTGATTTTACAGATTCCTGATATCTGATCAAAAAACAATGTTGAGACGTGGGAGAAATGAAGGCACTTGATGCATGTCTGGAGGAAAGAGCTGTCTGTTCTGGTCATTTAGCTCAATTAGCCTCCTCTCCCATTGACTTGCTAAGCTAATACTTGTGAGATTTTAGTAAGTAAAATAAAAGGACTGAGATAACCACTTAAGGTGGAAAAAAAGTTAAAACAAGTATTCTAACTAATACTAATTTGCTCTTGATACTGGGTCCAATGGGTCCTTTGACTTGGTACAGCTATAGTAACCTAAAATAAGTTCTATTTCTCCCAGAAATAAGAAGTCTCGAGTTAGGCTGTTCAGGGCTGATAGAGCAACTCCATGGAAATCAGAATTTCACCTATATCTCCATTCTGTCTGTGGTCTAGTCCACTAGAAGGAAGAAGGGAGAAAAGACAAAAGGTCCCTTCCTTCCAGCCCCATAGTTGCTTATCCCTTGGTTAAAGCAGTCTTCCTGGAAGCTCCACACAGTTCTACTTATATTTCACTGCCCAGTGAGCTACATAGCTATTATCTACATGCACAGAGCCTTGGAATAGCAGCCTTTTAGTTGGCTGCATTGATAAAATGCAAAAATTTTCGATACAAATGGAATTCATAGTGGATAAATTATAAAATATAAATGGAATAGATGAAAATGGAATTCTGATGCTAAAAAAGAAGGGATGCATGGAATGAGGAGTTTCTATCAATGCAGAAAAGAGACATTTAAGAGAAAATGAAAATTGCTATTCCATTTCATTTTTGCAAAGTGCTGTGAAGTAGAACTACCCTGTGGTAGACCTATTTTTGTAACATATTTTGTGTGATTAATTGCACGTCAGATTCTGTAATTAAATGTATAGATATGTTGCAGGTACTACTGTAAGTGCTTTTGGGGAAAGATTGGGCCTTCTTAGTGTATATAATTTTATATGTTATAGCCATTTGGATGACCTCATCATCTATTATTTTGCTATAAACTTTACTGAAAACTGTTTTGAGTCCCTTTAACTTCACCCGTGTTTCTTTCTCATCTTGTCTCCATGTACGCCCTCTTAGGTTAGAAGTATGGCATGTGTACATCAGAGGTTGCTCAATAGTTCAGCAGCACTGTCATACTTTCTTGTCTGAGAAATCATAATTGAGGTTGGCAGCCTGGTTTATTTTGCATCTCTTTCTGTCAGATGGCAGTTCTCTGGGGCAAGCGTATGCACAGGAGTGTGTCTACATACACTTCTGCCTGAAATGTCACTGATACAGCCTTCCTTAATCGTATTCAGCAGAATTCCATTAGTGAGTTAGATCACTTTTTAAGTTTTTAAAAATTATCCAAGAGGGCTTTTATAGGTGTAAGTTCTTAGGGAACAGAACTGTGCAATTCTCCCAAATGTCACCTATTACAGTGACATATTTTGTAAAGTTTGATCTATTCTTTCAAAAGCTGAATTGCTATTCTAAGTCAATCTCCATTTTGTTTGTATACCATGGCTTTCTTTAAAATAACTGGGAGACTCTAGAAACATGTAGAATAAATACCATCTACACATTATTTTGTAATGAGCAAAACATGGGGTTTGGGGTGTGAAGAGCCTAACTCTCCCTCCTTTCTACTTTGTGATTCTGGTGACTATAAATTCTCTGACCCTCAGTTTGCTCCGTGTCACTTCCTACTGGGTCCCATTTTGATGGTCACATTACTATGTACCAACTACCTTTTAAGCTCTGGAAGGTGACTGTGAACAAGATACAGGTAGTTGTGGGCTTTATAAAAGTTGAATCTGAGGTTGCAAATTCCATTGCTTTCATACCTGAGGCAGTAAGTGGATTTCTGTAGTGATCTTCTTGACAGCCCCACATTCAGTATGGCGGGATCAGGCTGTGTGAATCCACAGGTAACTCCTGTGCGGGTGCTCTGCCTAGTGCTTGAGAGCAGAGCGTTGAAGACCACTTTGTTTGGGTCCTGACTTTGTCATTTGCTTAGGTGTGGTCACTTTCTCAGTTGAATGACTTGGAGCAAGTTGCTTAAATTCCACATGTCTCAGTTTTCTTCTTTTCGAAATGAGATAAAGTTAAAAGACTTAGTGGCCTTAAAATTTATTGAGCTAATAGTTAATAGATGTAAAACAGAATAGTGCCTGCACATAACATACACTCAATCATGCTGTGGTTGTTATTATTACTGGATTACATAGAAAAAGGATTCCTTAAGTAAGTTTTAAATGGTGAGTAGAAGCAGTGCGGAGGAGAGACTGGCTTTGTGGCTATTCCAGAAAAGGCAAGTGTTATTACAGCAACTAGACATTAGTCTAAATTAATTACTGGGACATTTCTGCTCTTTTGTAGAGTAATAGTCTGATGGTACTTTTATGTCAACTTAGCCAGCCATAGTGTCCACATACATAGTCCAATATTATTTTAGATTTTTGTATGGGTTATTTTAGATGATCGATTTTGAGTAAAGCAAATCACTCTCCATATTATGGGGCTGTCTTGTCAAATCAGCTGAAGGTCTGAATAGGACAAGATACTGATTTCCTTGGACAGAGAGGAATTCTACTGCAGACTGTCTTTTTCTGAGTCTCTAGCCTGACAGAGAGATTTTTAGATCCCAATCACATTGACAGTAGCATGAACCAACTGCTTAAATCAAATCTTTTTCTATATACACCCATCCTATTGGTTATGCTTCTTTGGTGACCTCTCATTAATACAAATGCTTTTGTTGACTGGATAATGAGCCCCCAAAGATGTCTACATCCCAACACCCAGAACATGTAGCATTATATTGTAAAGAAAAATTAAGGTTGCAGATGGGATTGAGGTTGCTAGTTGGCTGACCTTAAAATAGGGTGCTATAATATTGTGACTTATATTAAGAAATGTATAATTTGTCTCTGTTTATGACACAGAACTATAAAATCATTGTAATTTCCTAAATGATAAGAGTGATAAAGGTGTCTTTATATTCATGACAGCCCCCCTTGAGCCACACCTGAGTTTGTTAATGATGTCATATTTGGAATGGATGTTAGGATTGGGACTTGTTTCCAAGAGAGCCAACTATGTGGTTCAACTATATGGGAGCTTTCAGTCCCACCCTTCAGGCAGGGAGCAGGGGATAGCGGTTGAATTAGTTTCCAATGGTCAGTAATTTAATCAATCACGTATGTAATGAAGTCTCCATAATAAACCCCAAAGGATGGAATTTGGAGAGTTTCCATACTGAGGAAAACATGGCGATTTGGGTAAATGGCACTTCAAAGAGCATGTAAACTCTGCATTCCTTCCCATATTCCTTCTCTACACAAATCTTCTATTGTTTCTGAGTTATATCCTCTTATAATAAATCATTAATCTAGTAAGTACAATATTTCTCTGAGTTCTGAGTCACTCTATCAAATTAGTTGAATCTGAGACAGTACCAGGGCTAAAGGCAAATATGGCAACTTCTGGCAGCCCTAAGTGGAACTGAAAGGCCCTAACTACTGATAGTTCTCTGAGTTTCTCATCTCAGTGTGTGGGAGAGTTAGTTCCTTTAGGATTTTTCAATTCCATGGCCAATGAGGGGGAGGAATCTCACTGGGCATTTGACACCATCCTTTACCATAGGTAGAGAGGTGGGATAAGAACCCTTTGGGACTCCCATTTCAGCTGAAATAGGTGAAAGAGAAAGTAGGCTCTGCAGACTATATTAGAGTGTGGGGATTGTTTCATAAAGAGCAGTGAAATATCACTGAAGTTGATGTAAGAATTTGTAGGACAATCCTTTGTGATCTTTTTTTCCCCTCTCCCTTTCTGTTTTCCTTTCTACAGTCAATTCTGATATCTGTCTCCTTGCCTTAGGACTTCTGGTGGGGATGGAAGGTGGGTGAGGGAGAAGCTGCTTAATTATGAGTGTTATTTCTAGATTTTGTAGAAGCTAAGTTCATAGAAGGAATGATACCTGTCTTCAATGGGAGAGGGGGTCAAGATGCCTAAGAAGGGAGAGAGGAATTTCTCCAAATCTGGGAGGGACCTGCAGTCATGGGGTTCTGGAAGTAGTAGGACCATACATGTATTCCTCACCTTGATGAGAATTGAAACATGGACCTGACGAATGATGAGAAACGCTCTAGCGAAGACAGGCTGTAGCACACAGGCTCTGGACCTGGTCCCAGGGCACAGAAACAGCAGTTCCTCAGACTCCTTCTGGATGACTCAGATACTGGGTGTATCACAGTAAGAGTGAGCCTATCGACTGAAGACCAAAGAAACTTCAGACGTGAATGTCTATGACACAAAGGAAGGGGGAGTGACATTTCTTCACAATATGTCTGACTGTGGGTTCAGAGTGAAATTTAAGCTGATTTTAAGAAACGATGTTTCCTGTCCATCTGAGTTTCTGGTTATAAGTTCATATGGGCAATGATCAGATCTGCATTTTAGAAAGAAAATTTTACTACAGTGTGGACTGGAGAAGAACAGGATGTGATAAGGGATTCCTAAGTCATAGTTCTGTTCTGGTCAAAGTCCATTAGCATCTTCAAGTTTCGTGACTACATGCTCAAGTTGAAGACAAGATTATATGCTTGTTAAATGGCATGTTCCACTCTGCGGCCTATATTTTCATATTAGGAATGCTAATCTTACTGTTGAGGGCTGCATTAGATGATAACTTTTTATAAACATACTAAAAAACTAATTTGTGTGAAGTAAATATTTTTACATTGATTATGTCATCTTCTCAATGATTTAAAATATTGTGAAGACAGAAGTTCTAACATATTTAGGAAATCAGATGGTTAAAGAGTTGTTGAAAGAAAAATCGTTCCTCAGGCGAGAACGACTTGGTAGTGGCAAAAGGAAGGAAACTGCCTCATCTACATGGGGGTTTCCGAGTTTGCTGCCAGTGCCAGGACAGATTTGGGGCAGAGGTGAGTGAAAGGGTGTTATTTTCCTGAAGTCATAAAAAATGTTAGGGGAAACATAATACTTTCTCTTACTCTAATAGCCTCTGAGTATAATTTGTAGCTGATAAGCCAAGAGTAAGATAAGGTGTTGTGGGCCACTGACAAGACAGAGAGCGGGGTGGGGAGGGGTGTCGGGGTGAGGGGGTGGGTAGAAGGGAGGGGAGGGGGAAGGGGAGAGGAGAGAGAAAATAAATATATCACTTAGGATGCCTTCTACAGATCCAGAAAACAAACCACAAGTGACTTCAGCAATAAAGCATTTAATTATCTCACAAAACCTGAGGCCTGGGGGCAGGAAGTGCTGTTTCATCAGCTCAGTGGTATTGATGTGGCCTGGGTGTCTTCTATTCTGTCCCTCTGCCAGTCCTGTTCTGACAGGTCTTTCATCCTTAGATGTGTGTCTCATGGTTGAAAGATGGTCTCAGGCATCAGAAAAGTATTAACTTAGCACAGCATGTGTACATAGCTCTAGCACGAAGCATTTACTCAATAGTGTTTGATTGAATAATTATTATGTTGTGCCTAAGAGAAGGTTGATGTGTCATTCTGTTAGTTTTGTAGTAGAGCTTTACAGCCAACAATAACTCCTCAGTAATCACATTGTGACAATGAGGATATTGAGGTAGGGACAGGTAAGGGGATTACCTAGGCTAAGATAGTAAGTTAGCGGAAGTTGACAAGCAGGACACAGCTCTCAGTTTTTTCTTTTCTTCTATCTCAGAGTCCTGTTGTGCATGTGAACAAACTTTCTGTGGAAGCAGAGTGTCCTGGCCTAGACCTAGTCTCTGTCTAATCTGCTGTTACGGCAGGAACTATGGGGCTAATTTCCTTTAAGACTTAGACTTTATGTTCCAAAATACTCAATCTTGTAAATCACAAGTCTTGGCTTGTAAGCTTATTGTCTCTCTGTTCAGGGGAGGAAGGCAACAATGAAATATTCTATTAGAGGTGGGATTCAGTGAGATCTTTATAATTAAGTCAGCTGATTTGAATCTTCTAGAACTAAACCATAATAGAGAAGTACATACTAGACACTCTATAATCATTTAAATAAATGAAGAGATTAATAAATCAACAATCAATGAACTAATTAAACTCCAGAAGAAGAGTTGAAAATCTGGCTGACAGCTGTCTTGTCTTTCTCTTGAGAGTGCCCTGAACTCTGAAATAGTCTGAATAATAGGAGAGCTGCTGAGGCTGATTAAAGTGTTGTATTACACAGCCTTGGGTTCTGCTTGGAAGAAGAATTCCTAGGGGAAAGAATAGGGCCAAATATGTTTCTAAGGGGAACATTTGGTTACTATAACCCTGAGGAAAGCAGCAATGTCCCCTTTCCAGCCTGAAGGTTGCTTTGGGGATTTTCATGAAGACAGAACAAAGGCCAAGCTACTGTGAGTTTTCTTCTGAGTGTGTGTCACAGCTGCTAAGCAAACAGTCAGAAATGGGTTGTTTGAGGCTGTCCTGCCCTATTTGCTTTTGTCTTTAACAAAGTTCTGACTTGCTTACTGTTCAGTATCTGTTTTAATTTTGCCCCCATATGTTTCTGAAGTATTTGGAAATGAAAATGGAAAGTACTCTAATGGAATAAGTCTGCAGATGATAAAAATTTGGGAGGAATTACAAATTGTTTAGGAGACGTTCTTAAATGCAATTTGATCTTGATTAATGAAAGCCATGCACAGAAATAAGTAAAAGGAAATTTAATAAAGTAGCTCATCTAGGGAGAAATGAAAAATAGTATTCAACTGGACAAAATCTGCCTTAATAATACTGCCGCGTAGGCTTTTGAGGATGTGGCTAGTAATGATTCTGAATCATATGACCAAGTTAAAATGACACCAGGTATATTATTTTACACTGACAGAAACAACACCAACAGAATTATTTTAGAAAGAACATTTCACTACAAGTGAGGCAATACAGTGGTTGTGGCTGATGAGACAAGAAGTAAGGAAATAGCAGAATTGGATAGCATAGCATCTCTGCTGTCAGTGAAAACTGTCCTAGACTGTTTATTTGTAAAGACAGAGGACTTTTCTTTTCAGCTTCTGCTTCTATCTTTGCAGCAATCTCCTTTCCCTGCGTCATTTCCCTTGTTATATTAAAATAATGGTGTAATCATGGATCTCTTCTGTAATTTTCTGAAGATCATTTAGAATTAGTTAACTCAGTTCTCTCTTATACTCCCAGTCTGGCCAATGGGCCTCAGTTATACAAACACCTGTCAATCACAAATGTAACTCATAACATACTCCCAGATCTATTTATGGCTTCTTTTGCTATTTTTTCACAATATAGTACATGTCTGTAAACCTACTACTTGAAACACAAGCTGAGAAAGGCAGTCATCGCCACGTCAGGCCTAGGCTCTACTCCATATTCCCATTGCCCTGCCTCTTTGGCACGAGATGAATATCTTCCAAAATTCTATGTTCATTATTTTTGTCTTCCATGGGTGGATTTTGGGATTATTTACAGGTTTTTTCTCCTCTGAACAATACTACTAAGAACATTCAAATAGATTTTCTCTACTAGAAGGAAGAGTTCCTTTTGGATGAATTCATCATCATTCCAACATGCTCCAGGATGTCTTATGTCAAATTCATCTGCCCCTACCTGGACACCACATTTTTTTTAAAGATTTATTTATTTTTGCACACAAGAGCTGGGGTACAGGCCAGAGTCGTGGGCGGTGAGAGGATCCACCAGAGAGAGAGTGGGGAGCAGAACAGGCAGACTGACTAAAACACACTGCCGAGGGGAGCAGCAGGCAAGGCAGGAGAGGTCTGCTGCACCATGTGGGTCCCCTCCCTGGCCGGCGGCAGGGATCGAACTCGTGCTGCTGTGCCGTGGATGCTTCACAGGGCGGCGCTCAACCCGCTGTACCACCAGGGAGGCCCCTTGGACACCACATTTTCTTGCAACTGCTGTTAGATCTCTATGTTCCCTTTCCAGCCAGTGCTCTTCTAAGACTTACGTACACGCTCTCTCTACTTCTTCAGCTCCTACTCACTCTTCAACAATTTCTTCTGACTTCGGCACCCATCACTTGACTTACTTTTGCTAAGGTTTTCAATGATGTCCATGCTGCCAAAACCAACGGACATTTTTCCTGCAATCTTATTAGGGTTTTAACCATATTTGACTCAGTTGCACATTTCATCCTTCTTAAAATACATTCTAGTTTTGGCTTCCACATTACCATATTCTCTTGGATTCCTTGTTTCTGTTTGTATTTTCGTTCTCCCTCCTTCAGTTACCACTTAGAAATATATATTGAAATTCATCAGAACTTAGTTCTAGGTATCTTTTTCTACGCTATATGCTCTCATGGGTGGTCCTGTTGATGTCTACTCTCTCAACAAAAATCTTTATAGCATCCCCTTTCAAAAGCTTCCCAACTTGGATGATAAATTATATACTCCCTATCTGGTTACCAATGACTCCCAGATCATCCCTGGCCTCTTATTTACTCAACCTACTATTTTCCCTTGGATATTTATGGGCATATCAACATTCTAAAAACAGGACATTGGTTTTTCCTTCTAAAACCTATTTCCTCTTAGTCTCCAACTCAGAAAACTCTCCTCCACCTACAAAATTTCTCAAGCTTTAAGCCCTGGAGACTCTGATTTGTGTGTGTGTGTGTGTGTGTGATTTGTTGTTCCCCAGTCCATCTGTCTCCAAGACCTGTTAATTCTTATGCCATTACTTCATTATGCAAAGTCAAAACCATGCTCCCATCTTTCCTGTGAGCTTCAAAGGGTCCTTGATGGATACTGATCCCACACTTGTCAACCTCTCTCACCTGCCTTCATTCCTCTATCCTGATATTTTAAAGTCATAAATCAGATGATGTCATAGCCTGCCTAACACCTTGCCATGACTTCTTGTTGTGTTCAGAATGAAAGCACACTGCTTTCTCTTCCCTCCCGGGCTCAGTATGCCCTGTGTCGTGACTGCTGTCTCAGCTGAGGTCACTCCACTCCTCCCCCACTCTGCCAGAGCAACAAGCTTTTCTCTGCCCCAGGGCGCTGGCACACTAAAGCTCCCCACTCTGTCCCATTCCTGGCTATTGATTCTTCAGGTACTGGTTTAAGTATCACTTGTACTGGAATGTGACATCAGTGTGTGTGTGTGTGTGTGTGCATTTAAAACATTTTATTTTGCATTTTTGTAATACATTTTACTCTATGCAAAATATAGTTACACTGACTATACAGTGTATATTTATAAATATATTTACTGAAAATATATTTATTGAAAATGTTTCTGCATTAAAAATTATTTATAAATATATTTACTTTGAAAATATAGGTAAGCAAACAACAAACACTGACAATCCCACCACTCAAAGATAAATGTAACATGTTGGTAATTGTTTTTCCAGAGTTTTTCTCTGTCTACAAAACATAGATACCAGTTACTTAGATGGCCCCAAGTTTTACAGTTCATGTAACTTATTCTAACCTGTAAATTTTTATCCATAGAATTCACCCCAGGACTACTGCTTTACATTGGGAAACTTATACCCCACCCCACCCCCCCCAGTCAGCATCTCTAGGGGCGGTCAGGGTTGGGCAGTTCTCTTAGTCACATCTTACTTCAATCTCCAGCTTCTGCCATCTTGCTCTCCCTGTGTCTGATCTCTTGTGTGGACCCAACTATGGCACACAACCCCTTATCCTTGATTTTTCCTCCTGGGGGCAAGGGGTGGAGCTTGAAAATGTTACTAAAGTGCATGCTTAACATCTGCATTTCTGCATTAAAAAAAAATCCTCTAGCTAATTAAATCCTCTAATTAAGGCATCTTAATTCCTGAAGATGCCTTACTATCTGGGAGCATATGCCCATCTGTCTATGGCTAGGCCCACACTCACTCTCTCTCAGTCAATGCCTTTCCTCACTCAGTCCTCAAGCTTCCCCAAAGCCTCTGACTTTCCTTAGAGGGAAACCTCTATTTTGCTGTTTCTTCCCAGATCCTTTTCTGGAGGGTCTTAGTTTCCACACCAAGCCCACTCAGACAACTTTCAGAAACAGTGGGTATTTTAGACTGGAGGAATTTTCCTCCAATGGTAGAAACGTTATTGTTTCTTCTTTTATTTATTTAGGCATACAAGCACTGGGGTACAGACCAGAGGTGTGGGGGGTGAGAGTACCCACCAGAGACAGAGTGGGGAGCAGAACAGGCAGATACCTGAAACACACTGCTGAGAGGAGCTGTGGGTGAGGCAGGAGAGGTCTGCTGCGCCATGTGGGTCCCCTCCCTGGCCGGCGGCAGGGATCGAACTTGTGCTGCAGTGACCGCGGTTTGCTTCATAGTGCGTTGCTTAACCCATTGTGCCACCAGGGAGGGCCCATTATTGTTTCTTTTTTGAAAAAGATTTATTTATTTATACATACAAGAACTAGGGTACAGGCCAAAGGTGTAGGGGGTGAGAGAATTCATCAGAGACAGAGTATGGAACAGAACAGACAGATCAACTGAAATACACTGCTGAGAAGAGCAGCAGGCAAGACAGGAGAGGTCTGCTGCTCCATGTGGGTCACCTCCCTGGCAGGGGATCGAACTCGTGATGCAGTGGCTGTGGATGCTATACAGTGCAGTGTTTAACCCCTTGCACCACCAGGGAGGCCCTGAAACATCATTGTTTTAAATAGTAATTTTATTCCTCCTCTTGGTGCATAGAAATGCTCTCCCCTAAACCTTGCCATGATATCATGCAATATATACTGATTAGAAATCTGCTTTCTTTACTTAATAACGGATGGTGAATATATTCTATGTGAAAACACGTACATGGTATAGACAGAGTAAAGTGGAATATTTCTCTAGCTGTGGTAGACGGCATGCTCTGGATGGTTGCTAGGAATGTAGATTCCTCGGCATCATGCCGAACCTAATCCCTCCATCTCTGCATTTTGGACACCCGTGTGTACATAAATGCACAACTTTTATAAGACTTTAATAAGAACAAATAGTAATTCTTTTTCTTCTTTGGAAAAGCTATAAAAGCCATTTCTGGACATTTGTATGGTGATTTAATTTGTGCCTGGACATAGCTAGCTTCACTTGTGAAATGTGACATCGATGCCAAAATCCAAAATGCTTTCCTAAAATGTGATATCTTCAGCAGCCTTTTCCTCTAGTAAAGTCAACTGCAGAGCCCATGATTTTCACTTAACATTTCTATAGAAAATTAAAATAGCAATTTAGTGGTCTTAAAGTCTTAAAGTCAAATAAAGTCATCTCTTATCTTTCCAAATTTTAATATAAAATTAAAATTAAAGCCGAAATCCAATAGTTCAGCAAGGGTGGAGGGGACTGGGTCAGTTCGGGCGAGTTGAAAGCTAGCCGGGATACGAATGTAGAAACCCACTGTGGCTGTCTGTGTTGCAGCAATAATAATGCAGTGAATTTGCTTTCCTTGCTAACAAATAACAAATACATTCTTTTCACAACATTTCTTCTAATTCATTTCATCGCTAGAGCTTTTAGAAAATGTTGGTTTAACTAGTAAGCTCTTTGCTGTGCGGGAGTAACCGTGTGAAAATCTCAAATTTTTGAAATCCCTCCACAGAAAAGTCATCAAGCACATTTTTCTACTCAAATTTGAAAAACTTCAGTTTCCCAGCTGGCAGAAGCATCAAGTGTGCGTATGCTTCCAATTAGAAGCAAGATTTTCCTGATACTCAGTCCAAGGTTACACAGTGGTCCCTCGGGATTTGTGGAGCCTTTTCCCTCTTTGTCTTTGCATTTTTTGCTGCTGTTACAGAGACAGTTTGCAGAACTTTGGCTGTGGAGCAAGAAGTAAAAATTTCTGAACATTAATTCATTAGAAGTAGCAATTCCATCCAAACAAATGGAATGCTGCTTTTAAGATTTGTTTCCTTGGAACTAGCTTTCAGGAAGTCAGAGAGTTAAACACCAGAAGGACATTGTTTCTGAAATGGAAGCTATTTGTTCATGTGCCAGTGGGAATTGCTTTATAATGTTCCTTTCAGAACAGAATTGAATTAAATAAAACATTCTGAAAATTTTCACCAAGTAATATAGTTACAAGTATTTACAAGTTGTAAAGGGAGGGTGGGAAGGCCCAAATAAAGACTAAAAAGTGCTCTTTATGTCATCATTTAGAACAAAGCAATTACTACTAAACAGGTCACAGGGATAGACAGAGGGTATTCAAATACTGAGCTTATGTATCAGGAAAAAAAATCATTTCACACTTTGGCTTCTATCTGTCAAGTAGACTCAGAAAAATCCTTATATATGTTTACACATTCAGCTATGTCACATGTCACTTTGAAATACAGACCTGAAGCTTGGTATAGAAACTGCTTTAATTCTTTTTAAGACCTCCAGCAGCAGTTTGTACTGTAGAAATAAAGGAACTTAACCTGAGATTATACACACACATATATATATCTAGAAAGATATGAGCATATTTCCAAATGTTTAGCATAGAGAAAGAAACTTTGTACAGATACTATTTGAAGTGATAGTGATTTACTTTCTGTGGGCAGGAAGAGCACAAGGGACTGAGGTGACGGTGCACTGGTGACATGGTGGTGAAAAATCCATGGGGACCACACTTGGTGTCAAATATTTTTAAAAAAGGAAAAAAAAATTCCTACCTTAATTTATTTGTTTTCTTAGACTGCTGTTCCTTTTTGTGCAGTAACTGGTTTCTCGCCTCAGCTTTCCTACTCTTTAGACCATGACTACATCCTCCACAATGTGTCTACACAGGCACATACGCAACACTGAGAAGCAGAGTGTTTATTTTTTTAAAGTTATTGATAGATAGATTCAAAGTGGAACCCACCGAAATAGGAATGAAAGTGACCTTGCTCAGCCTACTTGTTCATATGGAAGCAGAAAACCCTTGCTCCATATTATTGAAATCAGCCTCACCATGGAAAGGGTGACTTGCCTGCTCTAGTTCATGCCGCCATTTTCTTTCACCTCAACTGCTTCCACAGTCTTCCTCTTGGTCTCTCCACTTTCACTGTGGGCCCACTGCAATTCATTCTTCAAATCATGGCCAGAGTGGCACTCATTTTAAAGGTCTCATTTTATTTTACAATTGTGGTAATATATATACACATATATATGTGTGTGTGTGTGTGTATAGCACACAAAATTTACCATTTTAACTATTTTAAGTGTACAATTCAGTGGTATTACCCACATTCATATTTTATACAATAATCACCACCATCTATTTCCAGAACTTTTTCATCACCCCTTAAACTCTGTACTCATTAAACAATGACCTCTCATTCTGTCCACCCACCTACATCTGGTTACCAGCATTTTTTTCTCTATAAATTCAACTGCTCTGGGTCGCTCACCTAAGTGAATCATAGCAAAATATTATCAAGTTTCAAACAGATTATAGCATGTAATTTCCTCCCTTTTAAAGGCTAAATAATAAACACACACACATTGTATTTTTGTTTACCCATTTATTTGTTGGTCGGCAGTTGGTATATTTCATTCTTTGGCTTTGTGAGTAATGCTACTGTGAATATTGAATTAGAAATAGCTATTTGAGTGTCTGCTTTCAATCCTTTTGAGAATAGACACAGAAGGAGAATTGTTGGGTCATATGATAATCCTACTTTTAAGCTTCTGATTGATAAGGACTACCATACTGTTTCCATAGCAGCTGTACCAGTCATATAGAAGGTTCCAGTTTCTCCACATTCTTGCCAACATGTTATTTTCTTTTTCTTTATTTATTGTGTGCAGAGTAATATTTTAAAAACATAATTATACCGCTCTTCCTGCTTAAGACTCCTTAGCATTGTCATCAGGCTTGAATATATCTGACACCTGCTTATTTTGTAACTTCATCATGTGCGTCTCTCTTGTCCTCTTATGACACCCTAAACCCTTCTTTCTCTTGGGAAATTTGTATTTGATCTCCCCTCTGACAAGACTAACCTATTCCTTCACTTTACATAAATGGTGACTCATCATTCTTTGGCTCTCTACCTCTACAAGGACCCTAGGCACCCCTTGCAAGGCTTCCCCACCCCATGTCTTCTCCCCCAGGCTTTGTTCCCCTGTAAAATGAACATATGTTCAATTTCTCTGATTTGTCAAAATAAAAGGCTTCAGAGACCGAACTTATTGTCTAAGATTCTATAACATTTTTCTTTAATTGTACATGTGTTTAATATTAACTGAATTATATTACATAATATTTACATTCCTAGACTCAAAGCCATTAAATAGATTATAGCTTGATCATCTGCTTTCTAGCAATTGTCAAAATCAGTTCTAGTTCTTAAAAATTCTGTTTGAGATATTTAAACTCATTTAATGAAACCCAAATGTCATTTAAATTAAACACTTGGTCTCATCAAGAAAAAAAGTATTAGCTCTTTTTTTCCCTGAAATTATGTCTGTTTTGTTCCAGTGTTCTTCAGTAAATATGAAAACACCAAACAATTTATCCAAATAGGTTTTAAAAGTGTCTTTTTAAAATAGTAAGTAGGAGGAAAATTGAGAGGATTTGATCTCTACTCATTTAAACTCCATAGTGCCCTTCTGGGGCAGGAGACTGGAAGCACCAATAAACATCAGTTATAGAGTTCATAAAGAGTAAGTAAATTGCCTGGGGTTCGTAAAGCAAATAATGTTTTCTATGTGCACACTTTTAGTGCTATTTCTTTGTACATATACAGTTTTTAAAAATATATATATGGATGTGGATCTTATTTACCCTGCTTGACATCTAATGGGTGTTTTGATCCTATTCCATGCTCTGAGCAAGGATCTCAGACAATTATTGTAGATTCAAATTCTCAATACTGAACCAAGAGCATCAGAATTATATAGTGGTTGATTTGAAGTGCAATTTCTCAGGCTTCACTGATACCTACTAAATCAGAACCTGCATTTAACAAGATCCCTGAGTGACCAGTTAGGGCACTAAAGTTGAGAAATCCTCTTCTAGGTCAAGTTGTTAGTGTACATTATACTAATTTAGAAAGACTAAATTTAGCACTGTTCTTGGTGCTAGGATTTTCAAAGTGGTAAATGAGCATCGGCTTTAACTTCAAATCACCAGCTATATTAACCCTTAACAAGATAGTCAACGTGTCCTTGAAGCTTGGAGTTAGGCTTTTCCTCTTTAGCTATGAAAGACCTTGATATCATCTCCTTCCAACAGAAGGCTGAAATCTGTTGTTTAGCCACTTTAATCGATAATCTCAAGTCGACCTTCTCGATCACACCCTACAGCTTCCACACCATCAGTAGCTACTTCAACCTGCAGTTTTATGCTGCAGAGATGACTTCTTTCCTTCAGCTTCATGAGCCAAACTCTCCTAGCTTCAGACGTCTTCTTCAGCTTCCTCACTCCTCAGTCTTCATAGAGTTGAAGAGAGCTGGGCCTTGCTCTGGATGATGCTTTGGTTTCAAAGAATGTTATGGCTGGTTTGCTCTTCTACCCAGACCACTCGAACTTTCTTCATACCAGGGATAAGTCTGTTTCCTCATATTATCATTCATACATTCACTTGATAGATGCTTTTAATTCCCTCTAAGAACTTTCTCTCTGCTTCCACAACTTGACAGGCTTGTAGAGCTTATCTCATTCATCCAGAGCTGGCACCAACTCCTTGTGGTTTCCACAGATTTCACTAGGATCAGTCACTGCATTTTCAGCATCAAATGCCTCATTTTGAATCTTTTTTTTTTTAAAAAGATTTATTTATTTATACATACAAGAGCTGGGGTACAGGCCAGAGTCCAGGGAGGTGAGAGGATTCAACAGAGACAGAATAGGGAGCAGAACAAGCAGAGAGACTGAAACACAATGCTGAGTGGAGCAGTGGGCGAGGCAGGAGAAGTCTGCTGTGCCACGTGGGTCCCCTCCCTGGCCGGCGGCAGGGATCGAACTCGATCTGCAGTGGCTGCGGTTTGCTCCATAGTGCGTTGCTTAACCCACTGCGCCACCAGGGAGGCCCACATTTTGAATCTTTTTAAGAGCAAAGTATCCCTGCTCCTGCTTTCAAGTTCAACACTTAAGACCCCACTATCAAGTAAGGATGCTTGCTCCAGTCCCCAGGAACTCTAAAGTTTCTCCTGAGACCTGCATCTAGGAGGTGCCCACCTCTCTGGCAGAGCCTGATACTCAGAGCTATCAGAAGCCTTACAAAGAAAACCAACATTTCTGTGCTGGGTAGAATATCCTGTGATGGTGATTCAAGTCTTTATCCTTCTAAGACTTTAGTTCTCATGTTCTGTGACTCTTATTCCCCTTTCCTTTCTTTGTGCATAAACACAGCTTTTCTAAAGTAGGAGTTCATCTGTTGTGGGGTGTCAGAAAACAGCTATGAGTTCCCCTGTTCGTATACAACCAGGAAGAAAGGTATAGAGTTTTGCTGAAAGCTTCACGGTTGAAATTACTAAGGTTTATTATGTCTTTTAAAAATATCCCATAAAATTTGTAATGAAATAAGTAAGCTAGCTTCTAGGTAGTGGTGGTGGTGTTACTGTGGCCCCTTTTGTGGTTCTTGCATGGCTGTGTTCATGGGCCCTTTAGACACACTAAGAAACCCAATAGATATCCCGTTGCACACTCAGCTCAATAATTATGAAGAGCAGGAACATGTGGCAAATAAAACAGCAGACTCTGTCCTGAGGAATTGTGAGCTGATCATCCTCATCATTTCCATCTTTAAACTGGAGAGTCTGCCCTGACAGAAGAAGCTGGAACCAGCACTCTGTGGTCAGCAAGCAGCACCTGCTCCATTGTGCATTACTAGTTAGACGCACACTTAATAGCATGACTGTGGCCCTCACAGCCAGGCGTGTACGAGATAGCTTTGGGTTTTAGTCACAAATTGTCAATTTCTTGAGAAAAGAGTATACTAGAACCAAGTTTCTGCTCTGCTTACATGAAAAGCAACCATTTCAGCTCATGTGTGGTAACAATCAGTGCCTTTAATTCTCACACATTAGGTCTAACAGACAGAAAAAGGCAAAATACCTAGTGGTGAAGAAGCCCTCTTCCATGATGATTTCAGTAACCTGGTCCAAAGTGAGAATATGAATACACACACACTCACACACACACATGTTTATTGAGTTCTTTGGATGCCATAAAGGCATGGAACAATTAAAAAAATAATATGTAATGAAGTAAATATATGTGTATGTATTATAGTCAAATATGACCTGAAATATATTTGGTATACAGACACACAAATAAATGTTATTCACACACACACAAACAGACAAAACCAACTTTGTTGGGTTGTATTGACAGTTGGCGTGGGTTTCCTTGAAGTTCTGTGTGTCTCCTTTCCCTCCAGACTTCTCCTTCAGATAGGAGGGATTGTACTCGTCTCTATGAAAGTGTCTTCTGAGCAGCAGGCTTTGCCATGCAGCAGGCTGGCAGCTCTTGCTAACAAATCTTGGAGTGATTTATGCTTATTCTTCCAAAGATTATTTCTCACTGAATTAGAAGACTGTCTCTGAGGTAAAGTAGAAAGATAACAGGGCATCTTTAGATCAGAGACTATGAGTCTAAAGGCTTATAAAATGCAGTTTTGTTGTGATCAACCTTTATAAGGATTTGCATTGTAGAGGTTATTTCCCACTGGTTTTTTGGTTTAGATGTTTCCTGAGTGCAATAGGAAGCCTCAGGAGGGTTCTAAGCAGGAGCATGGTGAAATCTAAGGTATGGACCCTCCGTTTTAGAAATTATGAAATATTTGATGGAATATTTAACATATACATAGTGCTGATAAATAATTTCATAAAGTGAGCTCCCATGGACACTTCTGACCCAAACTAAATAGCATTTACCAATCAGGGTCTAATAAGCGGACTAAAATTATACTAGTGATGTGAATGAACTGGATTTAATATGGAAAATCTTAACTCTTTATCAATTATCCTTTAGTTAACTGAATAACTGAAGGGGTGAAAATAAAGCACTAAGGTATCTCAGAGACAGCAACTATAGGAAGCCACTCCCATTGCTGGAGTTGGGAGAACCAAGGGAAGAAGCTGGAATTGTGGTAATTTAGCAGCTGTGAGGAGGGTCCCACAGGACTGGAATTCAGACCTCTAAGGAAGAGTGTGGCTGGGCTGAAAATGTTATCAGTGCCTTGTGGTTCCCTGGGAAATCTACCAGTGCATTTCCTGTCATGCCTTTAAAGTCGCACATGTTCTTCAACTTTTTAACTACTAAAAGTTGTATAGTCACTTTTCTTGCAGGTGAATGACACCTTTTGGCTTAATTTTCTTTAGCTTTTGCATAGGGTCAGAAGGGAAGTTCATACAGAGTTCCAGCCTGGGCAGAATTTAAGCACAGACACGCATAACTAGATAGTTGTCAGAAACCACATGAGAGGGGTGCTCATTGCTATAGGTGGCAGTGAGGGGTCCCTCGCTGGGATTAGGATTCAAGATCTGAATTTTAGTGGCACGTTCAATCTGCAGTGGTGTGTTTCTACAATGGGCCAGGCCCCTGAGAGAGGCATGGTGTGCAACAGTTTTACTTACTTGGAGGCAATGTCTCTTTTCTCACTCTTAACCTTCCTGGCACATTTCCTTCCTCTCTATGGACACACAGATACGTTAGCATCTCAGCTTCAACAGGTAGCAGCTCTATTTCTCTGCATGGGGGTGGGGAAGCCCTGGAACATCTATTCCCGTGGTAGGGAGGTTCACAGCTCTGCTACCCTGACTCCACGGAAATGAAATAAATATCTTCTCATGTGCCTAAGATATTCTTTACTTATCTACTCAGATGCCAAGCACCATCAATTTACTACATGAGGCTTGGCCAAGTGGTTGAATTTAGTAAAAGATTGATGGGATGGGAAATACCCATCCTCTAAAGCCTCACCAAGGAGGCTCTTACCCGGAAAATCCAGAAAATGCACAGCACTCATTGTATGCTTTGGAAGACTAAGAATGAGCCAATTCTGTGGTCTATGTTCTGGACAATTAGTGGATGAAACAGAAGAGCAGTAACTGTTCAGTCATCTTTGTGGCTTAGCACTGCAAGCGCTTGATAGTCACTTAAGGTCCTAAGCCTTGACTTTTCAAGTGCTCTCTAGAGCTGGAAAGCAAAAGCAATAAACTTTAGAACATTTGCATAGCTGAGAATAAAATAATAATATAAAGCATATAATCAGGTAAATATTTACCTTTTGATGTTGCAGAGTTGGAAAATCCATTCTCCAAGGATGTCAAAGAAATTAACCTTGTTTTCAGAGCTAATGCCTGCAAAAGGGAGAGAGATATGTCCAGAGCTCATTATAAACCATAAGGCAGTTTTCTGATGTATATAATAAAGTCACTTCCAAATTAATGGAAGAGACAGATTCCATTAGAATGTGTGGTGTTGGGTAACTTGATAAGTACACTTGATTTACAAAGGGCAATATATACTGATTAGCATTTTATAAAATATCCTTCATGACCTAAATCATTTCCTTTCTTTCTAAAATTGCTAATAAAGATGGTATATTTACAATGTTTTAACAATTTAACCAGAGGCAACTTGATAATACAGTCATAAAGATATAAAATAACATTTAGACACATTATATAATATTCAGCAATTGTGAAAATAAGGCTTATCCTAAACGATGCTCAGAGAGATTTACTCCAAGGACAAAAGCTTTGTGCATTCTTCATTCTCGATAAATTTACAAGTTATTGTAAGAAGAAAACGATTAATCTCCTCCAACATTATTATTATGCCATGGTGCTAAGTGTAACTGTAGGCATTTTACTTGTACCAGCATTTAACATACAAAATTTAAAAGCCCCCAGTGTGCCCCTGAGTTTTCTTATCCATTTGGAGAAGATAAGTCATCTCTGTGAGATGTGCAGGCAGGGATTAGAGTGGGGCGGGGGGGACGACTCCACAGTGAACTGAGAGGACTGATTAAGAGACACAAACAGCTTCTTTCTTTCAAAGATAAAATGATTCAGAGACTAAGATTGTGACTAAGAGACCTCACTGACCGGTAGGGACACTGCTGAGCCCTCGGACCTAGAATCAGGATGGATCAGAGGAAGCAGAGAAAAGTATTTTAAAAACAGCTTTTCTTTCTGTTTTTCTTTCCCCCTCTCCTCCTTTCCCCTTCCTTCCTCCGTCCTTTCCTTTCTTTTAATGGATTATAACCATATTTAAAGCATAAAATGTTATTTTAATAACAAATATATTTAACAAATCTATCCCAAATAGGTTGACATGTAATTAATATGAAAGCCATTAATAAATATCTTCACTCTTTGGGGATTTTGGCACTAATTCCCCAGATTGAAATTGGTGTGTGTTTTGCACTTACAGGACATCTCAGCTCAGACTTGTCTAATTCTCAGTGATGGGTGGTTGAGCACATGAGGTGCTTTTAGCACATCAGACAGGGCAAATCTAGGCCAGAAAGCACCGGCACTTGCATATGTTTGGTTGCACTTTTGGGAGAAAAATTTATGAGACTGAGATAAGAAATACTGTTAGGTGCTATTTTATAAATATCTTCCTCTTTACTGCCTCTCTAAGATACTTAACAATATCACCCCCACACAGCAATCATGTATTGAAGAAATTTTCCTTGCAGGGATCCCACAAATGAATTTGCCAGGCAGAGCACCCCCTGATTCTGTGGAAGACTGTTGAGTCCTGCAGGGAAGCAGGACACGGCATGGCTGGGGGTCTGGAGCATGTGCACAGTGACCATTCTGTTTGTGATAAAGCAAGACACTGTCAAGGGCTGTGAAGGGAGCATACGATTTAGTGGAAACGACCAGCTCAAAAAAACCGATGGGCACAGAACAGGATAAAGGGAGTGGTGGGGTAGAGTTAAGAAAAAATACTGAATATTTATGTGAGGAAATAGCTCAGAGAATATGTATCTATGCAACAAAACTCTAATGGCAAGTAAAGTTTTGAATCAATTTTGCTTTTTAGTTAAACGCAGGCAGTTTGGTGCTAAGCAGACATCCACACTCCCCTCTTTAGCGTTTCCTCAATGTGAAGTCTTCAATATGTTGTTTGGTTTGCTGAGGCTGCAGAGATTGCAATGGGAGTTTGAGGGTGTGATTAGTCCACCGGTTTCTACACACCCCTCAATCTCTTCCCTATGTTCCAGCATGAATTTATGAAGACATGTCAGATTAATTTGTTCAAAAGCAAATAAGCAGAAACATTCTACAGGAATGACTGCCCTTTCAGGATTCTCTGGCCTACAGAAGAGTCCACAGAGAATCCATAGCTCAGGTCCCAGCCAGCTACCTCGGCCTCATCCTATCCAGCCTCTGGCTTGTTCTTCACCTCCAGCCAGTTCCTTCTGCAAACTCCCTACACTTATCCCCACTGTGGGTCTCAGCCTGTACCCTTGTCATGGGCGGCCCAGGGCATACCAGGCCACTGGACAGGCTTTAGGATTGTGGGCAACCTCAGCCTCTCTCTGGGGCCACCAAGCGTTGACTTGAGGATTGTAAGAATTCATGTATGTGAGTGCTTCAAACAGTGCCTAACACTGAGAAGTTTTTTTGTTTTTTTTTTTAAAGGCGGTTTATTGCAAACTCATTTATGGCAACATGCAGTCTGAACTGGTCCCACAACCCAAGAGCCCGTCCAGTCTGGCTTCCCTCACAGCCTCCTTTATTCTCTGACCTCACACCTGCCCTTTCATGTTGATCTTCCCGCCTCCTTGCTCTCACCGGCAGTCTTCCTTGCCATTCTCCCTGTCTAGAATGTTCCTCCCTCAGGCCTCCCCATTAATGTCTTCAAATATTTGTTGGTGAACTGTTCAAACCCTTCTCAGAGGGTCTTGCATAACCACAATCTCTATCACCATTGCATTCCCCAGGGCCTTTGCAAATGTTATTCTAACATACTCATAATTCATAATTATTCCTTACTCATAGCACTTTCCAGGCACTCTTCTGGGCTGGTGGGTTCTCAGCTCTACTGAGAGCTACTGCGTACCATAGTACTGAGAACCCCTCAGGAAGATCACCTGACACCACCACATCCTGGCAGCTGTGGAAGGAGTTCAGTCTGGCCTGAGGAGGCCCACGGAGGCAGGACAGATGGCGGGGTCCCTGCTTTGGCTGCTGCGGCCTTGAGGACCTGCCTGGCACAACTGGAGAGGGCCTGGCCACACGGCTCACACTTTTGCACCTCTACTGTCCTGGTTGCTGCTGAGGATAAGACTTCACAGGAGATGCATGTAACACTCAGGTCCTTACACCATGTTTGTTCTCCTTCTTTCCCCGCATCATTCTCTTTTCTCTCATTTCTGCTTATCTGGGGTTTCATTCTCAAAGAAATTGGTGGCCATGAGCTTTTGCCTCAGATCCTGTTTTGTGTTCCAGGAAACCCAGGATCTATCCCAGCCTAAATACTTTAAACTGTTTACTGTCTCTCTCCCCTCCTACTACATCAGCCCCGAGAGCAGGGACGTGTGTGAGTGTGTGTGTAGACATGTGTTTCATTTAGGATCGTATCCTTAGAGCCTATAACAGTGCCTGGTCCACTGAAAATAGTCAATAAGTAACTATTTAACCGATGGGTCTCATTGTTCTTTTCTTGTCAATAGAACGTAATCCCCCAAGTGCAGGACTTTGCCACCTCTCTCCCACATCAATCCCCAGCTCTTACAGTAGTGTGCAGCCCATATTAGCATACAACTCATTTTACTTATTTTTTTACTTTAAGAGGTTATATATGTATGTATGTATACAAGAACTGGAGTACAGGTCAGAGCAGAGGAGTGAGAGGATTCACCAGAGACAGAGTGTGAAACAAGACAGAAATATCTACTGAAATACAGTGCTGAGGGGAGAAGCAGGCAAGGCAGGAGAATTCTGCTTATTGTGTGGGTCACCTCCCTGGCTGGGCATTGAACTCGTGCTGCAGTGGCTGTAGACAGCTTCACAGTGTGGTGCTTAACCCCTTGTTCCACCAGGGAGGCCCTAAACTCATTTTTGAATGATAGTATGAACAAAGCCAGGAGAAAGCAAAACATACAAAGAATGTTTCTGAAGGAAGTATAATCATTTCAAATCAGAGAGATATAAATGGAAGTTTCTAGACAGACCTAGGACAACTCAATCAGAAGGAGCACTGGAAGATTATCACACTTGAAGGGTGACAATTCCATTGGAACTTTCATAGGATCTTTGGGATGTTATTACACAAAGTCCAAAATTGGATTTTAATGGTTTTAGGAAAAGGAGAACAAGAGGCATTTCCTGTGGCTTATGGCCCCTCAACCATAGTGACCCAGGTGTCACTTGCCATTGACTGACTTGTATTTCCCAGGAACACGTATCCTTAAGAATTTACCCTCTCCTTTGACCTCCTGAGTTCCCACTTGTGGTGAGTTTGTGTTACCTTTGTGTATGAGGATTTGTTTCTCTCTGTTCCTTCCTCACACATTCGTTAAGTCAGTATTTTATTTTAAATTGAGAACAAGTGTACCAAATATTATTGACTTGTGCAGTGTGTTCCAGGTAGGGCACCTAGAGAAAGCAGAGGGGACACTGGAACAGAGACATTCAACTCTGCTGTTTACAGAGGTATGGGTGCAGAGGAACTACCAGACCAGTCCAGTAGGGGGAGCTAGTAGCCAGTTCTTTCCTGACAGCCCAGAGCCCTGGGCAAGATTTCACTAACAAGTCAGAACATTTCAAAATTATAATTTGAGTTAACATGCTGTTAAATAAAATATGTTCTATCTTTCTGCCTCAACGAGTGAGATACTTGATCAAGAAATGGAAGGCCAGATCTGCATACAGAATGATGCAAACTTTGGAGTTAGAGACCTTGGTACCCAAGCGTGGTGCTGAAGACAGTCAGCCAGTGTTCCCTCCACTCTCCATCCTTCCATGTTTCTGTGTATGTGGCAAACATCTTTGCAAGCCCATGTACAGACACCCCGGTCCACATGTCTGAGGTCTGTTCACAATTGCACTAAGAGCTGCCCCAGCCACCCTGAGGTCCAGAGATAGGCTCACCATTTGGAGCCTACTATCCATCCTGAGACAAACTGAGATAAGACCCTCAAGGGCCGCTTGGGTCTTTCTGGGAAATAATCTTGGGTTTTATGTATACATTGTGTAGAGCAGGGCTGCTCTAGACAGAAGGAGGAGGAAGTTCTGTGGGTTGTGCGGCCTTTTAGCATCAGAGTCTTGGGAAATAGTCATCTGCAGATAACTTTGCAGAGTGGATGCAGAAGGACATAGCTGCCTGCTGACCCCACAACTGGGGGCCCCACAACTGGTGTCCCCAGCCAGAATGCCCTGGCCCTGCAGTCTTCCAAGTGGAGCTCCCTAGGCCAGAGAGCAGGGACAGAAGTGAGCAGATAGAGTCTGGAGGTCAGAGCAAAGGCACCAGCCCAGGTCACATCAGTGGACACTGCAGACCCAGAGCCCAAACTCCAACCTGGCAAACGCTTCACCAATACCAGAAAAGAAGAACTTGGCAGTCCCCAGAATAAAGCGGCGGTCTCCAGAGGGTGGCCTCAGGGAGCCTGGGACCTGTTTGCCATTCCCTTCACGCTTTTCAAGAACTGAGCTCCTGGGAGGTGGAGAAAGGTACAAAAGGCACCTGCTTCCGTATTAATGGATCTTGTCACTTGCCACATTGTTTCAAGTGCTTCATTCTGTGACTTTTTGCTATCTGTAAGAACACACCACCAGCTAACTCCAGTCATAGTCCACCCGCTGGCTCAGGTGCACAGTCCCAGCCAGGCCACAGGGGCTGCCAGCCGGAAGGCGGCCCTGGGGCCCTGCTGCTCTCCTCTTCCCTCCAGCTCCCATCTTCTTCCTGCTCTCGACTCCAAGGCGAAGTCAGATAACTAAGAAAGAGAAGGAAGGGAAACTTCTCTGTGTGTCAGAGACAACTGGGAGAGAAGAAAAGGGGGGTATTTTAAGAAGAAAAGATGTGAGGCAAGCGCATGTAGAAGCAGGGAAGCAGACGGCCTCGGGTCGGGGGAGGTGGTAAAAGACCGGGCATGGAGACCACAGCCAGTGGAGGGGAAACAGAGGGACATCTCATCTTTCGCTCATGCGTTTACTTGAGTAGCCAGACACCCTTTTCCTTGTTCATTCAAGAGCCTCTGGGCTTCTGCTGCCTGTGCTCGAGTCCCCGAGGTGCATCGATGCTTTCAGTGGCAAAACGAGACGCACACCTGGTGTCTGTGTACACTTATTTTGTAGGTTACTAGAAGTGATCTTATGGGGGTGTTGGTGGCGGGGAGGAGGGCTAAGGTGAGGAGAGAGGAACTGACCTTGGGTGGCAAAAAGCTCAGTAACGAAGATAATATTTTAATATAAAAAAATATAACGCCCCCAAATTAGCACGGACAAAATATCAAAACTTTAAATGAAAGGATCAGGACCTTAGAGCCTACACAACAAGGTGTTCGTGTTCCCATCAATAGTGACACTCCTATATGTTCCTTGTAATCAAAGACAAAGGGAGGGATGCAGGTAATCACGACGCCCTCCATTGCGCAGGCTCTGAGCCGGGTAGCAGTAGTTCTGTGGTAGGTTCGTGCTGCCACCTAGTGGTTATATGTGATGTAAGCCGGTAAGACTGTGGAGTCGGTCTCTTCTAGCCCTGACATAGACAAAGGGACACACTAACTCCAGAAACTTTTCCAGAAACAGGTTTTTAGAGTTGTGTTTAAGTTCAACCAATTATTTGATAACCTGTTTTTTCCCCTTTATTAAATACAAATTGAATTCTGTATGCTCAAGAAGTGTGCTAGATATGGAATAGTGAAGAAACCTAACAGAGTATCTATCTTGGGAGAGTTTTATAGAGAATAAAATTGAGTAGGAAGAGATGGTATGATTCATCTACCAGTTCATTTTTTTGAAAAAAAAATCAGAGAAGTCTGGAGAGAGGAGTAGAGTGAGTGATTTGTCTAACTTCACATAACTGGTTAGTCGGAGTTTCAGACAGTATTGTGTTTCCATTGTCTGCTGTTTTCCTACTCATTCTAGTGAAATCTTGTCCTGAAGATGCTGAGACAAGCACCTTAAAGCCCTTCCTCTTCTCTTCTTCTTGGGAGAATATTTTGGCAGTGGACCAGGGAAGGGGGGCAGCTGCACTCCTGCCACCAGCGACCCTCGCCTACCTAACGCAGCCTGCTCTTCTAGGCAACGCGCTTGTGAGGTGCCCTGAGTTGAGATGATGTAACATTTACAAGGGTCATGTTTGTTAAAGAGAATTTAACACAAGGAAGAAGAGGTGTTAGCTTGCCCTTTGCCCATTCCTCTTCCTCCTCATCTCTTGAAAACAACTCCAGTTTTCTATATGTAGTCATTAAATGTTCACAACAGCACCATGTCAGTGCTTCCTGTTCAACATAAAATAAGAAACTCTTACAAGCCCCCCCCCCCCCAAAGAGATAATTAAGGGAGAACATTGTATCACCATTTAATGTCTTTGGTTTTTATCATGAAAGTTTTCACACATGCACAAATATATAGTATGCAGTAGACCCCCAACTTGTCTACTATCCAACTTATCATTGTTAGCACTATTCATTTAGCAAGACTCTCATTTGATTCATATTCCTTACTTCTTTCCTGAGAAATTTAAACAAATCTAGACACCTTCTATGCATTATTCTATCCCTTAAAAATGGTGAGACATTGTCTTACCACAATGCCATGATCAAAACTAATACCATCAATCATAATTCCTGATTATGCAATACTCAGTTTATAATCAAATCATCTCAAAAACTATCTTTTCTACTGTTGGTTTGTATAAATTTTGATTCACACAAGGCACAGGTATTACACACGCTTGGTATTCTATTAAGTCTTTTTGAATCTAGATGAACCTCTTCCTCCCATTCCCCACTGCCACTGACTTGTAAAGACCAGATCAGCCATCCTAATATGACCCCAGCTTCCCTGTGGTGTCATGTAGCTTGTCTGTTATCCAACTATTACTGAAAATGGATGCTCACTCTTGAGGCTAGGTGATAGCCAGATTCAACTTTTTTAACCCCCTCCTCTTTTTTTGCAAGAATACTTCATAGGTGATCTGTACGCCTCAAAGCACTGCACCCCAGGATGCTCACAACGTGTAATCAGTTCAGTTCTGGTATGCATGAATGTATCCCCAAAATTATAGTTCAAAAATATTTCAAATACATTTTGGAAAGGATGCAATGACACATACTGTTCAACTAGTTTTATGCAAATCATCAACTGTTAGATTTTTTTTGCTGCTTTGTTTTATGTCTTTATCCCTGAGTAACTAAAATATAGTTATCATTGTCTCCCAGAAATGTAGCTGATGCAGCCATATCACCCCATATACAGTCTAACCAAACACTTCTCTCATTGACACAATACTGTCTTTTGCAGCTTTAAAAAAATCCAGCATCTAACCAAGGTCATGTTTGCATTTACCATCTTGTTTTCTGCATGTCCTATATGTCCTATACCAGTTCCCTGCTTTTTTTTTTGGTCTTCATAGCATTGTCACTTTTGAAGTGCCTAGGCCATTTGTCTTTTTTTTTTTTTAAGATTTATTTATTTATGCATACAAGCACTGAGGTACAGGCCAGAGGTGTGGGGGATGAGAGGATTCACCACAGAGAGCGGGGAGCAGAAAAGGCAGATCAAGGGAAGTACACTGCTGAGGGGAGCAGTGGACAAGGCAGGAGAGGTCTGCTGTGCCATGTGGGTCCCCTCCCTGGCCGGCAGCAGGGATTGAACTTGTGCTGCAGTGGCTGCTGTTTGCTTCATAGTGCGTTGCTTAACCCACTGCACCACCAGGGAGGCCCCTCCTAGGCCATTTGTCTTACAGAATTTTGATTAGATGAAAGTTACCCACTTTTGGCAAGAGTTACTGTATCGGTGCTGTTGTCCCTGCCTACTGCCTCAGGTCTGACGCCACACGCCTCAGCTTGTGCCCTAACTGCTGAGGCTAAGGTCGCCCCTCTGATGGGTGACTGTGTGGTTGTGTTGGTCAGGCTTCTCCAGAAAAACAGAACTCTCTCTCTCTCTCTCACACACACACACACACAAATACAAGGAATTGGCTGATGTGACTAGAAGCTGAGGAATCTGAGACTTGTAGACAGCAAACTGGAGATCGAAGCAGCCAATGGTGATGATGTAAATTCCAATCTGAAAAGCAGCAGATTTGACATCCAAGGTGCCCAAACTTTCAGCGTAAGTCCAACAGGAAGAAAGGACCAATGTCCCAGCTCAGCAGTTAGGCAGGGGAGTTTCCAGTCCCTTGAGGGATGCTCACCTTTGTCTTCCCTGGGTAAAGACCACTCACATTAGGGAGGGCAACTAGCTTTAGGTCAGTCTGCCAATTCAAGTGTGCCTCCCTACTCATCCAGAAAACATTTGACCAAATGTCTGGGAACCCTGTGACCCAGTGTGGTGGGCAAGGAAAATTAAGCACGGCAGGGGTGTCTACCAGAACTCTCTGTGCACAGGTCTTCCCTGGGGAATCTGTGAGGACTCTGTGCTGACACTCTATGATTCTGAACATGCTGCTTTAGGGAGTTTCAAAGTGCTGGAAACTGCTGTAAGGTCCATGGGATGATGGGAGCAAGGAGAGCATCTCTCCACTCACGTTTCCTACAGAGTTAGGGGTCAAGGTTAAAGTCCATATTTCATCTCCTGGTCAGCGATGCTTGTAGATCCGACAGGGAGCAAGGTTGAGGGCCAGACAAGGGCAAGGGCTGTGCTGATGGTCACAGGGATAGGTGCTCTGTCAATGCAGAGGCAGACAGACTTTGGGAAGAACTCCTTGTTTGTTCACCTGTAGAGCTGAGGGAGTCAGGGCCTCTGAGATGGTCAGAGGGCGTGTGACCCCGAGTCAGCAGGAGCCGGAGATGGTAGAGCAGCGCTCATCCTAGTCTGGAGATCCTGTGTCTTTCCTGGAGAAAGGACGACCTCCCACTGTTGCTTGGCGACTGCAAATAAACTCATCGTGGTGCCTGGTTTCCGGCTTTCCATTACTGTCATCCCATGCGCAATGCCTGGTGGCGAGGCAGGTGCTGTGGCAGGAAGATGGGGCCAGGGCCCTCCTCACTCTACTCTCTGGAACCACCCTGCCTCATACGGCCAGCGGAAGCCCCGCCTTTATAAGAAAACTCCAGTTTTCCTTTCAATTAAAGCTTTATTGTTGGGCCTCCCTGTGGCGCAGTGGGTTAAGCAACGCACTATGAAGCAGACCACAGCCACTGCAGCACGAGTTCGATCCCTGCTGCTGGCCAGGAAGGGGACCCACATGGTGCAGCAGACCTCTCCTGCCTCACCCACTGCTCTCCTCAGCAGGTGTATTGCAGTCGATATGCCTGTTCTGCTCCCCACTCTGTCTCTGGTGGATCCTCTCACTGCCCACACCTCTGACCTGTACTCCAGTGCTCATATGAATAATAAATAAATCTTTACAAAAAATTAAAGCTTTATCGTTGTTGATAAGCCTCTATTACAGGTCTTTTTTTTTTAACTAGATGCCACCTGCCCATTGCTTTATGGCTTCCCAAATGCTTATTTCATCTTTGGGGTTTTACTTATCCTTTTCCCCTCTCATTCCCACTACTGCTTCAAAAGCCCTTAATGTTCACAGCCTTTTGTTCTTTTAAAAGAGGAATTTCACACATTTTATTTGACCCTCACACTAAGAAGGAGATAGTGTTACTTTCTTATTTCCTATAAAGGAGGTAAAGTAACTAATGAAACATTCCAGAGCAACATCGCTGATTTCCAGAACTCCAGGCCACAGGCGGTTCTGTCTGCCTGCTTGTGTCACAGGCACAGCTTTCACTGGAACCTCATTTTTACCCAGTTCTCTTTCTGAACAATGTCTGCTTGATGCAGATGCCTTGACAAGTCTGCTCACCTCTACTGACTCATAAACATGCAAACAAACAAAAAATGCTTTGCCATCTCCTTCTCTATTGCTCTAAAAGGTATTGATTTGGGAAATATTGGCAATAGAATCAGAGGGAAGATCAATTCCAGGCTAATTTGCTCATAAGGTCTGATGTACAAGAGGTTCAACTAAGCTACAGAAGACTTTGTCTTTAGGATGGGAATTAAATTTATCAAATAAATTCCATTTAATGTAAGGCAAGTAATGGGGCCTCCCTGGTGGCGCAGTGGGTTAAGCAATGCACTATGAAGCAAACCACAGCCACTGCAGCATGAGTTCGATCCCTGCCGCCAGCCAGGGAGGGGTCCCACATGGTGTAGCAGACCTCTCCTGCCTCACCAGCTGCTGCCCTCGGTGGTGTGTTTCGGTCAGTCTACCTGTTCTGTTCCTGGCTCTGTCTCTGGTGAATCCTCTCACACACCCCCACCTCCACCCCACCACAGCTCTGGCCTGTACCCCAGCTCTTATATGCATAAATAAATAAATAAAATCTTTAAAAAAAAAAACAAATAAGGCAATGTTGTCCCCTTCCATTAAATGATGTTTTGCCCTTGGAAAAGTATATAAAATTGCTTTTTGTAATGCTTTATGTTAACATTCAAATATCAAGTTACTAGTACTTTAAAAAGCAAACAGTTGTACTAAATGTTGTATACTGCTTATAGAACATAATTGTAAAAGTAAATTCCCCCCAGTATCTAATGGAATGCTTTAAACAATTAATTGAAGTCACAAATTTAACAGATCTGATTATGTTTAAAAGACTGGAAATCTTTAAATACAGAGCAAACACAAACTTACAAGGATTATCAAAACTAAACATCAGATAAAACCAAACAATTAATAAGAGGGCTTTATCCTTATCTTTATTTTTGCTGCATTGTTTATTCTCACTTGTAGCTTAGGTTGCCTTCCTAGAATTTCAGGAATATAATCTTACTAGATAAACTTACTGGACAAACCTATAAGGTTGTATGACCTCAGAGGAGAGAGACCACAATCTTGAAGCTGTTAACCCCGTGAACCATTGCGTGGTGTGGGACCGATATGTGCTCCAGGACCCATGAGCATTCACTGAGCTCTAGGTTGAATCTCCATTAATAATCGAGTCTTTCAAAATTTAAGAATCAGTCTCTTGTATATATTTTATCTTATTTTTAAAAATATTTATTTATACACACAAGAGCTGGGGTACAGGCCAGAGTCACGGGAGGTGAGAGGATTCACCAGAGACAGAGTGGGGAGCAGAACAGGCAGACTGACTGAAATCACTGCTGAGGGGAGCAGCGGGCGAGGCAGGAGAGGTCTGCTGTGCCATGTGGGTCCCGTCCCTGGCCGGGCTTCGAACTCGCGCTGCTGTGCAGCGGATGCTTCACAGTGCGGCGCTCAACACGCTGCACCACCACGGAGGCCCTCATGTATGTATTTTAATTGTTTCAGTTTTGGTGTCTTTCCCAGAAGAAAGGCATCCTTTCAGCTGACAGGGTGGATGCTAACATTGTCTTGCCGTGATGAGTCGCTGACCTAGGCTGTTAGCAAGCATTACAGATGTGTGTTCCGTGCTGAGACTGTATGTTGACTCGTGGGTGACTGAGACGTTTGTTTCTTAGGAGATGAAGAAGTCAAACTGCTCAGTGAGCGCATCTGTGTGGACCATCTTTCTTTTTGTCATTTTGCAGGATGTGGTTAAGACTTGCTTCTGTTTGATCATTTTGGGTGACCATTGCAGATGTTTAAGTAGGGTCCTAAGATGCTGACCAGCATTTCTGCTCTTGGCAGAGTCCTCACTATTTCTGTATTAGTTCAACTCACTCCCTGTTGTTTTTCCATTCTTCTTTCCTGCTTAACCTGAGTGTATGTTATGCATTACACACACTCACACAATCTCACACACGCATGTCAATTTATAAACCAATGTAGCAGCAGAGTACATGCATATTGGTGTACACACAGGAATATATACCCATAAACATCCCTAACTTAATGAATTAATAACAAACATAAATCCTATTTTCATCTTTTTATTTTTTATATCACAGCTTCCTTTTGGTAAGTTTTATATTACCACTTCTCTTTTGGACTCTGATTTTGAACTCAGGAATTTTTTAATAGGTTCAGTCATTCCAATTAACTTTAATACTAATAGACTTTTATTATTTAATAAAAAATTAATATTTAAAAATATTTATGACAACTTTTCAGTGAGAACCTCTTAGGGGGTTCCTGTAATTTTTGGGTCCTCTTTCTATTATTCATGACATTATCCTTGCTTTTTTTTATTAAAATATTTATGCATACAAGAATGGGTAGAGATCAGAACTGTGCGGAGGGAGGTGCTTTGAGAGGAGTCACTAGACACAGAGTGGGGAGCAGACCAGGCAGACTGACTGAGATACACTGCTGAGGGGAGCAGCAGGTGAGGCAGGAAAGGTCTGCTGTGCCATGTGGTCACCTCCCTGGCCGGGGATTGAACTCATGCTGCAGGGGCTACAGATAGTCCCATAGCACTGAGCCTTAATCCCTTGCGCCACCGGGGAGGCCCCATTATGTATTTTTCTGATACACACAGTTTGACCCAAGCCCATCTTGGATGTTTTCCTTCAGTCTATCACTCTGACTTCTCCCTCCTCTTCCATCCCTCCCAGCCACCTCCTGTGCTCACCCACAGGCTCCTGGTTACCCTGTGGGCATGGACTGTCCCACTGACGGTCTGTCCAGCCACCTTCCAGGGCAGAATGTAAGGAGCTTTGACTGCAAGTCCTGTGGATCTCCACAAGTACTTTCACTGGCTTCATGAGGCCCACATCTTCCCCAGGATACATTTCCCTTTGCAACCAATTGGCAGCATTTGAGGCCCTCAGCTGCTTACTATTTACAAGGGTGACTACACAGGTGAAAACTCATGAATAAAGACTTCTGTGTGGAATGGACCCAGTCAGGAGGCCTAGGGAAATGGGGACTCATTTTGACTGGTGGTCAGGTAATTGGTGATTATTTAAAGTCATAGTAACTTTTGCTTTTCTAAACAATATGGAAATGTCAGGAAGTCACATAATAAATACTTGAATAATAAATAACTGTTATGGTGAACAAATCTGGTAGGATAAATTTCAAGATCGCCCACCTAGTCCACTTTCAAAATAAAAAAAATGAGTAAGTTGAGTGGCCAGCTGAAAGGGTAGCAAGAGGCTCTTTTGGTCTTGCAAGACTGGAAATCGCCCGGGCTGTGACCTCGAGTTGACTCACAACCTTCCATGGCTTTCCTGCCATACCTGGACTCTCTCTGCTGTAGTTTTGCTGGACAAAGTGACTCTTAAAATTCTCTATCACTTAAGATGGGACCCACTGATTAGGATGTCAGCAATAGGGGCTAAGATTCATTTTGCCTCTTGGTATTGGAATAGATCTCAGGAAGACTTATCATGCAGAGAATCTTACTTACTTGCTTTAGAAAAGGGTGCTGGTTCCTATGAGGAGAGGGTGTGGAAGTAGGCCAGATTCATTAGAAAAGGGCCAGTGGACAGCATTTGCGCTTTAACCACCGTGAGTTCTGGGGGTCCCGAGTATGATGCTTCCCATGGTAGTAAATGTTGGGCTCTGGTTAGCTGAAGAAAAACAGGGCTGCACCCCAGTCCTGGTGCTCCTAGAGAGATTATAGCTCCTCCTCCGCAGTCTGTGTTTTCCTGTAACTCATGGTTAAGTGGTCCCCTGTGGATTTCTTCTTTGCCAAGCATCTTCAAGCTCTACATCCATTGGCTTTGCCCTAATTGTTACTTATTAAGATATAGGAAAATGTAATCCTTATGTACCATGTTCCGTAAATTCAGCTAATAAAAATGTTGTTTTGTAAGAGCCTTTTGAAGTCCAAGAAAACTTCGGTATAATTTTTATGAGACGTTAAAATTCTTTCTTCTTGGGAGCAGGAAGTTGCAGTTTGCCAAGAATAAATGAACTCAAATAGCAAAGGATTGGGCTTGCCTCAAGATGCCAAACCCGCAGTGTTTCAGTGGCTTCCTCCCTGGGCCAAGTGCATTTTCTGTCCTGAGAGTCAGCGCTGGTATCTAAAGTTTCAGACGAACATGTTAGTACTTACAAATAATTATTTTAGTATGCCAGTTGTTCTTAATGTCAAAAGTTTGGTTTCATTTTTAAATCAATTTGATTCTACAGGCAAGGAGGAGTACATTATTGATTTTACAAGTCATCCCTTTATTAGAGTTCGTTAAAGTAACATGGAAAAAGTTGAATTTAATTTCCTTTTTGATATTTCCTTGAATGTTCGTCCTTCTTTCCTTCATATTAATATAAGATAATTAAATGTTTTTTTTTTTAAAAATGACCAGATTCTGCAACTTTTGAGGGGTGTGTTTCCTAAAAGGAAAATTATGATAACCAACATGATTAATGTTGGCAGCCATAAAAAATCCATGGAAACTTCAAAGAAAGCATCATATTATGTCATATAAGGGCTCATCATTCTCCAAGAAGTTTTTGTAAGAGATGAGTATAAAATAAAATCAACAGAAAATTCTTTTTACCATTTTAAAGCATGGTATTGATTAAAAAAAAAAAATAGCATCTCACCAGTCACCCTTTTCTTCACTTGCAGGCACTTCATTTGCCAACATACAAGCTTTTCTCCAGTTTTGCCTCCTGGCTTATTTTGCCTTTCTTTTGCTGTCTCTGAATTGCCACGATCCACTCTGTTTCACTCCGGCTTATTATTATTGTCTTTGATGTCATGATCATCACCGTCATCTTCATGATGAGCTCCCTTCTTCCTCTTTGTCTTCTTATTCCTCTTCCTCCTACTCCTCCTCTTCTTTTTCTTCTGTCTCCTCTCCTCCTCCTTCCCCCCACTCTTTCTCCTCATCCTCTTCTCCTCCTCCTCTTCCTTCCTCCTCCCCTTCCTCCCTCCTCTTCCACATTGGCTTCTCTTCCTCTGTCTTCAGTTTGTTTTACCATCTCTCTGTTTCTACAGTACTCTGGACCTTCCACCCAAAAGCTCTGGCACAATGATCTCTGTCTTTACTCAACCCAGTGCCTGCATCTGTCCACATCATCCTTCCTCTTCTACCCTGCCACATCCTCACACTCCCCATCTATTCTCAGACTGATCTTGTCTGGGTCAAATAGTCACCAGGCCTTCAGCATGGGTTTTCTGACCACCTCTCAAACATGTGAGATGTTTCCTCTGGCTGTGGCCAGGGTGGGCACAGACACCTTCTTCCAGGCCCAAGTTCTCCCAGGCCCAGTCCCAAATTCTCCCCAGTCCTACCCCTATCAGTCATTAGGACAGCAACTTTCACGACACACCCCATGCTTTAAATCCACTTCTACCTGGTAATCACTCAGGTAGGGCCAGCTGTGTACCAGGTTGACCTACAGAGAACAGGTACTTTGTGGACAAAGATGGTTGTGTGAGGTGCCGTGAGCTCCCCAGAGGAGGCAGGAGGTACCCTGGGGGCCTGACAGGAAAGGCTTCCCAGAGGAAGTAGCGTTAGCTCTGGATGGAGAAGAGGCACTAAGCAAACATGGGGAGTTCACCACTCTAAGAGGATGTAGCTACTTTTGTAAAGGTGTGGAACTACAGAACATGGTGGAACAAATGGAATTAATGTTTGAAAGAATGCTAGTGGCAAAGAGGAGGCACTCTGATAGTCATTCCAAGGTCTGAAGTAAGCAGGTGATGCGACATGATGGGTTGTGACTCCTCTGGGGAGAGGTTGATGGGAAGGGTACATTGAGGGGGGCTGGAACCAGGCCCTGGGGAGTTGACTCCCACAACCAGGCAAGGGGTTAAAGAATTAGGAGTGACCATGAGGAATGGGAGGATGGTCAAACTTCACTGTAATAAGGAAGTTAATGTCCACATTAATTGTGTAGCTGGCCACGTGAAGCTATGAACATAGTTCTGTTTAATCCAACTGTCCCAGGCCACGTTTTTTTTAGGCCTTAGAGGAATGCCATGGCAAATCCTGCCCATCTAACTCCTGCTTCCCTGGAACACCATCCTGTGTTCTCATTTAGGATACTCTGGGCCTGAATCTCTGAGGAATACACATACACACAGACATCACACACATATTCATATGTGAAAAACACGTGTGTAAGTGGATTAGTTAGGGTTCTCCAGAGAACAAATAAGAGGTTTATAGATGCTTATATTTCTTTCTTTCTATCTACCTACCTCTATATAGATTATATATATATGAGAGACTTGATTTAAGGAATTGGCTCATGATGAGCTGAGATTGATGTTATAGTTCAAGTTTGAAGACAGTTTCAAAGTTCACATTTCTTGTCAGTCTTCTGTTTTTTTCAGCGCTTCAACCGATTGGATGAGGCCCACCTACATCGCGGAAAGTGATCTGTTCTACTCAAAGTCCAACTTAAATGAAAATTTCATCCTCAAACACTCTAGATAGCCATCTAGAATAATTAATGTTTGCCCACGTAGCTAGCTATGTGTCCCTGTCAAGTTGACACATAAAATGAACCATCACAGTGTGTAGTATCCATCATAGCTGAGGGTGTTACCAAAAATCCATTTTCTTTTAATCATCATAAGTGTGTGTCTTTCTTCCTTTTCTCTAACTATCCTTCTTATCAAAAGCCACAGAGAGAAACCTGAGACATCCGATGTTTCTCCTTGTCTCCACTGGGCACCTCATCTTCTGTGGTCACCCAGCTCAGACGTGGCTTCTGGTGTGTCTCTGAGTCCCTGAAGACCTGTACCTGGCCCAAGCTCCCAGGTGTAGGAGGTGACTGGTCAGTTCACAGCATGTGGCTCTAGAACCAGACAAACCCTTCCTCCCCCTCTTTACATCCTTTCTTGTGACTCAGGGTGTCATTTAAGATAAATGTTTCCTTGAATAAAATAGGGGTTATAAGACTACCTGTCCTGAGGCTTTCATGAAATGATACTTGGGAAGCCCGGAGAAGAGTGTCTGGGACATAGAAAGTGTTCAGTACCTGTGTTGGGGGAAGCCAGAGGCTGCAAAAGCTGTGCGCAACGATCAAGGAGTGAAAGAGGTGCTATAACTGAGATCCTTGCAGACTTGCAAACAAGTCTGCTGACAAGAGCTTCTCAGGCTCTTGGGATCCAGGCATATACTCTTTCACACAGAAAGGAGGTTAGGACGAAAAAGGGTGCGATGACTGAGATCCTTGCAGACTTGCAAGGACTTGTTTGCAACTCGTTTGCAAGTCTGATGACAAGAGCTTCCCAGCTCTTGGGAGTAAAATATACATTCCTTCTGTTGGAAGAAGATAAATAAAACAAAAGGTTGTTAGTTCACAGGAGAGGCTAGTTACCTGCAGACGGGCTTGGCACACAACTATGGGACCTTGTACTTCTGGGCTGTGCTTTTTGTAGCAAATGACATAAGCTTGTTACTTGTTCTCCTGCTCAATAAAAGCTTTGGAGAATTTGGGAGGTTTGCTATTTGCCTAGTAGAGCAGTAGCCCTCCATCTCCATACTGACATCTTGTCTGCTAGACTCATCTCTGTGTCCCCAGACACACAGCACAACATCAGTACAGTCGCCTCTGGAGGTTACAGCAACATAAAGGTTAGCTCATTATTTAGTACTTACTGTATACTCAATGAATGGACACCAAGCCCAGATCTACCTCTTATTTCCTACATGCTTTCAAAATCAACCTGTGTGTTAAATTAAATTTCCTCAACTTTGCTCTGCCTCGTGAAATCTGTATTAGTAAGGTGTGTATACACATGCCCACGAGAGAGTGAGAGTGATTTATTTTAAGGCACTAGCTACTTGACGCATGGATTCCTGAAGGCTGGCAATTAGAAAGTCTGTAAGGGCATCTGGTAGGCTGGAAAATTAGGCAAGAGTGGATGTCTGGAGTCTGAACTCTGCAGACAGCAAGCAGGGCCCATGTTGCAGTATTGAGGAGAATTGCTGCTTCCTTAGGACACCTCCATCCCTGTTCTTAAGACATTCCCCTCCCTGGATGAGGCACACATTCCTTACAGAGGTAATCTGCTATACTCAAAGTCCACTGTTTGAGGTACATGTCACACCTAAAAATACCTTCTCAGGGCCTCTCTGGTGGCGCAGGGGGCCTCTCAATGCACCGTGAAGCATCTGTAGCCACTGCAGCATGAGTTTGATGCCCGGCCAGGGAGGGGAACCACATGGCATAGCAGACTTCTCCTGCCTTGCCCGCTGCTCCCCTCAGCAGTGTACTTCAGTTAGTCTGCCTGTTCTGTTCCCCACTCTGTCTCTGGTGGATCCTCTCACCTCCATACCTCTGGCCTGTGCCCCAGTTCTTTTATGCATAAATAAATAAATCTTTAAAAAAATATTAAAAATACCTTCTCAGCAGCATTCAGACTTGTGCTTGACCAAATGTCTGGGTACCATGGCCTAGCCAAATTAGCACGTAAAGTTCACCACCATGGACTGCTTGCTGGACTTTCTAGTTCTCTCCCACAAAAGGGTGAATTCTGGTGTGTTCCATAATTTGATGATTTTACATATTTCCATTTGGTTCCTATTTTGTACTTGCCAAACCAAGGGATTTTATTTTTTTGAGATTTGTTGAGTTTAAAATTTGCTTATATGTACACTTATTTTATCTTGTCAACCACCTCAACAGAGATTCCATTAACCCACTTTCCAGGGGAGGAAGCTAAGAGCCATGTTCTGATTCGTCCCAGGGGTTAGAGACACTCAGCTCCTTAGCCGGGTCTTTAACTGCTCCTGTCCAGACCTGCCTCCCACAACTTGCTGCTTTCTAAGGCATTGTCTAGGCTCTTGGAAATTCAAATAAGATGAATAAGACATTGTTCCTATTTTCAAGGAATTTGTGAGCTAGCTAAACACAATCTGACTTTAATTTTAATAAAGACAAGAGCAAAGTTTTCCGAAACTCCAAGATTAGAGGAATCTATTCTGGCTGGAAAGGGGATGGTTCTGAGAATGCCACCTTGGGCTTGGAGAACTCAGCAACTTTTGTCTTCAGATTGGCTTGGGATGCCTGCTAATTCTCTGTTCCACTCATTTGCATTATTACTTGTTTATCCAGATGGTGAAAAATTTAATGATGAAAATACTTGGCCAAACACTCCCAGTTGGGAGGAAGGGCGTGGGGTTTCGAAAGCAAGGAAGGAAGAAGTAAGGAAACAAATGAAACCCGTTTATGTTCCTTTTGGTGTTAATCACTGAAAAGACAATTTTAAAAATGATGAAGGAAACATCCTTTGAAGATATATTTATATCACAGTATTTGGTTTTTAAGAATCAAGAAGCATCGTATATGTGTGTATGTGTGTGTGTGCGTGCCTGTGTGTGTGTGAGAACTTGGATGTGTGTGTATGTGTGAAGGGGTGAAGGGGATCCAGTATGTTTTTTTTCCTTTTGAATTGTCCTCCAAAGTATAGCCCAGAACATGCTGGTTCTGTGTCTTGGCAATTTTGCCCTTACCTTAAAATTCAGCCCAAGAGTCTGAAAGAATAAAAGTTATTTCCAAGAACAAGGAAATCACTAGTGTAACTGCTTCTTGACCTCTGTTGGCTATCTTAACTGCATTGATTAACTACATCTTTATACTTGTATTCTTTTCCTGAAGAATTTATTATGTGCTAGCTCATAAATAATAAAGAATTGTCCTCATTTTACTGGTGATGATGCTAAGCTTTAGAGAATTAAGTAGAATTGACTAGAGTTCCCAGCTAGCAAGTGACAGATTTGTGACTCAAACCCTTGTTCACCCATTTATGTCAAATGTTCATATTTGGTCTCACAGCTGCTTCTGCCAATTCCAGCTTCAAATTGCTTCTCTTTGTTCTTAAAGATTGTCAGTCTCTCTTATGACTTGGTAAGGTATTTATTTTGCCTTTGCATCTTCTGGAAGCTTCTGAAATAACACTTATGTGTCAGTTGACAGTCCTCTTGCCTCTGGAGTTAAGTTTAGTGAATTCACTTGGGGAGTCAAATGACGCCTTTGGGGAAAGAGAGCCCAGGCCACAGATGAACATGGTTATGTATATAGATGAGTACAGTGTAAATATCAACTGTGTGGTTAGATTTTGATGTATATTCCTTGAGCTAAATTTTAGTAATGAGAAATCGACGTAGGCTCAGATGGTTTGTGATATACATGCCAATTCATATTTTATGATCACTACACCAAACAAGGAAATAATCAAGGTGGATGCTTTATTAGATAGGAGTTGGGGAAATTAACTTTAACGTGCAATGTGACGGTTTGTACGGTAATCACCAATACACTAAACTAGCCCGATCCTGTTATGTTTCAGCAACTTGCTTTCATGCATTCCTCTTTCGACAGGAGTAGCAATGGTGGCACTAACAATTGGTATCTCAGACCAAACTGTGCAGGTATTGTTATTGCAGATTACATACTTTGTGGTTTAACTTGTAAAATATTTTGCATCACATTTTATTAGTAGAGAGCTGAGTAAAAATTAATTTAAAAAGGGTAGTTGGAGGAAAGACATTTTAAAACTAAAATTTTGAAGACTTAACAAATCAATATGAATACTATTAACTATTCAAGAAAAAGAAGCTTTGTTTATAATTATCTGTTGGAAAGACTTCTCAAATACACAGGGAGGCAATGGAAAAGAGACACATTTGAAATTTGATTAGATAATATATTTAATTGATTATTATTGTTATAACTGGCATAATTCATGTAGAGAAAGGGATTTTAATTTCTGCTGAGCGTTGTCTTCCAATTTTTAGGGACTGAGGGACTGAGGGTGAATCGCTCACAAATTTCTCAAACAAACATGTCCCCAAGCGGACACAAGGGGGCGCTAAGCCTCTATGTCTAAGACGCAGTGGCGTTTTAATGGACGAAATAAACTCTGGCACTTAAAACATGAAGCCATGTTTATATTATTCTGGGTAATATATTATGCACCTGCTTGTTTTATTTTTTAGACTGATTCGTGTCAAATGACTTTCCAGAAATATGACATGTGTACTGGATCCAGGCAGAACTAATCTTTCAACACACAAGTAGCATTATTTTGTACAAATTATATTCCGTGATATAATGAAGTTTACTTTATTGTACTCAATATAAAGGGAATTAAGAGAATGTAACAAGTTGTCATATACTTTCTCAAGCATTTTTTTTCTCTGTAACTTGTGAAGGAATAGTTTTTGGCTATGGGTTGTTTTAACACACACACTCACACTAAAACTCCTTTGTTACAAGCAAAGAGTACTGAATCCATGATCTATGTCCAGAGGGCTGAGGCGCTAATTTAGATTAAGACTTTGGGAAAAAAGTCTACCCAAAATGGCACCTGAAGGAACTGGTGTTCTCGGTAGATACGGAGGATAACAAAGGGATTTTTGCCAAGTCAATATTTGACTTATGTGTATCAGTTTGCTTGAGATGCAAGACATCACAAGCAGGGGAACTTAAACCTCAGAAAGTAATTTCCTCACAGTTGTGGAGTCTAGAAGTCTGAAATCACAGTGTGGGTAGGCCTGGTGGTGCTGAGACCCTCTCCTTGGTTTGCTGGTGGGTATCTTCTCACTATGTCCTCACATGGCCTCTCTGTGCACACACAGCTCAGTGTCTCGGTGTGCCCAAGTGTCCCCTTCTTCAAGGGTGTCAGTCAGACTAGATTAGAACTGATCCCAAGGGCTTTACATTTTCACATAATCACTACTTTGAAGGGCCTCTCTCCAAATCCAGTCATGTTCTGAGGAAGTGAGGATTAGGCCTTCCTTCTGGAATTTTGGAGAACACAGTTCAGCCCCTAACACCTCGGTTCCTTATCTTTAAGCGTCCCAGGAAGGGGTAGTGGTCTCCCTTCTGTCTGTGTATTTATTGACGGGCAGAGTGCACATCACACACTCAATATGCATTTGCTGAATGAATGAATTTCTGCCTTGAAAGGCTACACAGCTCAGGCTTGCCTGAAATCTCCAACTGCCTGACAGGTAGTAATTAACTGCTGAAAGAAAGGCATAAATACTTCCTTTTAAACATTGACATTATGTCCATCTGGTGAAAGAAAAGGATAAAGGCAAATAAAGAGAGTTCAGGAAATGCTAAAATTTCTTTGAAATAATTTCATTGAAAATTAACAAGTTGATTATTGTGAAAACAGATTCCAATTTACACATAATGGCCAATCATCTAGCTTTCCTGGCCTTTGATGAAACCCTTCCTACCCAGAGCGATCTGCTTTTTACCCTGCCATAATGGTTATGGAGGGCTTCGCAGGTTAATTTGCCTTTCAGACTTCCACCGCTTTCGGATAATACATTTAACTCAATTAGGAGCATTCGTCTTGTTCCCAGTGCGGTTTCTTCTACCCACCACCCCTGCTTCAACACTCAGGCTGCTGTGCCTAGCCCTAATGTGAGGTGCAAGAATAGAGTTCTGTGCAGCTGGACAACTTGCATGGGATCCCAAGCTTGAACAGAGTTGGCAGGGGCAGAAACCAGGGATTTCGTTTGCAGGAGTCACTGTTTTTCCAGGAGACTTCTTGGCCACAGGGACACAGAGAGGGGTCTCCTGTGTGTCCAACTGTAAGTGTGTGTGTGGGGGGGCATCTGCATTACTTTGCAGGCTGCTTTTCTTTCTTTTTTTAAAAGGATTTATTTATTTATGCATACAAGAGCTGGGGTACAGGCCAGAGATGCAGGAGGCGAGAGGATTCACCAGAGACAGAGTGGGGGAGCAGAACAGGCAGATCAACTGACATACACTGCTGAGGGGAGCAGCAGGCAGGACAGGAGAAGTCTGCTGCGCCATGTGGGTCCCTTCCCTGGCCGGGGATCGAACTTGTGCTGCTGTGCAGTGGGTGCTTCACAGTGCGGCACCCAACCCGCTGTGCCATCAGGGAGGCCCCGCAGGCTGCTTTTCTCTCAGCTGGTGGACTCCAGGGGCATGGGTGGGGTGGGGCTGGCCAAGCTCAAAGGGCCTGACTGGTGTCACAGGTCAGAGGACCTCCTCAGCTTGGGTGCTGCTTATAACAATTACACCTTTGAAGTCTGTTTCTGTTTCTTGAGACGGCCGATGGATTATCTATTGATTTTCTAAATCTTCGTTTTCTGGATTTGGAGGTTGTGGGTTCAAATAAAAGGCCTGCAGGTGTCTTTGGGTGTAAAAGGAGCACCTCAGTCTTCCAGTCTCAGCTTTAACAGCCCCCCAATCTTTCCAGAAAGGGTAGTTCTTCCTCTGTCTCCTGGACTTCCCTTTGTCAGACTTCTCTGATAAAGTTCTTGATACTTTCTTTCACAAAAGACTTTTTAAAAATCCTTTATGTTGGCAGAGAATTAACTCATGAATAAATGGATAATAATAACGGCTGACATTTTTGGAGCGCTGACTATTTGGCAGACACCAAGCTGAGGGATTTGCTTGAGTTATCTCACTTGATCCTCTCAACAGCTTTATGACAAAGCCCACTTCACAAACGAGGAAACTAACACCGAGAGAGTTGAGGAGCTTGTCTTAGGTCATAGGATTCAGAAGCAGAAATGCTGAACTCTAGGCTACTGGAGAAGGAAAATGGGTTTGGAATGAAAATCCTGAGACTCTGAAACACAGAGGTGGAAGGTTACAAAGCAAAACGCTTCTGATTTTCCTAAACAAGGGTAGATGAAACACCTACTGTGTGTTTAATACAGTAAAGACACACAAAAGGGACTGACGTGTAGCCCCTGCCCTGGAGGGATTTTTTAGTCTAGTTCAGTGGTTCCCTAACTCCGGGATACATGGCAAGGCTCTGGGGACCCCGGATGTGTATTAAACCCTGTCTGGTCCCCAGAGAGTTAGAAGGTGGCACCACCCGGGTACCAGGGAGGTTTAAAAGATCGTGAATTGATTCTAAAATGCACTCACAGTTTGAGAACCGCAGCTCTAGTTGAAGAGTGAAGCTATAATACACTGTGAGCAGTAGATAAGCACTTGTGACATGGTGTGGCTGAGTTATAATTTCCACAGGAAAATCTGTTATTTTCGTGTCCCTGACTTTGGTCTGCAGAGCACATTCCTTTGATTCACAAAGACCCGGGAACAATTGGGGTGTTGGCTCCTTTTTTCTAGCCCATGGTTAAACAGACTGAGCCTGAGGTTCTGAGGCATCTCCCTGGAGTCTCCCCCATGCGGTGCCCCTCACCACCCCTCACACCTTGCTTCCTTGTGGAAACTTTGGTTCTTTCTTTTCATTTACTCCTTTTTTTACCCACGGAAATGTTCTCATTTCACTTTTTCTCATCGGTCACTACCATACCTCCCTGATTAGAAATTTGACAAGTTCAGTAATCTAAAAAAACTTTTTTTAAAAAAAGAAGAAAAGTTCAAATGTTGTTCATGCGCTCATTCAGTTAGGAAATTGACACACTCTCTGGCCTCCTTTCAATAAAATTGTCTTCTGTTCACTCTGCCCTTTCTGCGCCCTTGTTCAGACCCGGCCTCTGAATGATTTCTCAGCAAGCTTGTCAGTCACTCTGACCTGAGTCCTGCTATACCTCTTTCCCTGGTAGTTTTTAAGTCATTGCACAGATACAGATTTTTTTTTTTTTGCATGTTACCATTACTCCATGTGGTGTTTTACTCTGCTGACATATTGAAAGGTTGAAAGAGACATTACTATTTTGGTTATTTATATGTTGCCGAATGTACATGAAAAGATGTAGCTTTTCTTCCAACATTCATCAACAGCAGCTAGTATTTTATGGCTCTAGAGCTTTTTAAAGCAATTAAAGCTATTCATGTACATTTTACCGATTGTTAAACTTGACTCATTTGGACAATGTTAAAATAATATAATGGTGATTTTAACGAGGAACCATGAGAAGATCACTAGGAAAAAAAGGAATATGCGAAAAGGAGAGTGCAGAATCCAAATGTGGAATGAATTCAGGATACATGTCACCTCTAGTTCAGGGAGACAACGACAAAGCTGGCAGAGACAAAGACCTGCTCACAGGGGAACCATTCTTAGGATAAAATGAGTAGGTAGGCATGGGCTAAGATGAAGGTAAAATGCCAGAAGTTAAAGATAAAAATGAGAAATGGAAATTAAAATAATTAAGCGGCTGTACACAGAATTTTCTACCAACAGATATGCCAAAGACGAAAAAAAAAAAAGCAAACCCCCAAAACCATGGGATTTAAGTTGCCCAAGTATTAGGCACAAAAGAACATCATACTTATTACTAAATAGTATAATATTTGAAAACCGGGCTGAAGATTATTCATTATTCCAGTAAAGAACTTTCAACCGTTTGACAAGTGATTAGAGGAATTGCTTTATCCGTAGGTCCAGAAGATGGCGCTATTGTCAATGTTTGCAGGGAAAATACCGATTTAGGTCTGGAAAACCGACGAGCAGCAAAACGTGTTAAATTGGTTTCTGTATGGTGCAGCCCAGCAGAATGTACTTAAAGGAGGGTTATGTGCAGGACGTTTTTTGTTGTTGTTAAAATGGGCTTTCTTTAAAGTACAACAGAATAACCCAAAGTAATTTGAAACTCAAGCAAGGTGATACAGGGTATATGGTGTAGCTGTCTATGCTGGTTTCCTGCCTTATGGCCAGTATAGTTACATTTTCACATTACAGTCTGTTTTGGTTAGCTTTTTAGCATTTTCCCCATCATGAGAAAAATCTATTTCTACCTGATTAAGGGTATGTGATAGACTAACTATATTACATTCCTAAGTATTTTTTGAAGTCTGTAGAAATACTTGTGTTACTACTGTTTTCAGGATATTAAAAGCCTTCACTCTGTCAGATAGCACCAAGATTTCCAGCTAGGGTTGCCTATCGTATGATGGTAGAAAGTATGATGATCATGCTATGCACAAAAATCTGTACAAGAAAAAAACATTTTGATCTCATTTAGTTCAAATCTGAAACAAAGTGTGCCTCATAGTTGAAATTCTTTTGCATTAATGCTTTCCTTGATTTGTTCTTTGCAAAACTGAAAAGAATTAAATGAATATCAAGCAAGTTAGAATTGAGGAATAATTCCTGTACCTTAAAGGGTAACAAGAATGAAACCCTCACCCTAAATCTTCTGCTTAACCAGTGTGTGTGTGTGTGTGTGTGTGTGTGTGTGTGTGTGTGTGTATTGGGGATGTGAGGAGGAAAAGGGAGGTGAGCTCAAGGTTACAGGGTGGCTTTCTAATGGTGATTATTTTAGTATCTTCTATAAAATATTGATTTTAATCACATGATTTGATTAAATGAAATTGTGATGTTTTATATTTAAAAATCACATAACGCTTAAAAAAGTACGCATTTGAACGTAACTTTAAAAACTGACCAGTAATTAAAGAACAAAGATTCTTTCTGCCATGGGATAGATGGTTTTGTAAAAGTTTTATTTGGTGTTTTATTAAATAATCAATCCAGGTAAACTTCTGCATGTATTCACGCAGGTGGGTACGTGTCATTGCAACCCATATGACTCAACTTCTTAAAAGTAAAAACATGACATTTTTGGTTAATAATTATTTCAACATTTCCCAAGCATCTTTTATATCATAAACAACGTGGATCCTGATTCAGCTCTTCTGGATTCCATAATAACAGATGGATTGCGAGACTGTTTACTGCTGCTTCCCACAAACTTCCTCTTTGTAAACTACTATATTATTTATGAATCAGAAAAGTTTCAAAGAAGCCTCCTATCTGATTACTGCTTACTGACGAACTTACACCAGAGAAACTTTTAGTCCAATTATACCAGTTTGTTATAAAGAACTGTTATTATTCTAAAGTCTGAATTTGTTAATTGGTTACCATGCCTGCTTTTCGGTGCCATTTACACAAAAGACCTTGTCAGACAGATCGCATTAACTCTATCCACAGGAAACCAGGAATGGTGGCTATGTCGGTGCTGACAGACTAAGGTAGACTAATAATAGTGTTTTGTTAGTTAGCATTTCTACAGCACACATCGACATATATTTAAAATGTACTTTAGAAAATAGTGCAAATAATTTTGGGGTTTGAACTGGTTTGTAAACTTTCTTGTGGAAAACTGTATCTAGGTTCCTCTTCTCCTTTTTTTTTGACATAACCCAATCACAGACATTTATATATAGTTTTATAATTATTTCTGGTCGCTGATCTTGACACTTAGAATTTTCAGTTTGAGGGTTAGGTGTGACTGAATCTGGAATAGTGTAGAAAATTAGTGAAACAAATGTACTTCTTTAAAGTTTATTTGATTCATCCTGATATTACAATTTACTTTAGCAAATAAGTGATTTTCTTCTCTCTCACTCAGTGTGTTTGCACAAAGATATCCTACTACACCAATAGGCTTTGCATTAGATGCAAGAGTATAAGACAAAACCAAACAGAGCAAATACACTAAAATACAACCCTGAGAATAACCCTAAGCTTGCCTTAAACTTTTCACTCTTTGTGCTGTGGAACTACATGCAACCTCATTATGATTAATTCCTCATGACCTTGAAAAGAAACATTCACAGAGACATGTGGTCAGTTACAGTGGATTTGAGGCTGAACCTGAGCTAGTGTTTGTATGTTAGAGATAGGGCCAGTTATGCCATTGTCCAAGTCCAATGAGGAGCACGTTGTCAATATGCTGATGGTGAACTGAAGGATTCCGCCCTGCCCTGGATGCCATCCTTAGGGGGGCCCTCACTACCTCTATGGGAGCCTAATGCTGAGGAACCCAGCTGCACGGTCCCTAGACACCAAACTCAACCAGGACACAGCCTGTGACAGATGCTTCTGCATTTTATGCAAATAGCAACTTCATGGATCAGTTTTCCTTCCCTCTGTGGAATAGAAGCATCTGGAAAATAGAATTCCAACAGCTTTAGCACATGAACAAATGAACAGAAATGACCAAACAAACCAGGTAACAGAACTGAACTAAACTGGAATGTCGAAGAGGGATGTGTTCAATAAAGTCCCAGTTTTATTGTAATTTTCCCCTCTCAAACCGTGTACTTTTATCACTTCCTGTGACTCTTCTTTTCATACATCTGTAGTAACTGCAAAGTGTATGTGTCGTCCATATTTGTCTCTGTCGCTGTGCCATAGTTTTAGTGTCACAGGTCTGTGGTCACACTGAAGAAATCTGCACATTGGCTGAAGACGTGTTTACAACAATTCCAAACAAAAGCAAAATAAAACCAGAACCTTTTTTTCTCCCAGAAAAAAATTGTGTTTTCCAAAGTAGAACTAAGTTGCCAAGTTAAAGATTTTACATATATCTGAGCTAAATAATTACTATTTTAAAGATATTATTGTGCTGCTTAAAATATACTGCTGAGAAAATGTAAGCTTTGTGACTAAGGATGTAGCGAATATTTAAGTATATTCTGATACTCAGCTTTGGCTTTTAAATGGAGATTACTACAATTTCAATACGTAAATAATTTTATAACACTCGTACATTTGCTTTAATAAGGCTTTCACATTATACCTAATTTTATGTAAATGTTATTCAGATTTCAATCCGAGAGTTTTGTAGGGGAGGTTAAAGGGTGTTTATCTTGATTTGTTAAAATGCACCATTAAAATTAGCAGTGACAAATATTATGACTTCTTAAATTGTTCTAAATGGTTGTATTTTTTTATTAGGCTTGTATTTATACAAAATATTTTAACTCTTTAAGTGTAGCCTAATTTGATGAATTGTTCATATCCGAGCTATAATCAGGAAATAGATCTAGTGATTTCATAAATTCCACAATCAGCTTGTATTCTAAGTAAATCCCTCTTTATGAGTACTGTTTAATCAAATAAGTGGTATACAGCACATTTAGAGAAATTAATGAAAATGAATCAAAATAGAAATCTCAGGTTATTTTATTTTCAAAAATGCTATTTTTGTGTAGGATTTTCTTTCAGATTTGTGCTTAAAATGTATTCCTTGAACATGTAGCTTAACATTTGTGATAACATTATTTATTCAGAATAATCATAGTAAAAAAGTGTAAATTGAGAAAAAATATTTTATTAGTTCATTCGAAAATACTTCTGAAAGTGATATTTTAAGGACGAAAGGACAGAGATCAGAAATGTCTCTCCATAAGAATATGGCTATTATATTCCTACATGTTACTTATTAAAAGTAATCAGTGAAGATAGAATATAGCTTAGGCATAGCCTCAAATGAAACCTTAACCAAAAATTCAAATAGCACTTCAGAATCAAGTATTAATAGAATAAACTTAATTTTACTTTCTCCTAAGTGCAGCTGCATTTTCTATTTAATTACAGGTTTTCAACAGTAGTAATTTTTCCTTGACCCACTCAATCTCAAAAGTCAGAAAATTGCTTCTTTTTAAAAACTGACAATGGCACGGTATGTTTCCAAAGAAAAAAAGACAAATTACAGAAAACCATTAGTTTAAATATATTTAAAAAGCCAAGAAGAACTTCTAATTGAAAACTTGGTTTAATCTGAGGAAAAGTTCTATTACTTGTATTGCATGGAATAATGCAAATATTAAAATATTATGTTATTTTCTTTATTTTGAAAGTGAAATAAAAATATGTTGTGTAATTATAAAAATCCAATGCATTAAACATGATTTGTTTCTTGCCCTTTAGTAAATGGAATTCTTTACAATCATAAATTTTTTCTGCAGTCTGGGTAATAGATGAGGAAAAAAAAGGAAAGATATTTTAAAAAAGAAAGTTTAGCTTATAAGTTGTAGAATAGAATAGCAAGATAAAGAGTAAAGCTCTGACTTATAAAAAGGTAGCAAGATTAAAGCTCAGAATTTACTCACAAATACAGGAAGAAAATATATTTTCGATCTAAATTGTTAAATTGCAGTGCAGGTTATAAACATTCAGGTTTTTTTCTGAATGAGAAACTAAATAATATGGATTTAATAATCTGGTTTAACCACAGAGAAGAGAGAATGATATTTTTTGTTGATTTGATACAGAGATTTTATAGAAAATGTCCTCCTTTTGTGGCCAGTGAATAACGCACAGAACAGGTCTCTGAGTCACTGATTACAGAAATTTAACAGTCAGCAGATAATTACCAGTTTTTACTATTATCATGCTCACAACTTTTTTATTTTGTATGTACGCTTTGAGATTCCCTCTGATTCTTTAAGTAGAATTAAGAGCAAATTGTTTACAAATGAGTTAAATCTGGTAAAAGAAGTTTCTTTCCCAAACTTAGCTATTAATACTCTTCCTCATTTGTGATGTCAAAACAGATTGTATCTTCAAAATCAAAACATAGTTTCAATACCCAGATTTAATTAAGTGGACCAGGATGCACAACTGATAACACCAGGAGTGGTTGGGAACAGTCTATCCAGTCAGGGAGTCAGTGGAAACCTTACAAAATCAGGGGGTGTCATGACATTCAGTGCTTTTTTTTTTTTTTTTTCATTTCTAAAAATGCTAATTCTGTTCCAATTGGCATCAATTGCATGACCCATGACCACCTTTCAAGTGTTCATCTGCCCAACCCAGGCTGCCCAGGAAGGCAGCAGCTACATTATTGTAAACTCTCAGTGGCAACACCACTGACATTTAGCTTAATCCTCCCCCAGCAGCCCTGGGCTTTCAGACGGATGTGTTATATTTTTAAGTGTGCTTAGTAAAATATTTCTTTTACAATCTATTGTTGCTTGTGAGCAAGGTTCAAATAAGGGTGGTGCTCAAATGCTCAGCTTCCTCAAGGGCAATGAGTTAAAAACAACAACTCGTGGATCATAGTACGGGGCTGTTGCCTACCAGGAAGAGCTGAGTGGTGAGTTTACCTTTGAAAGGTGCTCACAACATTGTGAGGGGGAAAAAAAAACCTCACGTAAAAAGAAGTCTTTGGGTTACAAGAGACTGAAAATCTGAATAGCAAAATAAATACACATTTATACTCAAATTCTTGTAAATTATCAACCCAGAGGGGCTGATCCGGGGTCACAGCAGTGACTATAAATATTCTTACCGATGGGGGACAATATACCGTATTGTCTCCAGGAGCAGTTGGGTCATAAAACAAATGAATGATGATTTTGGAAGCTTCTTTTTTATGGTGTCAGGAATTTTATAAGGAAGTCCTCACAAAATGAAGTGCAGATTCAGTATGATGATGCTTACTTCTTCATTTGCTGAAATATAATAAAATGAAAACTAGAGATAAAATCAAGCCAATGGTTACCAAATAGAGTATTGGAACACATTCTGGGAGTTCAGGATCCAGTTCTAAGTCTGACTGAGCTTTCCATGTCTTAGTTTCCTAACATGTCAAATGAGGATTTCGGATTAGATAATTTCTTGGGACCTAGCAAGGTCTATAATTCTATGGCTTCTGAAATTAAAAAAAAAAAGCCATTTGATTTTTCTTTTTTGTGTTCCTATTTTTCAGTTAATTGATGTTATCTTTACTGTAGTAGCTATTAATATTATTTTACCTGACTGTGTTCTATGCCCAGCTTTGCAAAATGAGTTAGAAATTTCGTTTTAGCATACACAAACGAGGGAATCAACAAAAGGTGATGTAGAAATGAAGAGTAAAACGCCAGTTGTGAGCAAAGAAATTGCTGGAATGAAATTTGTAGATATTACCACAAAAACAGATTTATGTTGAGGACCTGTCACCCCCTGAACAGCAGCAATTCCAAAGTAAGTAAAACCCTCCCACGACACCTGCTACCCAAACCCAAACCAAAATGGCCAGACACAAGAAAGGAAAAGAGACAAGGGAACAAGTAAGAAATGTGGACTCTTCTTGCATGGGAGAAGTATACAGCTGCTGCTTTTTAGGACATCTGTGTCTCTTGAATGCTGTATTTTGTGTCCACTAAAAATATATATGCACACAATTAAAATGGAAAGACAATGAGTCTGGACAAAATTCAATCCAAAAAAATTAAAATGACTCAAAATAAGCTTGAACCACTGGGGACAGAATTCATCAGGTTAGGGAAATGTCAGAGACCGAGCGGTGAAGTGAGCATGAAGGGAAGTTGAGTGGTGAGTTTAAAAAAGTGAGCAGGTTGAAAGGGTCACGTGATATAAATCACTCGATGAATAAACCCCCTCTGGTAACCACTCTTAACAGTAGCAACCTCTTTGTCTTTAGTGCTATTTAAAATGAGGAATCAGCTACAACTACCAGAAAAACATTTTACAGTCTCACAGCTGTGATCTGTGTGGCACTAGCTGCTGAGCGAGGCGCCAGCTGACTTTGTACCTGGCGCTTCAAACTCTTAGACCCTGGCGTTGCATCTTTGGCTGTGGGAGTTTGGCAGGCTGATTGGCACCAGCAGCTCCACACCCTCAGCTTTTGTTATTATCTTTATTTGCTAGTCAACTGAATGCTCCCATGGGTGATCTTAGCTGACATCTGGCTCTGTGGGGTTGGCTTACACCTTTCCCACATGGAAAGATTCTCAGGTTTAGATTAACATTCTTTTTTTTTTTTTAAAGATTTTATTTATTTATGCATATAAGAGCTGGGGTACAGGCAAGAGTTGGGGGAGGTGAGAGGATTCACCAGACAAGAGTGGGGAGCAGAACAGGCAGATCAACTGAAGTACACTGCTGAGGGCAGCAGCGGGCGAGGCAGGAGAGGTCTGCTAGGCCATGTGGGTTCCCTCCCTGGCCGGAGGCAGGGAATCGAATTTGTGCTGCAGTGGCTGTGATTTGCTTCATAGTGCGTTGCTTAACCCACTGCGCCACCAGGGAGGCCCTAGATTAACATTCTTAATGTCAAGCGTTCACTAACTCTCCACTGAAAGATGCTCAATAAAAGGGCTCCCTTCAGCTGTCTGATACAAGATGCCATTCAGAGGTGATACCACAAAACTTAATCAGGAATGCAGAAAATCAATCAGAAAGATGGCCTTGCATGAGGCAAAGTTCTGTGTTCTTGAGGTACTGGGATTCAGCAGTAGGGGCTGTAGCCAGCATTATCCTACCCAGTGTGAACTCAAAAATTAAATATGGGGTTCAGGAAGGATTCTCTCATTTTGGGAATAGTTATTGTTTTATTACTTTTTACAATTTTTTATTATTTTATTACTATTATTTAGGTTAGTATTTTTTCTTGGTATATTGGACTTAGAGTTGTTTTTATAAGAAACGATCAGAAGTAGGAATTAATGTCTGAGCTGTGTGGAAATATTTCAAGTTATAATTTTTATGCTAATTTAAGAATTAGCATCTCCTCTGTAGCCTCTTCAGTTCTTTTCTCAGTCCCAAAGTCACTTGCTCAACCCTGGCCAAATAAGACAGGGTTGCTAATTGTCTGCCTACATCTGGGGGTATCAGTTTTTAACTTTCTTTGGCATTTCAAGTTATTCTCCTTAGTTGTCCAAACTTTCATCAGGGTGAGTTACAGAATGCACCTAATTTGAATATGTCTTTTAAAAGCAGGCAGAACAGTCTGATTAACTTTATGAAGGGAAAGGATATTATGTGGTAGTGATTAAATATTTATTAATTTTTATCATTTCATTATGTAAAATCAGTTTTCTGTTTTTTTTGAATTACAATTAAAAAACCTTCTAGATTAATTTTAAATATTTCTTTCAGAACATTGTGTTTGTACATTTTCTCTCTGTTCTACCACTTTTACTCCTCATTATTGACTTTATAGATCATTCTTTTTTAATGAAAGCGACACTGAAATTCGAGGCACAGCAACTTTATCTCCTGTAGGTGTGCCCTGGAACCAAACCATTTTTATCTTAGGAAATTTTACAAAATTTGATATTTTATCATCATGACATAGCTTTATTCTGTTTTTCACACTTTTTATATTAGTTTAATTTTTTATTAGGGACCTTATGAAAAGGATAATTTTGCTTTTTCACACTATCTAAATACTTGTAAAGTCTAAATTAGGATGTGAAAATAGCTTTATTCTTTGAAACTTCATAAAGGTTCATAGTGGATTCAAAAACTAACCCATTTCTAGGTGTCAGATTAAACATGGAATGTGGCTTTTGGGATTGGACTTAGTGATTCCTTCCCGTGTAGTAAAGTTGCCATTATAAGAATAATAAACTGGTTTTGAGCATAAGATATTTCTGGTTTTCTCTATTTGGTAAACTTCTGCTTTACATTTGGGTTATTTTACTTATGATGGAGACCAACTTAAATGTTACTGAAATAAGCTTTTAATAAATCTATGAAGACTTATTAAAAATAGGAACAAAATTTGTGAAACTTAGTAGGCTTCCTGTGGTATTCATACACATAATACATATACTTTTAGTGAATATAAAAGTAAGACACAAACAAGATTTCTAGCCTTTTTTTATTACTTACCATATAATTTCCTTTCATGGATAGAAAAAGCATGGGAAAAATAGTGTAAGAATCTGGGGGAGAGAGGCCCAGTATCTGTAGAATTGGGGTCTTAGATAGAGGATTCCACAAGGGTTTTATTCTCATTTTAGTATTTCCTCATGGAAATACTTTTTTAAATTGAATTTGACATATACTGTTATTTTCCTTGGCTTTAAACACTGGTGGATAAGGTAAAATTAGTCTTAGAAATAAACTCCTAAGTGTGATTGCCTTATACCTAAATGAGAAACCTTGTCTTGAAGAAGAAAAGTGGCCCAGAGACCTCTTTGTGCAAAGTATCTCAACATATTGCTGTCTGTTATATTGTACCGAACACATGTACTTCTGTTTAGTAATATTTTGGGGAGCTGAGATTTAGGGCAGAAAAGACTGGAGCATCCTTGCAACTTATCCTAAATTTTTATAGGGTTATTTATTTATTGGTACTGTGAAGAACATGCATTATTTGTAATAACATTTTCAGTTTAGCATTCCTTTTTTATTTAACTCTGATTTTTAGACCTTCGAGTTTTCCTTTGCTTTAGCTTGGGAAAACCAAATAAGTGCAAGTTTCCTCCAAGACACCTCATGAAAACATTTTTTTTAAAATAAAATCAAGAGTGAAACGAGTCTATATTTATTTGGAAGATCATCTGACTACTGCTAAATGGAGTATCTCAATCTGAAAGTGAAATCTGTTTCACTGCTAAAAATTGCCAAGAGTTTTTTGACTGAGATTTGGGAATCTGCAGAAAATGTAAAAGTTTTTTTTTCTACAATAATCTGTTCAGTGAACAAGCTGTGAAAAATAGTTCTGTATTTTGTCCATGTGATGCAGCAGACGGTAAATTTCCATTTTAAAGAACGATATGAGTAGCTTCTGGCATCCTTCTCTATTGCCTTACTCGAATCTACTTACACTGAGTTACAACAATGCAGTTTATTATTTCTTTAGAGCAAAAAATGAGAAGGGATCTTGTATTCTTTCCTCCCTAGAGTTCAGCTCTATTCCTTTTTGTGGGATCAGTAATGGGACACTTTGAGGTCTTCGCAAATGTGCCTTAAAACACCACAGTTGTATTAAGAAAATACCATTTCCTGCATTTGAGCTTTACATTTGAAAGCTTTCAAATTAATTTACTATATCTTTCTAAACATATTTTTGAGGTAGGTGGTCCCATAATGAACATTTATTATAAACTGTTAAAGGATATGTTTTTGAGAGATGTATAATTATGATTCTCCTATAAACACAAGTGAACATGTGCTTAAAGGTTTTATCTATTCATTAATTAATGAGAGAAACAGTAATATATTATAACTTGCTCAAAGGAGAATCCAAATTTGCATTTATGCACATACGGGCAAGTAGATAATACTGAAATGAATTGAGAAATGGATGCAAAACTGGTCAGTATTTTCAGGGCAATAATCAATTGCATTCTACAGGTTATAATGGTCCAGCATAATTTACATTATTATTATTTTTTTTACATCTCTTGGAGTTGTAAAATAGTTCACGATGAAAATTAGAGATGACCTGGATGCGTGTTCTTTGTGATTTATTTCAAAGTATTCCCTCGTTTTTAATTATAGGTCTAGTAAAAGTTCTTTTAACATTTTCCACTTGAATTAATCGATCTTAATTCCTGGTCACATTTACCTTTTAAATCAAATGCTTACCTAGAAAATGACTGACACACAGTAGGTGTAATTCAGCTATCTGTTGAATGCATAGAATTTTTCTTGTGGTTTCTGCTGAACATTTTATAAATAATCCAGTAGTGCAAATGAATATATTCTTTTGTTCCCAAATTTCAACAGTATCAGATTCTGAAAGAAACTTGTGGCAAGTATCAAGTCTTCCTAACATACCTTTCTTTTGCGTTGAACTTTTTACAGTCATTGTTGCATTTTCTGAGCTAGCATGAGAGAGATAAAAATGAAGTGTCATGAGCCGCTATGCATGCATTGCCAGATCTCCCGGGCAGGGTCATGAACTCTGGTGCTCACAGGGATAATACTGTGTACCGAGTACTGTGCAAACTTCTGATGATTGTAAATCAGATGTCGATCACAACTTGGATTTTTTGAAAAAAACTATTTTTTTATGACTGTTTATTGAGGTAAATTGGTTTACATCATTGTCTTTGTTTTAGAGGTTATAGGTTCAAATCTCTACACATGTATGTTTTCACGCCATGCTCATCACCAGAAGGCCTAATAATCTTCGAGCATGTTCCATTGTCTTCCCTCACTCCCACCCTGTCACCCTGCCCTCTGGGTACCCCAGTTGTACAGTTAGCTGTGGAGTCAGATGTTATGGGTTTGGTTTCATCTGACCCTTTGTTTTGTTTCTCTTTATTTCACATTAGATGAAGCCATCTGGCATTTGTCTTTGTCCATCTGACTTATTTTGCTTAGTGTTATCCTCTCCAGTTCTACCCATGTTGTCACAAGTGACAAGAACATCTTTTCTTATGGCAGAGTTGTATGTGTGAAATACACCCACACCCACACACCCCTCACGTTTTTCTAATCTACTTCTTTGTCCTTGGGCACTTAGGCTGTTGGTATTACAAATAGGACTGTAATAAACAGGGTTTTTTTTTTTTTTTTTCCAATCTATCCCCTAGGTAGACACCTAGAAGTGGAATTGCTGGGTCTTTTGGTAGATCTATTTTTAATATTTTGAGCACAGCTTGGATTTTGAAAATGGCAGATTATCCCTAGAATTTATTTTTGTTTGGCTTCAAATTGTATCATCTAGAGACTTGAGGTGTTTAGTCTCAGGCTTCTTAGGGGAACTCTGATGCGTATGCCATCTTTTTCTTCCTCAATGTTCTGATGCCTGAGTTTCTCCCATTGATAAAATCCCTTGGATTTATCAAGTTGCAAGGATGCCATCAATGTTTATGTAATTTTCCTAGGAGAGGTTAAGTTTCAATGCTTTAATGTTCCATATGTCTTTGGGAAGAAAAATAAGCAACCAAGTTGTGATTTCCTATCCTATTAAGATTTGGATTTGGAAATGAGAATGCAGACAATGGGCACCAAACACTAAGGACAGGTCAACCTGAGGCAAAGTCAGGAGGAAAAAAGTAGTGTAAGGTCAAGCTCAGGGTCTTCAACACATCCATGAACTAGCCTTCTTCCTGTTGATGTCTCCAGTGTATTTTTGTTGCAAAAATATTCCAGTGGCAGTAGCAGCATTATAAAAGTGTAGGACATTCATTTTTCTATGCAAAAAATATTAGTGAAACCAAAAGTTTTTAATAACAGGGATTGGGGACCATTTTAGATCTTTATTTAACCATTGGTTTTCTTTATTTGTTAATTTATTAAAAAGTATTTGACAAGGGATGGAGGTGATGGTGCACTGGTGACATGGTGGTAGGAAACCCATGGGGACCACAATTGATGTCAAATATATATAAATATAGAAAAAGAGAGAGAAAAAAAGTATTTGAACTTCTTCAGTTATTTCATCACAGGTCTACTGCACAGCTCAATGTTCTCTTACAGTTTATAAGGCATTTTCATGCAATAATCTTGCTTGATCTTCAGAACAATCTAGAAGTCCTCAGTTGTGAACGATGACCTTTGGCTGAAAAAGTTTGTTTTCTTCAGTCCAGGCAGGTTTTCCTGTTTGAAAAAAAAGGCAAAAAAACAAAAACCAAACAACTATGATATTACCAATTTGCTTTCAGCAACTACATGAACATTGGATGTTAATTGCGATTGCCACTAACTGTTTTTCTTGGTGTAGTTCATATTCTGTGCAATACCATAGAAAAGAGGAGACTGGAGCCGCAAACTGGCTCATTTGCCACTTACAGGTGTGGTTATCTGTTCCTGCCTCCTGGGACTTGCTGTTACCACTGAAGAAATTAGTTCTATAAACACTTCAGTTTGGACTCACTGTCACTTTGTATTTTGCCATCCAATATTTCACATGCTATAAAATTTGAAGGATATAATTCTGGAACCAGGTTATTCTTTACTCTCATCTATTAAGGCAGTAGGTATTTTGTATTTAAAGTTAAACTTTGAAAAATAATGTAGCTTTTCAAGATAAGCACAAATTGATAATTCCCATTCCACAGAAGCAGTGTGACAAGTGACTTCATTTTCTAAAGTAAACAAGAATAATACTTTCAGTTTTAGGGTATTGTGTGTTTTTGGGCAATGAAATATTCTTAGTTAAAATGTTATTTAGATGAAAAGAATTATTACTATGAAAAGGAATATAGGGTATATACTATGATTAAATTTGCTATTATTTTTAAAATTTGCTTTTGAACTGTTTAAACTGAAAGGTTGAAGAAGTCAGTACTTGTCTCATTTGTATGATAGCCCTCTGTCTCAAGAGTGATTTGGATGAATTTGCATTAAATGGATGAATGAATAAGTTTTATTAAGTGATTCCTAATTGGCTTTATTCTTTCTGGATTAGTAGATACTTTAAAAAAGTTTGGGTTGTTTAGACAGTGGAAATAAATAATTAGTTATATCCTTAAATAACAGCTAAATTAAAAATTTAATGCACTGATTGAAATTCCAGTTTGGAAAATATTTAACCATAGTGCACTTCAAATCATCATTAACTTTCCTCACAATAAATAGAGTATTTGCCTTATCTACATTCATTAATATTTATTATTTTGGCTGCCTAGAATCTGTACAATTTAAGATCACTCCTGTTCTCTTTTAGGGAATCGTTTTTCTGCTATTATAAAGTAGTCCTGGGTTGATGTTGAAATTTCGTGCAAGAGAATAGATTCCATCTTTTCTCTTCCTTATTTCTGCAACGGGTGACTAAGTACCAATTTTAATGAATTAGATATCCTTTCAGTTGCTTTCTTTTGCTTGCTTTCAAGAATCAAGACTGAAACAAAATACCTGAGCTTCTGAGGTAAAGCAAGTTAATACAGGAAAAGTACTTGAACACATTTGGTTCAGAGTAACCACTGAAATGTTGGCTACTACTATTCTTTTCTTTCAGCTCTAGCATATGCTATTGTAATTTTTTGTTTAGATTGTCATTTTAACAGACTAGCACTCCAGCACTTTGCAAGAACTTTGTACTAATTAATTTTGCATTTAATACAATGATTGGAATATAGTTAATATTTAAAAATTCTTATTGTTTGTACTCAATTTAAGTTAATTTTGGCATTATTAACCACATAATAGGCAATCAAGTATTAAGTTAGAGTAAATTTACTTGGTTGAATCCTACTTTGTTCAATTATTATGAGGTCTATAAGTGGAGTAAGTTATGCCCTTTGTATTTATACCTTTAATAGGTTTGTGATTTCATTGTGAAGAAAGGGTTAAATAAACTTGTATTTAAATTATTTTATTATTTTTTCTTACACCGTTGTAGTCCCCATAGTTCTCCATCACCATAACATCCATGAACAATCCTCATATTCTCTTGTGTTCTCCCCTACACTGACTCCTTCTTCCCCCTCTTTATAGACAGTTTTTTCAGTAGTTTTGATGCTACAGTATTTTACAGTAGACCGAAACCTGCCTTTAAGACTAGCTTCATTGAACCATGGGTGTAATTTAATACGAAATATATTAAAATTTAATTACAAAGTCAAAATCTACATATTCTGTGATGTTACTTGGATTGAATTGACCTATTATCTCCACTAGCAGGGATAATTGACAATTTACCATATTTAGTATTCTGATTTTAATTGATTCCATTGAAAGTAGAAGCAGTAGATTATAGTTTGTATTAGAAGCATATTTTGTTCTGTAAATGATCATGTACAGCATAGTCATTCATAAAAGGGTGATAAAATTGAATAAATCTGGAAATTGGTATAAGTGTCAGGAAAAATTAATTAAGCTACAATCATAGCCCTTATCAGAACACCTAGACAGAGCTGTAGGCTAGCTTTCTAGACTATAATTTATAATAGAAAGCAATTAGGTCAACAGTGGACACCATCCTTAGGGGCTCTGTTCTCAAGGATCTGACTTTATAGTCCCCTAAAGAATGGGATTGATTTATTTGATAGGTACTAAACCCCACATCTCAATGCTCTTATAACTAGTTTTCTCCAAATAAGGATCCTCAGAGTGTGGGGTGTACCTGAATATTCTGGTCTATCAACTAACTATTGCTTGCTCAAGATAGGAAGATTGCTCGAGTATGGACCATCTGCTTTACCATGTTAAGTTTAATGTGCTTTTTGTTGTTGTTAGCAAGACTTTATTGATGAAGGAGGAAGTTGTGTGTCAATTTACAGTCTGACATGAATTCCTTATTTCTTTGTTGACTGGAGACAAACAGTGAGTAGCCTAACCTTTCTGAGCAGTGCTGGTTGATACAGTATAACTCAGGCTGCTTCTTCAAATATGGCTTTAGGGCCATACAGAACACCTGTGAAATAGGCATCCACTAGAGGAGTCATCAGGATTCCTCATTTTTTTAAGATTTATTTATTCACGCATACAGGAATACAAGAACTGGGATACAGGCCAGAGGGGGTGTTGAGGGGGTGTGAGAGGATTCACCAGAGACAGAAGGGGGAACAGAACAGGCTAACTGACTAAAATACACTGCTCAGGGGAGCAGTGGGCGATGCAGGAGAGGTCAGCTGTGCTATGTGGGTCACCTCCCTGGCCGGGGATTGCACTCATGCTGTAGTGGCTGTGGATGCTTCATAGTGCAGCGCTTAACCCCTTGTGAGTTAAGCCCAGGGAAGCCCCAGGGATTCCTTATTATTAATAACCTCTGAAAGTTATTGCCTCACACTTAAGGTTTGAGAACCACTGCTCTAAATTGTCAGCAGTGTCTTAGAACATTCTCAAGACTAGGGAGAGGATCAATTTTTCAATTTCCCAAAATATACAATTAACTATTTTGGAGATTTTTTATGAATGCAAGATCTAACCTATCTTTTGAAAGTGAATATGCTGATTTAAGCACATTTTTCAGGTTTTCAATATTATATATACTGCACGCTGAATGCCAATGAGATTATATGAATTTGTATAGTTGCTTAGCTTTCTAAATTTGGGGGGGAATTTTCCTGCTTTGTCTTATACCTTCATTAATTCAAAATAAACACCTCCTAATTACTAATTAACCTAGGCAAATTATTATCAAAAGTCAAAATGATACTGTTATAAAAAGCTTTATTTAAGTAGGATGAGGAACTTTCTATAACTTTGAGGTAATATTCAGGGGGAAAGCTTTTATTATTTTTTTAAAGATTTATTTATGCATACAAGCACCAGGGTACAGGCCAGAGGTGTGGGGGGTGGGGTGAGAGGATTCACCACAGAGAGTGGGGAGCAAAACAGGCAGATCAACTGAAGTACACTGCTGAGGGGAGCAGCGGGCACAGCAGGAGAGGTCCGCCTTGCCATACGGGTCCCCTCCCTGGCCAGCAGCAGGGATCAAACTTGTGCTGCAGTGGCTGCAATTTGCTTCATAGTGTGTTGCTTAACCCACTGCGCCACCAGGGAGGCCTGGGAAAGCTTTTAATGGAAAAAACAAATACAAAAGCAAAATTCAACAAGTCATTTCTGATAGTTGAACTGCCCTGGCTTCTGAGGAGGGATAAATATTTGATTAATGTCAGTTGATGTACACTGTGATGTTTCCTCAATTTGGGGACAGTATGAAGGCAGATGTGTGATGGAAGACATCCAGGTTTTAAAAACTCAGAGTTTTGGAAAGGAGGTAGACTATCTCCATGGATAGCCTACTGCTGGCCACCTGTGGTATAAGAAAGGCAGTAAAGCTTTTCCAACATGAAAAACATATAACTATTCTTTCATCATGAAGGATTTGACAAGCAGATTGGAAGACAGGATATAAAATATACCAGGCTGAAACAGGGTTCTTTGAACCAATTGACAGGAAGTTGAAGCTATTTTTTTTTTTTAATAACTCAAAGTATGTCTTCTGTAGAAAGTGGAATTAAATTATTTTTATTAATATTACTAGTGCTCATCAAAACTGGATTCTCCTCTTTTCTCTGGCGTATTGAGCCTGAAATTCTAGACTCCTTGCAGTTCCAGGTGTGCTCTGACTTGTTCTGGGCATAGTCATAAGTCACTCAATGGATTGTGAGTGAAAGTGATGGCACCTTCAGGCTGATGCCTGGTAGAGAGTGGGTATGATGGTTCTCTAGGTGCTCTTCTACATCAGCAAATTTTAGGAGCCCTATGGAGAAGACAGTCACAAAACCAATGTAACCTACCTAATCCAAGTTACTGCATAGAAGACAGTTGCCCTGAAATGCTGACTGAATTAGAACAGACTTTGCACAAATGAAAACTACATATTTGTAGTAATAAGCCACTGAAGTTAGGGGCTGTTTGTTACCACAGCATATCCTAGTTTACTGACTACTAAAATGATTTGATAATACTGCCTTGAATAGCTCAATCTTTAGGTTCTAGAAATAACTCAGATTATGATAAGTCTTCATAAGTCAACAGAGATAAACTCTATTTGTATCCACTCATTAATTTGTTCAACTACTCAGCAAAATATTCAATGTAGACTGTATGTCAAGTCCTGAGCTGTGCTGAACAAAGTAAGGTGTTATGGGTAATATCACATGCTCTGAAACCACTGACTGAGTTTGAATCATGGTTCTGCCATGTGTGAGCCGTGTGATGATGGTCAAGTCATGAAACTTCTTGTGTTTTAGTGTCTTTACCTTTTCATTTGTGTAATAGCAATTATAAGAGTACAGTACATTAATAACAAATTTCGAGAAGATAAAGGGAGATAGTATAAAGTACTTGGTATTGTACCCTCCTAAGTGAATAAGCAAAAATATTAGCTATTATTATTTGGTAACATTCCTGTCTCCAGCAGTTCTTATTCCAACTGAGAATATCACAATCTAGCAGTAAAACTCATTTTTAATAATAAATCCTATAAAGGTTTTCCTGCTATCCAAAAGTAGAGCATGCCTATGAACTCTTAAGTTGAAATGGTGTAAAGCAATTACTATCAACTTATATGAAAAATATTTTGAGTCATTCTGGAGCCAAACAATAACCTATCAAATAAAACATAAACTATAAAATAACACCTAGTAAAAGCAGGGATGATATTACAAATAAATACCCTGTGCAAAGTAGTTCCAGGAAAGGAGCTTGATGGGGCCATGTTCTACCTGCCCCTTGGGGCCTGTGCTGCCTTGATTATGACTGAAAGACTGAATGCTGTTTTTGCTTTTTCTTTATTGTCACAAAAGCAAAATTTCTTTTCAGAGTTCTTCCAGTTAGTGAAAACAGGTACAAGCCCTCATTTTGTGTCTTTGATAGGTTCTTGGAAATGCCTTTAAGCAAAATGACATATAACAAAAGCAGATCCTCAAATAATGTCCTGGTCAGTAGAGGTATTTCTTTTTCTCATCAGTGTGATAAACAAATGATGTTCATTGACGGAGTGGGGACCTGATGTACTAAGGTGGGTCTTTTGTAAAAGCAAAGGGGCCTAATGTGAACTTTCATATAGCAGGGGAAACCTGTATTACAGTTTTATTTCTTCCATGAACTTTACCACAAATTTAGTTACTTAAATGATACAACTTTATCATCTCCCAGTTTTATAGCCAGAAGTATGGATTGACTTGGCTGGTGTCTGTGCTCCCATTTCACAAGGCCAAGATCAAGATGTCAACTTGGGGACTCTTATGAGAACTTCTGCTTCCAATTCATGCAGGTGTTGACTGAACCCAGGTCCTTGTAGTGTAAGATATCATCCTCATTCATGGTTCCTTGCTGGATGTCAGCAGAGGACTGCCCTTGGCTCCAGCCAACTTGCTCTGTCCTTTCACATGGACCCCTAAATCCTAGGCCCAGGAACCGGGCATCAAATCTTTTTCAGGCTTGGATTCTCTTTGACTTTCTGTTCCACCTCACCAGTCTTCTGCCTCCAGCTAGAGAAAGTTCTCTGCTTTTAAGGGTTTTTGGGATTAGATGGATTTACTTAGATAATTCCAGATAATTTCCCTATTTAAGGTTTTTAAGATATATGAAACCCCTTTTGCTATATAATACTGCATCTTCACAGGTTCCAGGGGCTAGGGCATGGACATCTTTGGAGGACCATTATTCAGTGTCTACCACAATATCTCTGGGTCCATAACTTATATTAATCTTAATAATTACATATCAACATATTGTTTTCTGTGTGTCAGGTAATAAATGGCATCTCTCTCTCTTTACCTAGAACTTTATCCTAGTTTCTTTCAGCCTTGCAAGCAAGTTATTATTTTCTGTTTTAGAGAAAAGGGAACTGATGCTTAGAAAGATTATTGAACTTGTCCAAATGAAAGATTTGCATAGCTGGTCAGAGGCAAAGAAGGGATTCCAGCCCACCTCTATCTGTCTCCCTACTTTGGATCTTCTACATGGTCTCCACCCAAAATGACCATACAGACCCCTCTCACCACCCCAGCTCAGACTCTTTGGCAAGATCAATAGTTTCTCAAACTGGCAGTGCTTCAATAATTAGTGTTACTTACGCTACTCTCTAGAGCTATCTACATATTTGTGTGTCCAGAGTCACAAACTTGTTTTGGAAGTTGCTGGTCAACGCTAGGAAGAGAGGCAGGATGGTGCCAATGGCCAGACACTGTTCATATTATGATAATGACAATAGCTGATATTTATAGAGAACCAATTCTGGGCCCAGCAGAGTGCCCAGACTTTACATGGAGCCTCTGAATGTGTTTAATTCTCAAATCAAGTTTATGAGACAGGTGCCACCATCATTTCCATTTTACAGAGCATGGCGTTCAATTCAGACAGTTTATGTGACCTATGTAAGTCACACAGATAGGAAGTAGTAAAGCTAGGACTTAAAGCCAGGTCCTAGAGGTCCCCTATACTTATGTAGTGCCCAAGAAACAGGAGCAATCTCTAGATTTAGTATGCTTTAGATTGAACTATAGCTATTTCTCATTCCTTCTTCTCTCTGTCCTCTAGTAAGAATGATAATAAGAGGGTGTACAGTCAGGATTGGGGCTGGGCTGTTGGCTGGGGTCAGTAAAATCATGAGCCAGAATGGATGTGGTAGTTTTGCCTTTGAATTTCTTGCGTAGCATTCAACCTGCCTGTTCCTTTCCCCAGCCTGGGGGTAGTGAGGCCCTGTGAATGGCACAGCTCGGGCTGCTATTAATACATCAGAGACTCCAGAAGAGAGACTCCTTTCCCATACTACCCTGACACCACACTCAGCAACTATTTCAGATAGTTACCCTTCTCCAACCTCAGAAAACTTCATCTGTGAGATGGTTTTTATGTCATTATAAGCAACACTTCTCTTTCTTTCCAGATTGTTGGGTTGAGCAGTTGCTTTCCCTGACCTTTATTCCTTTCCCTTTCAAAAGTTGTGACATGGTAAAACATATTCCCAAGAGTCTGTATGCACTTTTATTTATTTTTTTTTGGGTCTGATTTAGGCTCCTTTCACAAATATCTTGAAAACATAGTCTTACATATGTGACTGTTTTAAAATACTTTTGAGGAAAGTTGTTAAAAAGTGATAAAAAGGGGTGTGTGTGTGTTTGTGTGTGTGCCCGTGCGTGTGTGACTGCAACATTGAAAGTTCTCAGCCACAAATTAAAAGCGTAAAAAAGGAAATTAAACATATTTTTGGAAATTATTATACTCTAGAGAAAAAGGACACATAGGTATTTTAGAAAGACTTTCACATCTTCCTACTTTTAAAAAATTTCATTGGATTAGACATTCCATAATTTAGGATGATATTTTATGAAAGCGATGAAAAGTTTGGTCATGGCAGAATCGACATGAAATTTTTTTGTACCATAGATGAAATCTGAAATGGTGATATCTGAACTGAATTGAGGATTTCTCCTGATTCTGTACACTGATACACTTTCCATCCTCATGTGGCTTAACATTCCCTTGAAAAGAACTTTTAACGTGACACTGAAAAACAATGATAATTAATGTATTCTTAATTATTGGTCTAGAAACAAATATTATTTTGCCTTGCTTTTCTTTGTTTTTTTTTTTAAGAAGCTATAGGTATCTTGCAAAATATGTTGTTTGGGACTAGGTTTTACTGCCTTTAGTCTGAATTGCAGTACTTTTATACTGAAACTTTCCCTGCCTAGGTCTGATTATTATTTAACATCATGCAGAAAAATAGGAACTTCAAATTGATAGAAGATGATTTCATAAGATTTTATTCATTTTCATTAATGTAAAAGGAAACTGTGTTATAGAAGAATGTTTCTTGAACTTCTGCCAACTAAAAAACACACTGGAAAAGTCATCTGAAATATAATGAAACATAACACTCAACGGCTGAAGGCTGCTGTTTGGAAAACTTTGATGAGGCTGTAGAGAGGTGTAGTCATCTTCATCTTCTGACAACAGTAGAAACGTGGTTTAGAGGTTGTTGAGTTGTAAGGTATGTTCTGGCTCCATTCTAAGATTAAAACTCCATTTATTTCAGGAACTGGCTCATTTATTTTTGAATTCTATGTCTAATAATCTAAAACTGTGATGCAGATGCCACGTTTTCTTTTCCAACTTTTCTGAGGGATTATTATATCAACCAGCAATGACTTAATAATTGTACACCTGAAAGCATTACTTGAGAGAAGAGAAGCAAATCTGGGGTTCTTAATGTACTTTTGGGTTTTGATGAATATCTATTTATTCTTGCTGCTTTCTTCATGATGTGAAAAGTTTTGATTTGTTGTTTATAAAACAATCACAGCCTGTGAATTCTGTTGCAGTTTCAAGCAAAACTTACTGCTGTTTTTAAACTTAAAAGTCTAACTATAGGGATTTTAGAATCACCTTAAAACTATTTAGTAAACTATTTTGATCCAAAATCCTTCCATGTCCATTTCTTTTTATTTTTAGCTCCATAGTTTAAGACAGAAAAAGAGACTTAACACTTACTGACTTAACTCATTAAAGACCAATGGATGACAGAAATAATAGCAACAGAAAATGAAAGCATTCATTCAGTCACTCACCAAATAATTATTGTATAAGCATTGGCTGAGTTCTGGAGATGCAGTCAGTGAACAAAACTGAGTTTCTGCTTTTATGTGGGGAACACTTTCTACTATGTAGTCTTGTAGGATAAGGGTGTTCATTTTGAAAATAAAATCTGTAGTAAACTAAACTCTTTCATTTGATTTCAAATGTGATACATTTTAAAAATGCCAAATGCTGACTGGTAATAGCTACGAATTGCTATTTATTTCATTTATTTAGTGAAGTCTTTGGAAATGAAGAGGTGATTATAAAACACTGTGCTTACTAGTATGTCACACCTGAGCTTGCAGGCTTCAAGCACTCTTTTGCTGCAATATTTTTAGGCTCTGCCTTACCTGTTAACAAAGTCAAAGCTGTAACTCTTACTCTTGGGAGGAATACTTAAATTTTTTTCTTTCTGGTTACTCACAATTGTCTTTTACTTGATTATAATAAACTCTATGAGAAAGATTTCTGTCCTGATTGATCTTAGTAGCCTCATAATAATTAGCATAATTACTAAAACGCAGACAAAATCACCTAGCTATAAATTACATTTGTATTTACCATATACTTTGCATGTGCTCAGTGTTTTACATGCCTTATTACACTGGATTCTTATAAGAACTCTGTGAGATAGCTACTTTCACATTTTAGCAGTAAGATTAGCAGAACACAGAGAGGACTAAGAGCACAACATTGAAAAAAGGTGAGAAATATCTGCACCCCCAGAGATTGTTGAGATTAAATATTTGTTGAAGAATACCCCATTTTTACAACTCTAGAACTTGTGAGATATAAGAATATAGGGTGAGAACATAAAAGAAAAATATCTCTTGGATGCAAAAAGGCATAGCTGTGACCTTCCCTCCCTTTGGTGGGGAGGTTCCTCTTGTTCACCTGTTGAGGTTATACGAGCATTAATTTTCCAAAAGGTCATTTTAGAGTTGTTTTCTCTCCTCCTTCACTGTAGTATCAAAAGATCAAGCAAGGTTAAAAGTCAACTCACTAAACTTGGAAACCGCAGGTTTTTCTTAAAATAGGAAATAAAAATGAGTAATCATAGATAATTTAATAACCATAAAAATAAGTCTATCTAAATAACTATAAATGAAATTAGAATATAAATTGATAATATGGGAATAACCAACATAGCCCCCTCGAACTACATGGAGATAGGAATAACAATGAAGGGAACTTCGACATTTTTTTTTGACTCCTTTATTCCTCCCCAAGTTTTCAACTCTGTGTGTGTGTGTGTGTAACGGGTGGCTTTGTGTGAAAACATGAACAGGTGGGTCATTGTGCTATGACAGTAGAAAGTTAGGATTTTCTTCATAAGAATTTTACATGAGTATGAAACTATAACAAATCTTGACAAGAATGTCTCCTGATTTCAATAAGCTGTATTTGTGAGAAGCATAACAAAGTTGTCCCTTGCTGGAAGGGTATATTCAAATACAATGCCATAATGAATTGTGAATTTGGTTACAAAGATAGAAAAGTCTGGTTGTGTCGTGCCCTGATAATAAGGCTCTACCTCTAGATTCATTCATTATTTGCATCTGTGACCAAACTATTGGCCAAAATTACTAGATGTTTTAACTTGAGTAGGATAGTTTCACCTCATGGAAAGGTGTGTGTGTGTGTGTGTGTGTGTGTGTGTGACAGTTAATCCCAGGTAAAACAGTTTCAGGTCCTTAGAGATGAACCTTTTATCACACTGTCCTAGCCTTGAAAATGAACAAAGTAAGGAGAATGCTGATCTGATCTTAAGATAACTTAAATAGAGATAATCTATTAGCTCACACTGAAGTGCCAAAGAATATAATTTTAAATTTCACATTAGCCTGGGTATTTAAGAAGCTGCGTGGTCAAGAACTTTACAAACGCCCAATAAGGGTGCTGATTAATACTGCTACTTAAAAAATGACAGCCTGTGCTTTCTCTTAGAGAGCAGAGTTGATTTGAATAGGAAATCATCTGGGGTTGGAGGTAGAGGCAGTTTTTAAACTAGAACTCAGAAGCAGAGAGAACTGGGATGAAATAATTATTAATATGCTCAAGACTCAGGAAACACATTACTTGTGATCACAAGTCCCAGAGGTCTCCTATGGCCCCACACAAAACTCTCCGGTTGGTGATGGTATTTATTCTCTTGGGGTGATTTCTGAGCTTTAAGAGAGAAAAGAACACATAACTGCAGCTTCTTATCAAACTTCAGGACATATGAATATCAGAGACTGTTTAAACAGAGCAATAAATCTACAACACATCACTTTAACTAAGCCCAGCTTGCAGGCTAATTTTAAGGCTGAGGAAGACCACGCATTAATTGACTCTAATGGGGGGGGGGGCATAAAACGGGGAGGGGAAGGAGGTTGAAAGGCATTGTTAAAAAAAATCCAAACCTCCAAAGAACTCATGCTCTATTTCTCTTTATGTTATTTTTTAGGTGTTTAACACTTGTACAATTTGGTCAAATTATGGGCAGGACAGCAAGAGAAGCTAGTCAGCTTTAAAAGACAGAGAGCATGTGAGACAGGACATGATTACTTTGCTGAATCCCCACTTTTTTTTCTTCCAAAAGAGACAAAGGGAAATACTTAAGAACCAATAGTGACGGCAACAAAGCAATCATTGAGTTGCAGGCTACCTTTGTCTCTCGGGGCACGCAGTCATTTTTACTTGTCTACCACTGAGTGTCAAACCTTTTCTTTTCTTCTTCTTTCCATTCTGGATGGCCAAACTGATTATCTAAAATAGAAAATTAGCACACAATGGGTTTACTCTGCGATACCCCTTATGCAACTAATGGCAAAGCTTGTTAATTGGTTGTAAATGCCAGCAGGTTGCCAGGATAATACTTCAGAAATAAGCGGGTATTCTGATAATTACAGCAATCTTCATCTATAAAAGCTTAAGTAGATGAAGTAGTGGCTGGCTTAAAACCAAGATTTATCCCGCTGCACTCACATTAAAAGAAAAAATAAGATGAAAACAATAATGTAACAAAACAATTATATAGCAGGAAGCTTTGTAGGTTTTAGAGATTGTGAAAACTCTGAAAGTAAAACAGTGCTGTAATAACCAGTTATGGAAAAATAGGCCATTTACATTTGTGTATAATTAAATAGTAGGCTATGCAATTTCACTTTTTAAAGTAAACTGCCTTTTCCTTTTTTTATAGGGCAACGTAGCCATAATTGCTGCATTAAAGCTTTAATGAAAGAAAAAAGCAGCAGATCAAGATGACATGTAACGTCTACATTTGTACCGTGGCGCTCTGCTTGTTTAGTAATGGGAAGCTACTGAGGAGATTAAAATTGCAGAATTCTTCATAGTTTGTTCTAAAATTGCTATAGGAAGATCATTCAGGGTCTAAAATACACACAATTTATTTTTCCACCTTCAATCTGCAAGAATTTAATGGCTTTCATAACTAGTAGGTGGTTGGAGATATGTTTTATTTTAGAGAGTGAACTACTTTGGATCATAAAAATTATCAAAAGTGAATGGATCAGAATTTAAACCTTAAAGGCCTTCCTCAGTGCATTAGAATATTGCCCAATAATTATATTATGGTTACTGTTTAATTTAGTGCGACATAAAAGCTCTCTTGTTCAAAATATCAACAGGTTGTTTTGTAATACTGTTCCTTTATATTTTGCAGTTTCTTTATCACCTTTACTAACATCAGGAACTGCTGTAAAAGGCAACCAATTCCTGTAAGGAGGTATCGTTCTAGTAGACTGTTAACTGGCATGTGGGTAGATATAGTTTTGTAGAAAAAGAAGCAATAGTATTTCCTGTGAAGTTCTTCCCCCTAAATTCAGAACATTCCTGATGTTATAATTCATGTATGTTGGTTATATTTCCTGTAAGCCATCCCTGGAAAAAATAGTAATCAGAGATTGGAAATCTTAATTAATTACTGTACTGAGCAGAGGGTAGAGAAACATGCTAAAAGCACATCAGGCTAGAGAGCTAGGAGAAATATACGAAGGCCATTAATGCCAATGGATGATGAACGGTGGCCTTAAGAGAGTTCAAGTCCAAACATCTGAATAAAATCTACATGATTTTGTTCCTTCTTTTGTAAAAAAGAAAGCAAAAGCAATTTCTTATAAAAGAGAACCCAAGAGAGGGTCACTCTAAAAGCCCAGAATTTTGGTTTTTGAGAATGTCACTTTAAGACAATGAATGATTCCCTAGCCCCAGGTTCCTGTTGTGGTGTTTATTTCTGGAAGGGCTGATGAAATGCATCCTCATCTAGCTGCGATTCTCCTGTTATGGAAAACTTTAAATACATAACTTTCTGGAGTGGCTGGATCCCGCCTGAAGTCACAATGTGGCATTGGCATGGGGGCAGTACCACGCATGCGCACAGCTCTCCAAAGTTGGAGGTGCACGGGCTGTGTAGTAAACCTGCCCGAGCCACCTGCCCGAGGCCATGTGCCACCATTCACAGCGATCAGCTTCCACAGCCAATTTTTGTGTGAATGCTACCTGAAGCAGAAAGTTAAAAAAAAAAGGAAAGAAACAAGAGTGGTTTTTGGAATGTTATAGGGGAGCCTCGTCTACCACCAAGTTCCTTAGTTAAGAGACATTGACATGATTCTCGTGCTCTGCTGTGCTCTTCTTAGCTCTCAGATAAGATGTCACCCTTTCCCACCTTCTCGACAGTATTTCATGAGAATTGGAGGCTGGCAGTTGTTACATATGTAGGATGGGACAAAGAAGGCAGACTGCTGGAAGATACTCTTTCATCGACCTCTTCAAGTGTGATTTGAAGGAGCAGACAAAAAAATAGCAGAAGGAGGCCTGTCCAATGAGCTTAAACCCACATATTTTGGGGAGATGAGCAGAAAAGGTCATAAAGTAAGCTCTTAGGGAGCAGTTGCCAAACAAGCAAGTGATTCATAATAATGAATAGGAGAGAGGGTAGCTGAATCTAGGACTTATTTCTTGGCCTTTCAGACCTTGTCAACTCGTGTACTGAGGCCTCACTGAGAGATAGGTAGAGAAAGACATCACCAAATGAATCATATTTACGTTCAGAAAGAGAAAAATTTCCTGAAAAAAACCAAAACACACCTACTGTGTGCCTTAAAATCAAGTGAAAGTTAAGGTCAAGGGCACATGCAATTTCGGTTAATGTGAAAACTTATAGAATTGACTCATCTAGTATATACTTCTTTCCAGAAAGAGGAAAATATTTTTTTTCTGTTTCATGCTTGGCTTAAATTCTTTATTATTGTTAATAGTATGACATAATTTTCCATTTGCTAGTGAAATACTCATGGTAACTTCCCTGAAGGATAAATAAAAATAAATAAATTGAAGAATTCTGTGCTTTGCAGATTTGTTATGTTTAGGATGAATAGTATCTTTTTCCTTGATACTTGAATTCTCTTGGTCTGAGTTACTCATTCTTGCAGGACCATTCCTCCCTTCTCCATTTTGGGAATTGTTCAATATGTGAATAATGTATATAATCTGAGATTTATATTTTAACTTCTTGAGGCTGCCAGCATATTTTTTTCCCTGTCACTTATTCTCTAGTATAGTAGCCACTGCACAGAGTAAGCATTTGTGAAATATTTGTGAGTGATTTTAGCTGAAGAGTGAGACATTCTTGTTGCTTTGTGAAGTTTTAATGAACACATTAAATTAATATTCTTGTAGAAATACTTCCAAGTTGCTTTGAGTCTTTAGTACTTAAAAGGCAAAGTTCTTCGATAAAAATTTTCCTCTAGGAGAGGATCCTACTTTTTGTATATACAAAAGCCTAGTACTCCATCCTGATGGCGCTCCAGCGTGCCTCGTGTGTTCGTCCTACCAGTGAGTTTTTTCTCTGTTTCTGTGTCAGTTGTCACTAATCAGTTATGCATCTGATGTGCATATCCATCAGGGAATAGAATTTAAGTCATTTTGGCTTTAACACATATGATATGCTTACACAGGAGTTTACCAAAGCCCCCTTTGATGCATTTTCAGGAGGGGACGTGCATATGTTATAGTACCTCTAGAGCAGCAGTGACTGAACTAGCTGACAAGTGACAGGAGGGTTTTTTCCCTCTTTGGTATTTCATGAAAGTATGCACAAATCATAACAAGTTGCCTCTCTTTTATAAGACAGGGAACGTTTCCCTTAAAGCACACATGGCTATATGGTGTGTTTGTGTACATGAAAATTCATGCTGCTATCAATTTTAATTTTGCCATTTTTGTTGTATTTAAATTTCAGGTTTGAGTTTTTGAAGAGGCGTAAATAATTGCTTTCCATTTCATCTTGACTGATTTTTTTAAACTGTCATAGTCTAAGTGGAAACGTAAAGTTCTTGAGTATTGAAACAAATTATAATATAGAGGGGACTCATTGTGCTTGGGCTCTTGCTTTCTGTATTTGTCAAGAAATCTTAATAAATAGTAAGCACCTACTGTGTGCCAGGAAGTTCTATGCTAGATGATATGCAGCAGGCTGTGGTTCATAATAAAACTGAGTTTCAATCTATACTTTAGCGCAATATTAATAGTATGAACAAATGTTAACAGTATGTTTCTTCCTTGGAAGAAAGGTGCTTAGTTCTGTGCTGTAACTAATTCTATAATAACTGCCTATAGTTATAGCCCTGGCCAGTGTGATTGAGGAGGATCAGGGGAGGGGAGAGGCTTCTGTGCCAGACTGGCCTCGGTTCAAATCCAGCCTAGAGCATTTAGGAGCTGTGGCTTTGCCTGGGTCTCAGGAACCTCATCTCTAAAATTGCCTGGCCATGGACCAATGTGCAAAGCACTTACTACATTACTTGATAAATAATGGATACTTAATACATTTCATTCCTCTGAGCTCCTTTTTCCCTTGTGATTTCAGAATTGCCAGAAACCACAAGCAATTCTTTCTAGGTGAGCTCCAAATTAGATACAGTTTTCAGGTAAACTACTTAGTGGATAAGTTCCTGGTCCCCAGAAGCTGACTCTCTGGCTATGACAGCTAAGATAAGTGACAGTAAAATGACCTGTGATTGGCACATATGTACATCACATGTGGCTTTCCTTTTCTGGTTAAAAATATTTACTTTTTAAGTTGCACAGCCTTTGGTTACTGAGATGTAACCAAAACTTTCAACTACCATGGAGTTTTCTTTGAATAGAGAGACACTCATTTCAACTAGGGGGTTCGAGGTACAGGAGGAGAAAAGCCAAGTATGAGAATTCTCCAGTAGTCCATTCTGAATCCATTGATAATTTCAAACCCTAAGTTCAGATAGCAACTCACAGCAACTCTGTCTGTGAAATAGACTCCTAGAGGCTACCACAGAGTGACAGGGGGCTTAGAGATTGTGTAATTTTTTTTTTTTCTAGAGAAAAACCTATTTGGACCTGGTCGGGAACATACAGTAGGTCATATTTTTCTGTCATGAACAAAATGAGAGCAGCTTATAGAAAGTCCTTGTTTAGATTGTATCGTGAGGCCTGTTCTGTGAAATCATTTATGGTGCCTTTCCCCAGTTAGAATTTCCTCCCTGTCATCTTCATATCTATCCTATTGCTCACCTCACTTTTTCCTCTAAGAGCGATGAGTGTGAATTTGAGCTTCTGAGAGCTTGAGGAAGAGTCTTCTTCCTTTTTCTTTACATATGAAGTGGCTTCTTTTTCTGTTTATATCTTCATGTGAACATTCTGTGTGGTAAGAATGACAGATTATTGGCTCAGTCACAATTTGCCTTACACATAACCTCACTGCCAATTTTATTAAAAAAAAAAGTCTTCCTTTATGGAAGAAATAAGCATATCTTGGTTCTGGTTAAAAAAATCACCCCCAAAATTATTTTGTGAACTAAAGTCTTCCATAAAAGCAGCTATGCCTGATTTCTATTGTATGCCTTCGACACCAGGACCTACTTTCCCTCTAAGTTGTATTAATTATTTCAGAATGATCTTTAACCTTATAAGCAAGAGCTCTTTTATGGCAAAATAATGATAATGATGATAACAACAATAACAATATCATCTTACAAAGGTGCTGGGCAGTGAATCTGTAATGACGAGATAGCATTGCACATGTACGTGTCCATGCAATTAAATTTCTCAACACAATTAATACAAACTTGTCCAAACTTCTTTTTGCAGTGATTCTGAGTCAGGACAAAAAATAATTTGCTAAGGTTCCACAGGAGAAGTGTGTAGAAGCATGAAGAATTTTAATTCGGGTGTTTTAATGCTATCCCTGTGCCTATTTAATAAAGCTCTATTGGGAAATTCTTTAAAAATACAAATACCATTGGGAAAAAAAGGAAGAACTGGTACTTAAGTTTCTATATTAGTTAAATAGTTTTATGGCGAACATCAAATAAGTACTCTATCTAGAATAGGACTAGTGGGGAGTGGGGTGTATAATGTTATTTGTGCTATATCTGTTTCCTCGGAGATACATTTGCTTTAGATAGAAATATGATATTACATTCTTTAATAGATATTGGATTCCCTGAGGAAGCTTTTATTTGTAACCTGATTGTGCACTTAATAATACCTTTATTATCATGTCACTGTTCTTCCTTCTACAGTCTGCAGTAGGAAAGTCAACTGCAGTGACTAACAGAATGATTTAGGGTTTTATTCTGGTTCTCTTGCATTTATGCAGAAACTAGAACTAAATTTCTATTCTCAAAGTTTTAAAGACATAATTGTTTTTTAAAGAGGCAGCCATCTTATAAATAACAAAACAAAGAGAAGATATTTCAACATATTATTTTGCATGAAAGAAAACATGTTTATATTATAGAGTTTGTGTGGACCTACAATGTTAGACCCCACCTTATTAGGTCACTTTGGGAATAGAGTAAGAGGGTATTTAGGTTATCCTAAAAGGGGCGTTAGCTTTAGATCACAGTCATTATCTGGTCATTGCAAATGACTGTACTTTCCTCTTGGGTATGCACTGAGAAGTTAATACGCTTCCATCATTCATACAAATAAACTTAGAAATACTGTGTTCTTGGAGATTTATATGACTTACTTATAAAATGAGATGAAATGTTTTGGCGGAAACACCATGCAAACCTGGTGAACTGATGCATAAGGTGGGTGGACAGAAGGCCCATGAAGAAATACTGTCCTGCTCAGGCTCTGGAGAGGGTCAGGTTGCGAAATTTATCTCTAGTGGGTGGTGTGTTTCCTGAAGGCACTAAAACCTTTAAGAGGTTTGAGAGTGATGATGTCATTAATTAATAACTGTATGCTAATCAATATAATAGGTACGTGCTGTAATGGCTTATAAGCATACTGGCTTTTTAATGGCACATGTATAAATGTTAATTGATTTAAAACAAAGGGTATTTTGTCTATTGGGTCAATAGTTTATGGATTATGACTACCTTTTAGTTTAAGATTGCTAAGAAAGCTTCTGCCTCGCCCCTCCTCCCCAACCTGCCTGTTTTCTATTTTGTAATCAGAAATGCCTGTAAACAAGATACATTAGACCAATTATTGGGACTGGAATCCAATAACACTTGTTAAGCCCCAAAGGCTTTTATACGTTGCTATATTGGGACTTTACAGTATATAACCTACAGCATGGAATAGACATATATATATATGCCTTTAGAAAGTTCCATATTTCTGTCATAATGTTATATTTTACACAAAAGATATATATTGTTTAAATATGAAATCTCTGATGTATTGTCAAGAATTTTACTTTTTAAAAAAAACTTAGAAGTATGTAGAGTTCAACAACAGGAACAAAAGGTCAAAGATAAACCAAAGGGATCATTGTGGGGAGGTGGGGAAGAGACTGGGATGGGAGCAGAAAGAGCACGGGGGACTGAGGTGATGGTGAAAGGGTGGAATGGTGGTGAGAACACCCTGAGGACTACAAATAATGTCAGATATAATTAAATCTAATAAAAAAAGTATGTAGAGTTCAGAGATATATGATAGATGTGTTACCTGCCAGAACAAGTGAACTAACATCTAAATTAAGAATTGGGGCTGCCCTGGTGGCACAAGGGGCACAAGGTGGCACAAGCGTGCAGCACTATGAAGATTTCTGTAGCCACTACAGCATGAGTTCCATCCCTGGCCAGGGAGCTGACCCACATGGAGCAGCAGACCTCTCCTATCTTGCCCTCTTGGCTGCTCAGCAGTGTATTTTAGTCAAACTGCCTGCTCTGCTCCCCACTTTGTCTCTCGTGAATCCCTGCTCTCATCTCTGGCCTGTACCCTAGTTCTTGTATGCATAAATAAATAAATCTTAAAAAATTAAAAAGATAAAGAATCAAGTATTAATCAGAATTATATCAAGTATATAATCAGAATTAGTATCAGAAATAAAAATTGGCAGATGGAGTTTTACCTAGGAGACTCCTGTTGGCAAGCCTGGGAGCTGCTTATAACAAGAGATATTATGAAGAATGAAGAGCTGGTTATTGTAATACAGTTTTGTGCTTAATAGACAAGAGAGGTACAGTTTATTCTTCATTATTCCAGAGAGAATTATCGCTTCGTCTCCTCCTTCAACTACCACGCAAACAATTATTTTTTCTGTTTTATTTCTCCATTCTAGGCGGTCTTTTTTGTAATAGTATCAGTTATCTTCTTGTATACAAATTTGATATCAAAATAATGATTTTTAGATGTGAGGAAACCAGTAGCTTTGGAGTAGTATCCTTGTCACCTTTTATGTAAACATGCACATAGTTTAAAAAGCCTAATGCTGGTTCAAGGGTTGTTGTGAAAAATCAGCAGTCCTTTGCCTAACACATTTATGACTTTCTGCATTTTTCATCCCTCAGCCAAATACTTTCAACTGTTCTAGCTGCTTCTACCCTCAACAACCCCTTTGTATTTACCTTTATATTTAAAATAACTTATTTAACTATAGACTACTTGGTTTTATATTTTAAATATTATCTTATGATTTTTTTATATAGAACACAGGAATTTAACACTTTTATATCTTTTCTTTCTCAACCATTCTCTTGCTGAAATCTTAGGGTTTCATTATTGTGTTTTTATTATTAATCCATAACCAATTTTATGTGAATGTAAATCACCTCTTAGGTATACATTGAAACACCTCATATAATTTTCCCAAGAACAGTAAAGAAAGTAAGATAAGAAACCTCTTTCCACAGGTGACACTTTGTGTATATACATTGTGTGTGGCTAGGGTGGGCAGTGGTTGACCTAAAGGGACAGCAGAAGAAGAGAGCTAGTGAAGGAGACTGAGAAAGAGTGGTAAATCATGTAGGGGGACACCCAATAGAAAATGGAAATCAAATGAGAGAGTACCAAGATGAAAGTAGCAAAAAATGTCAAAGGAATAAAGTAAAAGGAAGACAAGAAAAGCATTCAGCTGTGACTGCAAACTTATCCTGGCCCAAAGCTTCCATATAATAAATAACTTTCTATTTGTCATGAGTAACTCTGAAGTAAAAGAGAGAAAAGACAGTTAAAAAAATAGATGAGGAATTAAGTTCAATTATTTTTCAAATGGAAATGACAAAAGACTGTTTCTAGTTTAAGATATAACATAAAAAATTTATAGGTAGCCTGTGATCTTATCTAATCATATCTTTTTGACAGTTGTATTTTGATTTAATAAAAATATCCCCTTATATTTACACTGTATTGTAAGATGTTTAAATGGTTATTGAAATGGTTATCTTGCTTAATCTACACACACACACACACACACACACACACACGTTGAAAACTTGAACTATAGGTGAGGAGAGACCCATTTAACAGACTAGAGCCAGGACTCATACAAGATCCCCACTCCTAGTCCAGAGTTCTTGCCACTGTCCCACAGTTTGCTGCCCTTTGAATCACTTTACGTCTTTCTATGTTTCTGGGCTGATCTTTGCTGTAAAGAGTTTCCTCTGTTCTTGCTGGTTCTTGCTGTTTTTGGCCAGGCATCTCTGTCCATCTGCCTGCTGCTCTCCTTCCCTTCAAATCCACAGCTATATCATGTGTTGACTAACTTCATCACACCATAAAACTGCTGTTACTATTCAAATCGTACACAGATCTAGACATTTTGCAACGGAGATTCCCTCCAGTCTAGTAACCTATTTTGAGGACATATTTTTGTATGGCTGTCACTAGAAACACCATTATCTTAAACAACATGTGGAGTTAGAGCCATATATCTGGATGGTAATGAAGCCATTCTGTGTAATTGGAATTGAACCCGGGTATTGATGGTGTTTTGGTGCCAAACTATCTATAAATCTTACTAGGATTATATTTACCTCTTATTTTACTTTAAAAAATTACTTTGGTCAACTGGAGCATCAGAAGTTCATTTATTAAATGGTAACAATGGTGAGTCATAGCTTTTAGTTCTGCAGTATCATTGAAGATATTTGATTATGTGCGGGCATTCTGGGTGCAGGGTAATATCTGCCCTGATCCTTCATATATTCAGTCAGGTCACAGGAATTTCTTGAAGATCTACTATATTCTAATAACTCTAATAACCTAATAATTCTGCCAGATATATTACTGTCTTCAGGAGTTTCAGCCTTGTAAAAGAAATAGAAGAATCAATATATTACTAAAATATCATATGTGGGATACCTTCATTATGAAAAGCTGTAGAATTCCCCTTGATTGCTTAATCTCCATCTCAATGAAGAAACAGTTCAAAGAATACTTGCTTTATAGAGAAAATGAACTTGAACTTGAAAGATGAGTAAGACAAGTGAGACTGGCAGAGAGGGAAATGATGGAGGGCAGACTGCAAAGATACGTGCAAAGTCATGGATGCATAAACAAGCAAGAGAGAGTCAGGTGCATTATAGGAAAACAAGCATATAAGGTATCTGGAGCTAAGGGTACATGTGGAAGGGTTAGTAAGTGGTGATGCTGGGGAGGAAAGCAGGGGCCAGATCCTCACAGACTTTTCTTTAAAGGAAGTAGATTTAGGAGAGCACTGGGGATTCACAGAAGGGTTTTGGGCAAGGAAGCCATATAATCCAATCAGTCTTTTAGGAATACCAGTTAGGAAAATGGATTAATAGGAACTAGGACTAGGGTCATGAGTCTGGAAACATGGAGAGAAATTCTGACCTGACCTAAGGTTACAGATGTAGGTGAATAGCAGAGAAAATGAGACAGACAGGAAGCAGATTGACTTACCTGAGCTTGGTGACTAATTTGGTGTAACATGGAGGAGAGAAGGACCTTGTGAATATTTAATCTTAGCATCCCAATAATTCCATTATGAATTTCTAGAACCAATGGTTTTAGAGTGCGATTTATGGTACTCTGAACAGCTGGTTTAATACACCTGGAAACATTCAGAGTTCCCAAACAACATTGTCCACTTAACTGACGTTTCTTAAAGGCAATATACACAAATTTTCCAAATGGCTATAAATTTTATATAATGATAGCTTTAGGATGACTGAGTATCTAGCCTTAAAAATTGTAGGATTCCATCCATATTATATGATTATGATTAACCACGTGCAAATTCTAATGTAGTTCTGAAGAGAAATTTTTCAGTTTCGTCTGAAAAAGCAATGCTTTAAATTGACAAGGAGACAATCTCATGTAACTGCAAAGGGAGCAAAAACCTGTCTCCCCCAAATCGTCTTTTTGGCTAAAGATTTATGTCATGGGAATGACTCTAAAAGACTATGTGGAGAAGGCAGAACTGAAATCTGCATAGCTTTGTCTACTGTGCCTTCCTCCATAACCTCCCTAAACTGACCCTCTTTTAGCTAAATGGATTCAGATTGATATGGCCAGCTCAGTCAACCATGCTGGCTCTCTCATATAGGAGTTGAACATGTTTTATTAAGCTGTTTTAGATTTTTTTCTATCAATCTGTCTGATACTTGTGTTTGATTATTTGCTTGTCTGGGAGAACCCAGAGGGGTACTGGATAATTTCTTTTATAGTCTAACATTACAGAAAGTGTGTGAAGATACGTTTTTATAGGCATTAGACTGTTCCTTCTTTTTCCAGGTGTGATGTTTGAGTCTAGAAACTTGAAAGTTATCTTTTTAAGTTATGAAAATATTCATCCTCACTTAAAATTCATCCTTGCTTTAGTGGATGCTTTAAATTCACCAAAAAAGCCAAAAGGCCTCATCCTTCTGGACTCTTGCCAATGGACCAGAACATCCTGAAAATGGAAACAGATATTTATGCTTAGTCTTTGCATGTTTGAGAGTAAAGACTAACTTTTTTAAAGGACAAAAATATTGTCTTGTTTGCAAACTTAATAAATGTTCACTATAAACAAGAGAAAAGAATATATATATATATATAATTGATAATCAAAAGTGTATTACAGACGAGATCGGGCGCGTTCAGGTTGGTATGGCCGTAGAATAAAAGTCCAGGTCCAGACGGCTTTACAAATGAATTTTACAAAACATTCAAAACTGAATTAGTACCTATCCTACACAGACTATTCCAAAAAATCGAA
>JAGFMF010011501.1:428686-539091 GCA_019455555.1 Galemys pyrenaicus
GGGGGAGGGTTGAGGGAAGATGGGAGCACGAGGGACTGAGGTGATGGTGCACTGGTGAGATGGTAATGGGGAATACATGGGGATTACAATTAATGGAAATATATGCAAATTTTAAAATATTTTATTAAAAAAAAGAAAAAATAAAACTCTCAATTATATTTTTAAAAACCAAAAAAAAAAGTGTATTACAAGCTTTTTGTAACTAGAAACAATGATTCAAGTTTAGAGAGTATTCCCAGAAACACATATATGTATAGCTTAATTGTATAACATTATACATAATTTTCTATGATCTACCTTTCCAACTACCAATGTCATGGATATATTTCCATGTTCATATCTATAGAATTAACCTTTAATTTTATTTTTCTTTTCTATATGTATAATTTCTCCAGATCCTTTTTGTTTTTTTTTCCCCCTAAATTTAAACTAACAGCATTGCTGTGAATATCTGCGTATATATGTTACGTATTTTTTTCCACTTTTTCATTTTGATACAGTACTGAAGTGGGAGTAAAATTGATACCTCATTGAAGTGAGTCAAATTGATACCTCAAATTGTACTAGGAGTTAAATAAAAAAATACTTCTCTTTATATACTATTAGCTACCTTGTAGAGTCAACTTTTGATTTTTCATTATGAAATAGGAAAAAAATCTTTTAACACGTAAATTTGGACATATTTAATTTTAATTTTTAAATTTTTTGTTTTTTTATTTGCATAGGTTTTCAAGACATTCTTTTATTAACCTGTTGTTTTCTGTTTAATTGATTCTGTTTTTATCTGTACAGCTTATTTATTTTGCTTTGCTTTTAATTTTCTTATTTTTTTCTTTACTTTTTTTTTCTCATTCGATTTATTTAATTGTATTTGACAACATTCGTAGTCCCTAGGGAGTTCCCACTACCATTTCATCCATGCATCATCACCTCAGATCCTTATGCTCTTTATGCCCTCCTCCCAGTCTTTGCCCTCCCCTACCTCTGCCCTCCACATATTCCCTTTGGTCTATCTTTAATCTTTTGATCTTGTTGCATTTGTTTGTTTTTGGTTGTAATTGTCCATTTCCTTGAGCTTTCTCTTTTTTTTTTTGTTTTTTATTTTTTGTTGTAGTTGTTCTTTCACAAATTCTCCTAAAAGTGAAGCCATCCGATATTTTTCTCTTGCCTTCTGACTTGTTTCACTGAGTATAATTCCTTCTAGCTCCATCTATGTTTCTATAAATGGCCCTAGCTTATCATTTTTGATTGCTGAATAGTATTCCATTGTGCATATGTACCACATCTTCTTGATTCAGTCATCTGTTTTTGGGCATTTGGGTTGTCTCCAGGTCTTACCAATTATAAATAGTGCTGCAATAAACATGGGTGGGGGGTGGAAAGATTATGCAGTGGAACAAGGACAGCTTATTCAATAAATGGTACTGGCAAAACTGGTCGGCTATTTGCAAGAAGATGAAACTAAACCACTACCTTACACCATGCACAAAAATCAACTAAAAATGGATAAAAGATTTAAATGTAAGACCTGAAGCCATAAAATATATAGAAGAAAACATAGGTAAAATGCTATAAGACATACATCTCAGTAATGCCTTTGAAGATGCATCCCCCAAAGCAATAAAAATGAGAGAGGAGATAAACAGATGGGACTATATCAAGTAAAAAAAACTTCTGCACAGCAAAAGAAACATTAACCAAAATGGAAAGACTACCCACAGATTGGGAAAAAAATCTTTGCACCCCATACAGCAGACAAGGGACTGATCACAAAGCTATACAAAGAACTCATAAGACTCTAGAAAATCAAAGCAAATTACCCAATCAAAAAATGGGCAGAAAACTTAAAAGACACTTCACCAAAGAGGACATCCAAATGGCCATCAGGCATATGAAAAAATGCTCAACATCTCTCATAATCAGGGAAATGCAAATTAAAACCACAATGAGGTACCACCTTACACTGGTAAGCAGGACACACATCAAAAAAACCAACAACAATAAAAGTAGGGGAGGATGTGGAGAAAAAAGAACTCTGCTACACATCTGGTGGGAATGAAAGTTAATCCAACCACTATGGAAGGTCGCACAGAGGTTCCTCTGTCTACTAAGGATGGAACTACCATATGATCTGGCAATCCCGCTCCTAGGGATCTACTCAAAGGACACAAAAACACGGATCCAAAAGAGTACCTTTACCCCCATGTTTATTGCAGAATTATTTATATTTTTAAAAAAAGATTTATTTATTTATGCATCCAAGATCTGGGGTATAGGCCAGAATCACGGGAGGTGAGAAGATTCACCAGAGAGAATGGGTAGCAGAACAGGCAGATTGACTGAGGTACACTGCTGAGGCGAGCGGGAGACGTCTGCTGCACTGCCAGGTGGGTCCCCTCCCTGGCCAGGGATCAAACTCATGCTGTTGTGACGTGGATGCTTCACAATGTGGCGTTCAACCCACTGTACCACAAGGGAGGTCCCAACATATTTAATTTTTAATGATGGTATATATCTGATGTTTATTCTATTTTCACACATACAAATTTCTTGTTCAAGTTCTTTACTATTGTAATTTCTCTACTGATTAAGGAAAGCACTTCATATATTAAATTCAAACTTTTCCTTGCAGTTTCTAATTGGGTGATTTGCTATGACAGCTTTCTTCCTCCTCAAGTTTATAAGTAGATTAATTTTTTAATTAAAAAAACTAGGGATAAAAGATCAAGTTAAAAAATAATTGGATGTTTATTGGTAAAAACTTAACAAAGACAGCTGGAAAAATATGTGGGGTGGTATATTAAAAAAAGGAGAGACTTGTTTAATTTCACTACAAATTGGAAATACAGACTAACATCGACCTCTGTCTTGTTCTCTGCTGTGTCCCTCCAGGGGATTACTTGGAAACACAGAAGTGACTCAATAATTTTTCTGGGATTAATGGAGGAATGTGTGCATCCACATATGCACAGTGAATAAATGCAAATATGAATTAGGAAAGATCTAAACATCAGTTTTAGAGAATACCACCATTACAATGGCAACTTTTACTGTCACTGTGAAATTATTTATTTAAGAAAAACACTTACAAAATTATTCATGCATATAAGAACTGGGGTACAGGCCAGAGACGTGGGGGGTGAGAGGACTCACCAGAGACAGAGTGGGGAGCAGAACAGGCAGATGGACTGATATGGGAGCAGCAGACAGGCAGGAGAGGTCTGCTGTGCCGAGTGGGTCAGCTCCCTGGCAGAGGATGCTCCTAGTGCGTTACTTAACTGCTTGTGCCACTTGGGAGGCCCAGGAAAACTCCTTTTTTAAAAGAGATTATTTCTTGATTAAGAATCCCCAATGTTACTTATTTGTGAGGATATTTAAATAGTGTTCTTTACAAACTGTAGTATTGGAGTAATCAACACTAAGGAGGATTAGAAAATTAAGAAAGGAATCAGCACCATACCACAGAGTCCAGGAAAAAATGGGCTGATCATTAGGCTTTTCCTTACCTAGTGATTTAACCCCAAATAAATGACAAAAGATGCTTTGGAATCTTCCTCATTTGGGATTCCTGAGCAAGTCCCAAGGTCAGACCAAATGTCAAGTGTGTTAGTTAAGGTATAGAAGAGAATCTAAAGAGCTAATCTCCATTTAAAAAAACCAGAGGGTGACAATATTTTCATTTTAACCAACTGATCATTGTGAGGGTAACTCAGTATACAACTATGTTGCCTAAATTCAGAGAACAAACTAACAAAGTACAATAATCTTCCCTTTTTTGTAATTTAGATACTTTCTTCCATCTTGGAACAGCTTTTTATAAACTGTGTTCTCTAGCATGTTTCCCCTGAAGAATAATCTTTTTTTATTAGTATAATAGCTAATTTTAATTCTATGTGACACAAACCCCTTTAACTTTATATGGTATTTTATATAGTAATGTTTATTTCCTAAACAAACTCTCTAGGATGTTTTATCTGTTTTATATCCCATTGAATTCTCCCTGAAACTGCACTAGTTTACAATAATTTTATTACTTTATTAATTAAACGTTTTCCAACAAGCTAGCTATGGCATTTCTTATCATCAAGGGTTCCATTAGTTTTTAATGGTGTGAGACAAAATTACCATTTACCCACATGCAATTTAAGAAGCATCATTAACACAGGAAAAGCACCAGGTGGGATTTCTAATAGTTACTGTTTCTCATTTTTGTTTTTATTTAAAAGGAATAACTAGTTTTGAGATTTTTTTCTGCTATATTGCCAAATCCTCACTTGGATTTTATGATCGAGATAATTTAAAATAATGTTCTTCTATTTCCTTAGGCACTATTCAACAATATTTTACTTATGTGCACACAGCTTCAGTCTAGCACTTTCTCCACACAGTCGAGTGACCGTTGTCTGCACAGACAGCAGAACAAAGAGACCTGCATTGACTCAAGCAGATTGGGTGGTGGGGGTCGGGGTGGGAAGTGATTGCCAGTGGTGTGGCCGCAGAACTGACTGCCATCAGAGAAGTAGGGACCCCAAAGACTGAGGAAGTCCCGAAATCAAAAGAAATTCTGTGACTCTTGCAAGGAGGAGAATAATTAATTTTTCCTCTGTTAACTCTGAACTCTTGAACAGCAGTGACATGCCATGAATGATACAGTGCTTGCCTTTTGGAGAGTGGGAAGTTCCCATTCTATTAAATGAATGTAAGAACCAATCAGAAAACTCAAGCATTGGCGTTTGTAACAATATCAATATTCAGAAGATTGAGAAACTACACATATCTTGCAACTCAGTGTTTTATAAAACATACAGAATGTAATACAGATCCCTATTGCTTATGAACCCTAATTAGAATTGGGGGTTTATTCATTAAATCTTAAGCAAAATGCTCTTCAGCTATTAAGAACAGGCAAAATTAAACAAAAGCCAGCAGTATAAAAGGGGTGTTATAAAACTAGTTTAAGAATCACTTTAAGTTTTGTTTTTATTGGGCAGTTACTGTTCTGGGGCATAAAGCACCTGGAATAGTAGAGGAAAATTAGAGTTTCACAGTCATGGTTTTGGCAATATCTAGCTAAGCTCTTGAGACAAAGTAGACAAAATTTAGTAAAATTGAGTATTTAAAAATACTTTTAAAGATAGAATGTATTCAAGAATTCTATACTGACTTAGGAAAAGTAGATTAGAACAGCTTTTAATCATCTAGGTAATGACTTATAATTTTATTACCTGAATAACTGAACAAAAAGTGAAGAAAACTGTTGACTTGATACCTAGTTGACATGCCTTTTTTTCCTAGTAGTTTGTAAATGAATGGATAAATACTTTTATAGCACATTATAGGGGATGCTATTTATCCATCTTCAAATAGAATGGCCTGTACTGGGGAATTGTGTATAGAAGTATTAAATATAAATTAATTTAATAAATATTTATTGATCACTTATTATAGTTTTATTGTATAATAGATATTATTTGCATCTTGATTAACACACCACTTTACAGGAAAAGTATGTTTCATTCTAAGGAGCATTGTTTTAACAAAGGAGTTTTAGTCCAAAAGTGGAGATGAAAAATGTGAATAAAATGTCTTCTAACTATGGAAGTTTTGCTACCCAGAAAGATAGTTTATCTCCTAAGAAGTATTATTTTAATATATATACACTTTCCTCAGATAGCAATCTACATTTTTTAGCTGATTGCCTGTATGTATCTAGATAAAGAAAATACTAAGACTTATTCACAACATTATTGTTATGTGGCTATTTTTTCTTCTTTGCACAAATTATATGCTATATGATTCTCTTTTTGGTATATTATTTTATATTTGTGTTGCTTACAAAAGAAAAATTCAAAGTTATTGAAGAACTTTTTTATTGCATTTGCTGTGCAATATTCCTCTATTTTGAATCTGATCTAAATCAGCTGTTAATTTTAAACACCTAACTCTGTTATTCTGAAGAGAAATGTTATTTGTTTAGATTGCATTTCACTTTGTTGTACAGGAAGACTCTATATGTTCTTTTATGAAACAACCAAATTATTACATAATTTATTGGGTGTGTTGTATTTTATTTGGACTGACACTTACTACTACTAGATTTCCAGGGATCCAGTAAAACATTCTTGTTGCTGCTGGATTCCTAACATTTGTTCTTTCTATTCGGCGGGATTTTATTACGCTTGAAGCTGACAGAAAATTGCTATAGCCAATCACCAAAAAGTGCTTATTTTTTTATGATGTTTTATTTTCATTGCTCAACATTAACATAATGAAACTTTAGATTTTTCTATTAAAACAAGCAGTACATGTGAAGTGTCATGATGAATGACAATTTCTTGAGATATACATTTTGGAGCTTGTAAAATAAAGATTGACGCTAGAGCTTCCAGGATTGGATACTCTCCAATTATATTTAGATGCTTTATAAAAAGCAAACACAACACACATGTATATATACAATAGTTCTAACCAGAAGAAAAGTTATAAAATTACTTATTAGAGCATTGTATTTTTATTAATATTTAGCGTCTAAATCTCTCTATACTTTGAAAAAACTCAGGCATCAGTCCTTTGAACTGATTGTTTTTTGTAGAATGGAATGTCTATGATTTGTGATTGCATGTCATTATAGATTCTCAAAAGCAGTGCATGGAATATGAGAGATTTTTTCCAGAAGTAAGCCATTGGGCATATCCTTAATTTTCTTTTGTATGGACAGCAAAAATTTGGGGAACTTAAACATTTTTTTTTCTTGAGTTCTGATCTTTTCACTATCGGCCATCTCACAGGTGTGAGATGGTATCTCAGGGTGGTTTTGATTTACCTTTCCCTGGCAATAAGTGACATTAAACATTTTCTTCATGTGCCTGTTGGCCTCTCTATGTCTTTTAAGTGAAATTTAAGTACTTCTCTCTGAATCATTTTTGGTAAAATGGCAAAGAAATTAAAATATAATAATGGCGAGGGGAGGCGGGGAATGAAAGCCTGAAATTAAAACCCAGATGTTGTGGAAGACACAGGCTACTATAAATGAGTGGCATGTGTCAAAGGTCAATTCTCAGGCAAGTCAGTGAAGAGAAGAAGCGGATGGCATTGAGGGCTGGGGTCCTTCTGCTTTGCTGTTATGAATCACATTCCTTCTTCCTTGTGTGTAGGGGCTGGTGACCAGGCTGTGACTTCTCCAGGGAAGGGTGAGCCTAGACAAGGAAAGAGGCAAAGCTGTTTGGATAAGAAGGGTATTGGGGTCAGATATTTCTTGGTTCCTGTTTGTTACTTTGTGATCTTGGGAAAGTCACTTCATCTCTTTAGGACTTGGTTAAGTTTTGTCATCTGAAACAGGAAAATGGGGTTGGATTGTTTTAAAGTGCAAATGGCATGAAGCAGCAAAAGTTACCACAATGCTTGGCATCTAGTACTAGTCAAGGGATGGTTACTACTCCACATATCAGGTTGGTGTTACTGCTATTCCAAGCGAAGTCTTGGTGACCTGCTCGGTGACTTGATGGTGTTTTATACACACACACAATTATTTTAATTCAATAGCCAGGATTTTGATAATTAAATGTACTATTCTTAGAAATTGAACATTTACTATATGGCTGACATGGTGATGAACACATATACTTTGATCTGTGTGGTGCATGCACACACACACAAAACTTCATCTTGTTCCTTCTAAACATTATGAACTAGATACAACTATATTGCCATGTAAAGAATGAGGAAATGGAGTCAGAGAGCTTAGGTATTTTTGGTCCAACATGTCTCTCTTAGTAAGTGATAGGATTCAAATCCAGGTTGTCCCAGAGCCCACATATAAGGGAAAGAAAACTGCAGACTGAGTGTTAAATGAATCCAAATAACTCATTTCAGCGAGTCACAAGTAGCCTAGAGTACTGAGAAAAAAAGCCAACCACAGAAAAAGCCAGAGAAAATAGTGCCTAATACTGTAGAATGGAAGATCTGCAGAAGTGAATGGCCAAGAGAGATGCTCACCATTTTGTATATCTTTGCAATGACCATGATTTATATGTCACAGTCTGTTTTTTCTGATGCTCACTTTTCTCAGTTGAAAATGAGCTTGTTGGACAAAATGAACTCTAAGTTTCATTCTCTGGTTCCAACCTACATTTTCTTTTTGAATTCTCATCATTTATGAATAACACTTCTCACTTCTCCACAGATGTCTTGGAGAGAGTCCCAACCAATGTGTGGTCCTACATCTCAGGGTTGTAAGTTGATAACTAGATCTACTACCTATCAGCTGGCCCATCTCTGATGAGGGTTTGATGGTGGTACAGAGGGAAGGAGACTGGGAAATGTGCTGACCAAAGAGATCCCTAATTAGCAGTAGGAGCAACCAACATAAAGTTGACAGGTCCTCTTCTGTGAATATCCAACAGAAAATCCATGCAAATGAAACTGGTCACATTTCATATTTTAAGCCAACGACCTAGCTTTTTCTTTCTTAAAATTTTGGGGTTTCCTGCTACTAAAAAATGAAGCATGGACTGAAACAGAAGCCTTTTAGCTTCACCTGGATGGTTAGGTTAAGTTCCCAGTCCAGAAGAAGGGTGGTCATCAGACTCTTGTTCAGGAAACAGTCTATTATTTTAGTCTTGATAACAACCTCAGAAAAGAGGTATTTAGTTTTACCTGCATCAGTGGTAAAATATGATGGAGACACAGCGTTGGACCATATGAATGTGGAGCTGAGGTTGGAACAAGGGCAGCATTGTTCAGGGAGTCCTTGACAGGTCAGTGACGTGGCTGAGTGGACCAGGACCAGAAGACCAGGATTCTAGGTGTAGCCTCAGCCCTCAGCAGCATCTCTCAGCTGCAGTTTCCATTCCATCCCCAGCAAGGCAGTAAGTCACGACGGTAATTCAAGGCAGTAATTCAAGAGGTGCTGAGCTACCTCTTGGTATCAGGGACTGTCCTGCCAAGTAAGATGATGTGCTTTGTCCTCTATAAATCAGGTGTGAAGTAGTTCTGTAACTGGCTTCACTGCGAAGAAGCTTAGTTGAAGGCACTTTTACACAACGATAACAACATCGCTAAAATAAAATCTGCATCAAAGCAGGGTAAGTGTTCATAGAGACGAAGGGCATAAATGACAAAGCAAGCAGTCAGATGTAGTGGGCTTTAAGTGCTGGAGAGGTTACATAGTAGTAAAGAGGAAAACTGGCAATGAAGTCAGTTAAGGTAAATTTCTGTATTTACTAAGTTATCTTAACATTTTAATAGCTTGGAAATGTGCAGAATGAACTGGTTAATGGGATTTTTTTTTAAAGTAGGGAACAATTACAATGGGATATGTTGGACACTTGAAATAACTTAAATGTAAAATTCATGCTTAAAACTATGTACTTATCCAAATTACCATGAATATTACTTCATGGTAGAAATTACCTTTGAAAATTCTACTGTCTTCGTTGTATCTTGAATGACTGTGTGAAGCACTCAAATAAATGTCAGGCAAATGTATTAGCTCACCTGGATGGTGCACTTCACCAGCCGAGTGCCTTGGGAGGCAAGAAGCAAAGGCACAGCACTACCAGCAGTTTGGACTGCATCATCCTTTGTTGTGGGGATTTGTTCTACGCATTGAGGGCTTTTTGTTAAGCATCCTTGGCCTCTAGCAGCCTCACGAGAGGCCAGTAACACCACTCAGTTGTGACAATGAAAATTTCAGTAGTGTCAAATGTGCCTCAGAGGACAAAGCCTTCATCCTGCTCTGTAGTGAGATCTGAGAGTTTTCAGCTTTCCAAACCAAAGAATTTCAAAACTTCCAAGTCAATAACATTTGGCAACTTGTTATATTATAGAGGTTTAACTGTTGTGTCACTTGCCTATCTCTCATGTTAATGCTTAGTCCCTAACTTTTTTGGTTTCGGTTTTGTCATGAAGATGCATCATCTCTTTATTTTATTGAGGGAACATTGATTTATAACAATGTATATGACCTAAAGGAATATACCTGCTTAGATGTATGTTAGCACACTATCTCCACCATCCAGTGCCCTCCACTCACCTCTGTCTCCACCCCCACCCTTTCTTCCCTTGTAGTAGCCACAATTCTAAGATGTGTAATTTTTTTCATGGTGAGACAACGTGCTTCCCAGGTCAGGACCGGGTTATATTTCTTTTTTTTTTTTTAAAAAGATTTATTTATGCAAATAAGAGCGGGGGTATAGGCCAGAGTCATGGGAGGTGGGAGGATTCATGAGAGACAAAGTGGGGAGCAGACAGGCAGATCCACTGAAATACACTGCTGAGGGGAGTAGCGGGTGAGGCAGGAGAGGTCTGCTGAGCTCTGTGGGCCCCCTCCCTGGTGGTGGATCAAACTTACGCTGCTGTGCTGTGGGTGTTTCACAGTGCAGCGCTTAATCTGCTGCGCCACAGGGAGGCCTGGGTTATATTTCTAAGGGTCCCTTCTATATTTCTAAGGATCTATATTTCTAACGTTGCAGTCTCCTACATTTTTATTTGCCTCCTGGTGTTTCATCACTACATTTTCTCAGGTATTTGTCAAAGTTCATAGAAACTTTGGCTGTCCTTCTTGCACTTGGAAATTACTGCTACTCCCATGGAGTTCAGCTTCCCCTCATATCAATAACTCTGGTAGCTTTTAAAAGACTTTGTTTTCTTATCTTCTAGACATCCAGACATATCTTAGGTCAACTTTTTAATATCCTCCCCCCCTTTTTTGCCTCATCTGCCAATTAGTCAACAGGTTGTATTATTTCTAAATCTGCAATTTCTCATCTAATTCTCCTTTTGCCCAATAAGCTCTCAGAGATAACCCCCAGCTTTTACTTGGATAACTGATACTATCTACAAATCTTCCTGCCTCTGATCTTTCTCCATCATGTACATTTTGTACAACTGGACTAATATCCGGAAACACCTCAACCTGACAAATTCTTCAGTCCTCTAAAGACCAACCTTAATCTATTTCTGATCACTTGAACTAAAAATAATTTCTCTTTAATCTTTACTCCTTTAGGTTGCTCTTAATTTCTTTGAATGCTGTCATTTATATCATATCACTCTTGGGTAAACAAGGGTGCTTCAATAATTTGGATTAATATCTGAGAAAGAAACAAAAATCCCTTGTAAAGCCTGAAAAATACATGGGAATATTAGAATCTACTTCTAAAGTATACTAAAGTTAAAGATTATTTTAAAGAACTACAATATACAGATGGTTATAAAATACATCCTTGATGTTGATAGTGTTTATTTTGTTTCTTGGAATTTAACATACAACAGACCTTCTTTACCTCCTCATCTTATGGTAGGACATGAATATGTAAATGCAGTTTCCATAGTTTTAAAAAATTGCACATGAATCTTAATCTGTATTCCACGTCAATGGGTATTAAAAATACTTGTTTAGGAGAGGCTGACTCTACAAAGTTCAAATATGGAGGGGACACAGTGGATAAGATAGAGCTATGATCACTTACTGGCACTTAGTGCTACAGTCACAAGTCCATTTACTGAAGGGAAGTGAACACTTGTTGAACTCGCTGTTTGTCAGCAGGAATGCTAACACATTTCATGGGAGAAGGTCTTGGCTTGAGCCCAGGTTGGTAGTAAATAAAGGCCATTACTAGTTGATGACTGTTTGATGGCCTGTGTGAAATGAGGTGGTGGTCTCAGCCCAGTTATTAGAAGACAGGTGTCTACATCTCAAACATCATGACACTTGGCACTGATCGGCACCCTTATTGGGAGTCTCAGCAGAGAAGCAGGGGAGTCAGTTGGGGAATGGGAGAAATGATTTTTGTCCCACTCTCCAAGAGTTTCCTTTCTTTCTTTTTTTTTTAAAGATTTTATTTTTTTATGCATTTAGAGCTGGGGTATAGGCCAGAGGTGTGGGAGGTGAGAGAGTTCACCAGAGACAGAGCAGGGAGCGGAACAGGCAGATGGACTGAAATACACTGCTGAGGGGAGCAGCAGGCAAGGCAGGAGAGGTCTGCTGCACCATGTGGGTTCCCTCCCTGGCCGGGGATCGTACTTGCGCTGCTGTGCCATGGATTTTTCACAGTGCAGTGCTCAACCCGCTGTGCCACCAGGGAGGCCCAAGTTTCCTTTCTAACATCAGATAATGGAAAATTCCCCTGCTTAAGATAAAGAAGTCTTTGGGATATATGCAAAGATGATTGCTAGAAGAATAACATTTTCAGAGGATGTAAACATTTTCAATATTAAAGGGCTTTTTTCACTTATTTGTTCATTGTCACTCTTTAGCTCCGTTTCCTCTCCCCATATCCTTGCATTTTGGAGCCTCACTTTTGGCTCCTCATTCTCCTTCCTTATCCAAGGGAACACCACCTGAGAAGAAATAGCATGTACTTGTGTATCCCGTACATTCTTTTATCAAGTTAGCCTCATATTTCTTCAAGTTCTGAGTTTCCCCCATAGATTTATGAAACTTCAGTTTTCATGTATATGAAAGAACTGAACATATTGATTCAATAGCTATCCCTTCTGCCATGGTATATTAATTGGTTGTGCTGGGATATATGTATTTTATACTCTGCTGTCTATCTCTCTCCACTGTTCTGAGCTCTCTGAGGCTAGTACCCTTACTTGATTCATTTTAGCATCCTCAGGACTAGGTACCCTGCAGAGTATGCATTAGGTACTCAGTAAGTAAAAGACACAATGAATGAATGAGCAAATGACTGCATGTATTTTAGCTTATTAGAGATATGTTGACATATAGAAGAGAAGTAAGTAAGGAGTAAATGTGAAAGAGACATATTTAAAGGACAGAGTGGAAGGAATTTGTAATTCTGTTCTACTTGATGCCTTTGAAATTCTCCCACTCATATTTTGAATGGTTGTTTAGTGTTCCAATCCATGCAAACCATCTTACACAATTGCTTTGTAATCGTCATAATTTAGCTTTATAACTGACGAGTTTGTTTCAATGTCTGTTTATAAGGGAATTTCTGTGTCTCCATCAGAGTTCATAGTCTCATCACTGCTAAATACAGTGGTTTTCATTTTATGTGAATTAATGATTTAATGAATGAGGTTTTGATTATCCCAACAAATGAAATTATTTAAAACAAAAGGGAGAATGTCGGAAATAGGAAAACCGTGACTATAATTTTGTACTGCAAATGAATATAGAACTGTTTTGCTCATATGTTAGAACTCGGTAATGTTTCCAAGTGTTTTGTTGTTTTTCAAAATATAATTTATCATCATGAGCATTAAAAAAATCACTTAAAATTATAAGCATATAATTAGCTGTCAAAATATGACTGAAAAGAGAACTTAATTCCATTCTGACTATTTTAATGAATTATTAATATTTAAATTGGCTATTATATGTAGCAAATTAATATAAATTATATATATTGACAAAATGTTATAAACTACATAGCAATAATTTTTAAATTCTAAAATTATTTAAGATTGTTGGCTAGTTAAATTCTTTCTCTTTTTCTGCATGTGAATTTAGTGAAATGCTTTCTCTGTATATGGATTTTGACTAGTATAGTTCCCCTAGAGATATTTATGAGAAAAAAGTCCATGTCATCTAAATATTGATTAGAAAACACTTGACAAAAATAACCATTTTCATGTTGTAATTTGCAGCTATATTTTCTTAGTTCACCATTACATATTTGTCAAGCAAATAGTAGAATATTTTTTAAATAGTAGTATTTGTTGTCAAGAGTAAGCTGTATATTTTTAATGATTATAGGGTATTTGTCAGTGGTAAGGGAAAATCCAGATGTTCAGGTTTGAGGCACAGGCCCACATACATTTGAAACCGAGGCAAATCAATAGATATATTGCAGTCTTCAGTAGCCAAACCAGAAACACAGATGCACCATTGCCTTCATTTATTCTTTAATTTTATAGGTAATTTAAATGTCTTGAACATGTAAATCAGGATTCCTACCAAGATGACAGCTTAGTGCAGAGTTCACATTCATATTAGTGATGTGTTAGAAAATTCAGATCAGTTTTATGTTGCAAAAGTTTCTGCTAAGAACTTAACAAAAATTATCTCCAGTAAAGTATATGTAATATTGCAGACCCAACAGAATTTCTATTACCAGTAATCAATTTTTAAGTTCATCAATGAGTGATTGACTAGTTTAGGCATATCAGTATGTTATGCTTTCTTTCCTCTCGATACCATCACTAAAACTCATTGGATTTATTTCTTTGTTGCTTGTTGCAACAGTCTCTAGAAAGCAAAGCCCATAGAATGGTTTTAAATTTCATCCCTTAATGCATTTATGGGGCTTCACCTTCAAAGTTTTTACATTCCCTTAAGAGATATTTGTGCTTGCCTTTTTTTTTTTTTTTTTTTTTTTTTTTTGACGTAGGTGTAATTAGTCCTGGGGAGCAGTTGTTTCCAATTAACCGGGAGGAGAAAATCACAACTGAAGTTTTATAACAAATCATTAGCCATTCTGCTATCAGACCAGTGTATTATGAATTTCTGTGATAAATCTGCTTTGTACTTAAAAAATAATTCTATTATTATTTATTTGTGACTACTACATTTTTTGCTTTCTTGGCAGTTATTGAAAAGATAAGTATCTCTTTTTCTTGAGTTGCAGAGGGATAGAATTTCTATCAGGAACATACACAACATTATTTTGCTATGTAACGTTTATTTCACACAAATAATAAAATACAAAACACACATTTAAAGGCTGTAGCTTGCATTTGATGGTCACAACATTAATTTATTTTCAGTTAATGTGTTTAAATGAAGGACCTCAAAGTCCTTTTTTAAAAAGACAAAGAAGGTGACTATTTTAATAAAACAGGCATCTGAATCACTTTCACAGTTGATGCCTTCATATACTACAGTTCTGAATAATGGTGGTCTCTGTTTCTGATACTTACAAAGTGCATTGTAATTACAAAAATTTAGGATCTCAACATTTGGAATTAATATACTTTATAAAATATACATTTATATATAGTATTGGATTTTCTTTCTATTTGACAAACAGTTCATTTATATACTATTTACTATCTACCATTAGTAAATATTTACAATTAGAAAATATACCAATACAGTAAGAATGTGCTGCGACTTATTTTTGATAATCATAAACTTTTTAAGGAGATGAAAATTTAAAAACTGGCATTTAGTATGAAATAAATTTTGATATGATACCCCAGGATATGTAAAAGTCATCTGTTATTTTCTTATATAGTTCAAAATATACACACATAAACAACGGTAAACAAAATATTGTATGTGTAACTCACATTAATACTAGTGGAACACACATGGGTACCTTCAAGTCTGAAATGTGGTCCCTCAGCATGTGATTTAATCAGAATTTTGAAAAATTCTCCTAAAGCTGGGGGGAGGGAAGCTGACCTTGGAAGTCAATTTTGTCTTTTACAGTCCTAGGGCCATCAACATGTAATGACATAGATTAAGTCAATTTTATCAATAGGAATTTATTTTTCATGTTCAGACTCCACATAAAAACCAAGCAACCTTTGTTTGAAGAGAATGGGTGAATTCTGTGCCTTTAAAAACACTCTGAATTAGGTTATGCAACTCCTTTGCTATTCGGGAGCCCGATTACAACTTTTTGTAGGACCCCTTATGAAGTGTGTCTGAGGAAGGGGCTAAATTGGAGTAGAGGGAGTTGTCAATTTCTACAACATGCCTATATGATGAAAAAATTTACATAGAATGTTACCCTGTTGTTTGTCTGATATATTTTCCCTTTAGATGCAGCAAAAAAAGTTTGCTTGATGTCTAATCAAGCAATGCTGCTTTTTCAGATTTGAAGGAGAACTCAGAAAGTTAGTCTTTTTTATTCTTCTTCATTTAAGTATTATTTTTTAATTGCAGCGTATTAAACATAAAATCTGGTACAATCTTTAAAAATAAATAGGACCTAACTATAAATGGGCCCTGTTGTGTTTTTATCTTTGACAAGCAAGTAATTGCTTCTCAAATTTATCAGTTTGTTTATGCAAAAACCATTTACCAAGCCTAGCTCAAAAGCATCAATTTCATCATTATCATCTTATTAATTTAGCCAAGCTATAACACAGCTGATTATTCCTGAGTAATATCCTCTGCAGCACATCATGTGTGGCAAAACCATCTGTACAGTACCTATTTAATAAATAAACCCTCGGCTAAATGTCTCTGTTTATTGAGAACTAATGTTTATAGAAAATATAATGGAACTCAATAAATAACTCAGCTTCATCAACCTGCATATGAATCAGTGCGAAGAACGCTGACATCATCACCTTTCAAGTACCAGAGAAAGCAAAATTACCCAAAAGAGCTATAGAGTCAATATTAAGGCATTAAAACTGCAATGAAGGCATATTAATGCTTAAAACTTCATTGTTGGCAGTGGAATTGGCACAATGGACATATTTTATAACTCTAGGAATACTTAGGCTTTATGGCTGCTTCTTTGTTGACTGCCTTGCACTTAATGTAGTTTTCCACTTTAAATAAAAAAAACCCTCAAGATCTTTAAAAAAAAAAAACCCAAGAAAATTGCTGATTCTAAGCATTCATTTTTAAAATAATGCAAACTGCTGATTCCAATTGTTCAGATTTAAGAAAAAAAAAAAGCCAGCTTCTTTAACTCCATGCTTCCTGAATTTATATTAGTGCAACTAGATATTTTAAAGCAAAGGTTTTTTTAAAAATGTCACCATTTAAAAAGAATATTCTGAATGATAGCATTAGTATTAAGAATGTGAGAATAATTAGAACATTTTGCAAAGACAAGCCAAGTTGACACAAATTGGACAATTATTAATAGTAGGCACTGACCTGTTGCTATGGGCACTTTGGCTCATTCTCCAGGCCTTGCTTCTAATTCTACTCATTGCAGCTGTGAAACCCACCAGGCACGCTCTTTCCCTCGTGAAGACTTGTGTGCTCCCACTTTGAAGACATTTTCCTAGGGCCAGAAGATCTTTGTAAAGTTTGAAAAATAATGGCAGTATTGCTGATATACTTTCAAATGTCAATCTAAAAGCAGAGCATTTTTTGTTTTGTTTTTATGTTGTTCAAAGCATTTGTCTCACTAGACCCGGGGAACAACGCATTATAACTTGGGGTAGAAGCTCTAATCTGCAAACATCAGCTTTCTCTCCTAGATTCTGGTTCCATTATTCTAGATGTACAATTAAAAACGATTTTTTTTTTCAGTGTTTCAATTTATGTAGTGGGCTCTGTGGTTTGCACAGAGACTACCCATTCCCCAAACCTAGGAAGGCTTGGGGGTTATCCTCTAACAGAATCCCTGTACCTCCTAAATTAGGCAAATGCCTCAAACAAAATGAACACCACATCAAAAGAGTAGAAAGATAGTGAAATGGTGCCAGTAATTGCCTTGTGGGGCAACTCAGCTTAAACAACTTAGAGCTTGCAAACACTGCACCCACATGACCCAGAAGAATACTTTTGTTCCAGGGTTTAAATTGCAAGCTAGGGAGCCAACAACTCTGAAACCCCTCTGTTTGGAAGCCAGAGCACGCAGTGAGCCTCTGACATACGTCTATAAGTAAACCTGCATCTGGCACGTCAGCAGTTTTGAATAGCTTGGGTTTGGTCACCAAAGTCAATTTCCCACATATTCTGTCACAACCAGGCTCAGATCAGCAAAAACAGTGTTGGACTAACTGATCACATCTTCTTTAAAATGACCTGTGGTTTAAAACAGAGAACATGGAGGAACGCTAGCAAATGAGTCTCAAACTAGCAAGTGGCTCATACCCAGGGGGCTCCTGAGATTAAGCAAAGTAAATTTTTATCTATTTGTTCAGTGTCTACTTCAGTGTTTAGCCTCCATTGTGTAATCCATAAAGTCACTTTCATTCCATTTTAAGAAATCAATTTTAGATATTTATGATGAGAGGTGATGTCAGGCCTTACCATTTTGAGGCAAGAAATCAAAATACCAATTCCAGTCATCCACCCCGCCATGGGGAATGGAGGGGCTGTTGAGGAAGAGAGAGAGACTGGGCGTGGTATAAAACATGAGGAACTGGAGTATTTTTGAATGCACTGGCCTTCTACAACTCTCAAACAAATCTACCTTTACCTAGCCCTTAGGACTCATTTTTAAAAGAGTAGTAATTTGATTTATATGTTTGAAGAACCAATAGCAAGGGCCTATGAGCACAACAACCCCCAACTCAAGGTTTAATTCCAAAGCTGTGGATGCAAAGACAAATGTTTTCTGTAGGCTACAAATATTCCTGGGAAATCCAGGAATTGGTAAATCTGATGTATATCTGTAGACAATTCTTGCCTTGATAAAGGGAAATAATTATGAAATAGGTGCAATTAATACACATAAGGCAATGGTTGTTCCAGTTGGATGATTTTAGACATAAGAAAATATATTCATTTGTTTATAATTTAACAATTTAGTCAATTGTCCAACATTTATCAGGTGCTTAGTGAATATGAGTACTAGTTTCCTCACAGAATATGCAATTCTAGTGGAGAATCAAAAGTGCATAGAAATAAAAGCAAAATCTAGCCATGAGAAGACTCTGAAGGACAGTCAAAAGATGGGGTGAAGAGAACATTTCAAACAAGGAAAAAGCGCTTTAGAACCTCCCACTGGTAAAGGAATCCATAGCATATGCAAAGAACTGAGAATATTATGATCAAAGTGGATAGCAAGAGAAATATGGTGAGAGATAAACCTGGAGAATTTGATTTCATGTTAATAACTTTGTAGAGGAATGTTTTATATATATATATATCATCCAGGAATCTATATCATCTGTGATCCTATTGCTCACTGGAGAACTGATTATTGGGCTTCCTGGCAGAACATATTTGCTGTCACTTGTTACTAAAATATTGTTCACTCCAAACAATATTTTATTAAGCACCTATTCAGTGAGAGGAATAAATATTGGAAATATTGTAGTTATTCACATGGACGTGATGCTGCTCTTATGGAACTTGCCGTTGTCAGGGCATGAAGAAAGTCACCCCATGCCCCTCTTTTTTGTTTGTCTAGGGCTGGAGAAATAATCAAAACTGTATCAGACAGGCTTGCAAAGGGAAAACAATCAATTAATAATGCATGTATGGAAAGTCCACATTGCAATACATTCTAAGGAATAATGGAAGGGACCAGGAACACATCCTGAATTTTAGCACCTGAGGCATAAAGGACAGAGAGGGAGAGACTTCTCATGACAGACAAGAAGGAATCACTTCATCCTTATTCTAAGAGAAAAGATAATATTCTTAGGACTTTTCACAGATAAACCTAGATCTACAGGAGACCCCCCCCCCCCCAACTACATTCTTTTAGGTCATAAAAGGGAGAATAGTGATTGCTGCTTCTATCAAGAAAAGGGCAGGTTTGCAGGACATAATTGATCTCTTCTTTGACAATGATTTAGACTCCACTATAATTAATTTTGGAATTTCTGGTGTTCCACAGACAATAATCCAGAAAGGGGAGAAGAGACTTGGGGCAAAGGTAGAAACTTCTCCCTTATTCTTCAGAGACCTAAGTGTTCTACGAAACAATCTCTATCCTTTTACTATGGAGAACAGACCTCCATGCTCATTGTCTTGGTTGACCTCTAGTCCCCATTCCAAAATGACAAAAAGCCTATTCTGGGCCTACTGATACATGTATATATGACACTTTGGGAGATACTAACCCTGCCCCCCACCCCAGTCTATCAAAAAAGACGAAACTTGGAATAATACAGGTTGCCAGATTAGGAGAGGAAACATTATGACAGGGAAACATTTCAGTGGGATGAGTTGGGAACGTTTTCCTGAATAAGAGATGTAAGTTAACATATTAAGGAAAAACAATTAAAAACTACAAGCTATCCACTATAGATACTGAGGAAGAAAGTGGCAGGAGGAGAAATTAATGAGAGACAGAATGCAGGGCTTGAAACCTCAGAATTTCTGATAGAGAATCATCTATTTTTGCTCAACCCTGGATGGTTGCCTTTTCACAGATCACACCTCTCCCCAACCTGCAGAAAACGTGCATTTTGAGAAATGAGCCCTCAGTGAAGGAGCCCATCACGACAGGCTGACCCCAGCCTGGCTCAGGGCCCCTATGCACTGTCCAGCAAGTGCCACTTTTGCCCTTTCCTAGGGTTCTGTGGGACTGGAACACCACGAGCCAGGGACACACTCATTCTTGTAGGTTCATCTTTTATCCTTAGATTTCAAATAAAGCAGTGAGTTCCTGCCTCTGGGCTCAGGATGATCTCAGTTGGGTGTGAAAGGGGCTGATGATTATGATTAGCTCTCCCTTTCTCCTTCATTCTTAATTTTTCTCTTTGGGAAACTAGCATGGAAATACATAAGCTCCTTTTCTCCCATTATCCTCCCAGGGAAGGAAAAAAGAATGGGATTGGAAACAGGAGGCTGAACCAGACAGAATGGACAACTAGCTAAAGTGGGACTCACTGTGACTTAGAAACTTCCAAAATATGCCAGTTCTCTGCACTAGTCGGACAAGGAATACATTGCTCTGATGTTCTCCATAATCTCCGATCCTCCTGGGTTTATTTTCCACTGAGTCTCAAGTCAAAAACAAATAGACATTGGAGGAGATATAAGAAAAATTAAAATCAATCCATTACTGCAGAATCCTGAGCACTGTAAATGTAAAATTGCTTACACACCACTGTACGTAATGCTGGAGTTGTCTGGTATTCCATAGAGAATAATCGAGTATTCTCACATGTGCATGTTTGTTGCCTAAAATGTGACATTGTCCTAGGTCAGTGTCTTAATGTTATATCCCTTGCTAGATTTTTACTGGTTGCATAGAAAACGATGGTTATACTAAAGCATACATTAAAGTTGTTGTGACTCAGGGAACCAAAACTCTTGAGACAGTAGTCTTAAGAAAAAAAGCACGTTTTATAAATTTCATTTATATTCAAAATCTCTGTATTCAAAAATATTTATTATTTAGAAAAAGTTTTCATTTAAAATAACTATTTATCCTGCTGAGCTAAATGATGTGGATGTACCTTTTCTTGAAGAAAGAAAAAAAACAAAACAACTAAGACCTATTTTCTGACATTTCTCAGTAGGATTTATAGTACCATTTAGTCCAAGGAGTCATTTCCCACTTAATGCATTTTAAATTATTTGTGTTTATTTTAACTTCTTTTCTAGAAATCTGCAGTTATTCTGGCAAGCCAAGTAGTAGGCATGCTGGTGGTTATTTCTCATTTAAGGAAGGGGCTAGGTTTGTTTAGAAGGGGATGTTTTAGGTGGGAAGGTCGCTGTAAGTCACACAATGATAGTCTTTATAGAACGTGGTGATAAAAAGCTCTTTGGAACTCTTTGGGGTCATCACTTTATTATCATTGGGTGTCATTTTTACCTCTTCATTTGTTGATAGACTATCTACTGGTGCTAAAGATTGATGACTCCTGCTGTACTCATATTTGCAAGCCAAGAGCTCTATCAGGTGCATTTCATCACCACTGCAGTCATGATCACTCATATAAAGAAGGTAGAACTTTGTGTCCCTGTGATTTAGCATTCCATGGAAGAAAGGAACTCCTAAATCTAGAATTGTTATTGCTTTTTAATAGCATCTGTGTAATTATCATTTCTTTACTTTGTCCTTCAAGTTAAGAAAAGATCAAGAATATGCTTGCATGTAGGATAAATCTCACCTATTTAAAAATTTTGTTTGCTTCCTTTTGAATGAAGTAGAGTCTAGATAGGTAATATAGCCTCATTTATATCAGTTTAATTCTTTTAAAGTCCTCTAGAGAATGATTACCATGGAGTTGATCAGAATTTTCTCAAGGTGATAGAGTGGGTATTATATAGCTGATGAACTTTAAAACTTTTGGAACATGTCACCTGTTATGTAGAAATTGTATTTAACTACTGACCACTGACAGATGTGTATGAACATTACTTGAAAACTTTTATCAACTAAAAGGAAGTTTAAGGTAGAACCAGGAAGTCGATTGTGAAATTATATTACTTACTCCATTGTTACACATTTTGCAAACACTTTGTAACTCCATTGTTATATTAAGCAAACACTTTGTAAATATCACTGTTTGTGCTAAGGAAATCTTTAAGTTCATGTTAAAATATTCACCAGTAAGCGATATTTCAACCACACTGGACCCTTTTGATAGTAGGCATTTTATGATGCTTAATTTAGTAATCTCAAATTAAATTCACAGATAATGCCTACTTACCTACTGATACATAGCACTTTAAAAATATGTTAATGGCATAATTATAATACATGGGGATATAGAAGAAAGTACATAATAAAATAATATGTAATCTGTAAATGCTCTGACATCACTATGCTAATAGACAACACCCTCCAAGATGTTCAAATGACCTCATAGGTAGCAGGGCCATACCTTCTCAGAACCAGGAAGCATGCAGTTCCCACAGCTCTAGGAATAGACCCATTTTAGTGTTTACTATATTTTATTACTTGTTACTATTCCTTATTGTTTTTTATCCAGTTTTAGACATGGTATTTACTATGGACTGAATGCTCAGTGAAAGCTGAATGAGCTACAGGGAGAAGCCCAAACTTTCTCGAGGAACTTATCTAGCAGGGATGGCAGTTCAGTTCAGTAACACACAGAGCATGACCTTGGTCTCCCATGTGGTCTAAGACCTGGTTGCTTGGGCCAGCTGTGAGCTGAGATAGGCTGCCGTGGGCTTCAGGCACTGGGCAGAGGAGTGGTGCTTACAAGCACCAGTGCTCAGTTAGCTTCCATGCTGGGCTGGGCCAGAGGCAGCAGGCAGATAGCTCCCAAGGCCCTGTGCTCCGGGACCTGTCATTTCAGGGCCTTTTCCACTTTCAGAACTCCGGACGGATGGCTAAATACATATCCCCAGGCCTGATCTCCATTATTTTTCTTTTCGTATTTTAAGCAAATGCTAGAGAAAATTCTGATGTAACTCATGGGTTTCACTTTACGAAAGAACATCCAGAGGTGACAAAAGACCTAATATGTTTCCTCTGTAAATTTTCAGCATTTGGAAAATGAATGACAATCCATGGGTGAATTCTGAGAATCCTCTTGAAAGGAAAATTCTTATAATCATCTTTAAAAAAAGGTGAATGCAAAATGTAACAGGGTATAATTTTCAAAATTCATTTATAAGACTGATGTGTTTGTAAAATGCTATTGTTTTCACATTTTTGTGTCACTAAAGATAGTCTTGATTATAGGTGGGACAATTGTGTTTGTTTCTTTTGCTAGTACTGTAAGTGGAAAAGTATTGAGGTTGGAAATACATTGAGGAGAAAAGAGTTGTTCTGTTTGTAAGATGAATATTTTAGGGGGGATTTCTTTGAATATATAAAATCGAATCTTTTTTTCTTTCGTTTCCTGTCCCCTGTCATCTTTATAAAAGCCATGGACTTAAATAGTGATGAAAAGCATAAATTGATAAAACAAATTAGTTATATCTTTCATTAGAAACTCTAAAAGTTGTTTTATTAATACTATCTTACATTAAAATTATTTCTAGGTATATTTTTATTGCCTTACAATATTTTTTTAAAAAAGTTTTAGCATTAACCATAAGTTTATAGTTTTTCTCACTACATTAATATTTCATTTTCATGTGCTTTACCTGAAGTTTTTAACTATAATTAAAATCATAATGTCTTTCATGACACATGTCCTTTGAATAGTACATACATCTGACAAAATTTTAAATATACAGTAGCTGCCCTGGTCACAAGCAGAGCAGCTTAATTTTCAATATATCAAAGACAAATGCAAGCTTTATGGAATTACATATTTGAATTCACTTTTTAAAAAGATAATTAGGCAGAAGCAAAATAAAAGACTTTCCAAGTTTCACTATAGCTCATCACAGAGCTGAAAATAGAGAGGAGATAGTTCCTCTGGTAAATGAAGACCACAGTTGTAGATGGTTCCATTACCTCTTCCTTCAGGTACCGGCTCGCCACTCTGACAATCACTCACTGCCAGCCCAAAGCTCATCTTCATGAAAACAAATCAATGAAAAAAAAATTTAAATTTTAATTATAGATCCCATGTATTTTTAAAATATTCAAATTAATCACAAATTTACATATTGTAAAAGCAATCACTTGAGAGCTCAAGCAGTAACTTTGAATGATGCTAAATAATTGGTTTTGTTAATTTTCTGACCTGAATATTGCTTCTTTTTAAACTGATTTTAGTGCTACAAATACCCATTCTTTTTTCCCTTTCTTTTTAAAATGACAATTTCTAGTTTGACTTCTTAATATTAGTAATTGCCTTAGCACATCTAAAGTAAGCACCACATTCAAAATCCAAATGTTCAGCTTATTGTTTCAAGCTTGTAAATGATAAGGCAGTTTCCTTTTTGTTCTTGGAAATAGTACTCTAAGTTATTAAGATAAACTTAGAATAGAAGACTAAATGGAGATATTAATAAAAATGACCAGCATGTGTTCTTCAAATAAATATTGTTAACATCAACAAATGCCATGGATAGCAGGTGTCACAGGCTTGCTGTTGTTCACGAGTCAAAACTAAAGAAATAGGTACATCTACACAAAACAGGCCTGCACAGAGGACTGAACCAGAGCAGTTGACAGTGGTGTGTGGGACTGATCCAAACTGAAGTACAGAGTGAAATGTGTGAAGGCTCTGTGCTCATGACATTGACCGACTGTCACAGAGAGCCAGTGACATGACACGGGCAAAGGTCCCTCCTGCCTGTATGGCACTGAGAGCCCAAGATGTTTGGCAAGTGGACCCTGAAGTCCTGACAGAGAATCCAAAAGCATCACCCATGGAGCTTAATTTCTGAATTTCCGGCCCAGACAAAACTCCGATTAAATTCAATGAGTGTTTCTCATTTTAGAAAGCTGTGCATGTGCATGCCATGTTCTTTTCTTAGATAAAAACATACCCACAGCTCCTTCCATACGAAATGAAACTAAACACATTTAGAACACATGTAAGCCATTTCTCTATGGGAAAGGCCATTTGTGGTTAACACAGAAAGTATTTATGGTTTCACTGTTAATTGTGGTTTCTTTGTATTAGCCAAAAAAGGTAGCATTTTTCATGGTAGGAATAGTATGAAAGCAATAGTCTTTCTTAAGAATGTCTGCATTTTCTGGGGCATGAGGAAGTGACTGAGTTTATGATATCTTCTAAACACTAAAGGAGTATATACAGCCTACAACTGTGTTTTCAATTTGAATAAAAGTTTATTTAAAATGGTCTTAATTGCTCTTTGGTACATTTCCACAAGTCAAATTTATATAATCAACATTATGTAATATTTAAGGCTTGAATGCATTTTAGTTTTTCTATTTGTAATTGTTATCTAGGGGTATTAAAATTTCTTTCTGGACTAAAGCTATTTTTGGACAATGTTAATTACATTTTTTGAAATTAAATAGTTAATTTTACAAATGTTAATTTGTAAACCTTAATAAATTTAGTAGTCTTCCTTTTTCTGAACAAAAATCGAAGAATTATTAAGTGTTGAAATATTTAACTCATATTACCAAAAGCATAATTTCAATTTTAGACTATTTTGGCAAGGATATAATGTGGGTGAGTGAATTCAAAAGGCTAATTAAATATGAAAAGAGCTAGATTCATTAGTTAGAATGTATATTTGTGGGTGTATATACACTATATATTCTTTTCAGCAGGCATTTCTACAGGGTTATGTTTTTACAAATGAAATGCGCATGTTATTTCAAGGTAATTGTGATCATTAGTTCAGTAACCAGAGTATTTAGAAAGGTTAACAAATTTTTCGTAGGTATTCTCTAATATATTTTATAATTTCATCATTATTCAATTTTATTAATAATTTTAAAGGAAGAAATGATATATGAATATTAGATTATCTTATTAAATTCCATAAGAAAAAACAAGTCATTACACAATAAATGAGTCTAATCGCCTCTGAGTATGAGAAACATTCTTTATGAAAATGTTTGAAGTATAATTTATCAATTTAATCACATACATTTATGTATATTTCATGAATGTATGTGAAATTGAGTCTAAATGAACGTTTTATGATGTGAAATGCAGTTTTCCAAAGATCTGCACTTACTCAAAGATCCTGTAAAAGGCTGTTAACTTTGATAAATACTGCCGTGTCCATTGCTAAGTATTTATATAATTCTGCATTTTAACTTAATAGTTACAGATATCAAATACATTTAAATACATCTAAATTGCACCAATATTAGTATTCTAAATATTTCCAGTAAAATATTGCAAGGGTTTTGTTGTTTACTTTACCTGGCTTTTCTCTTACAAATAGAAAATTACATTGGAATCTATTATTATATGTGGAATTTATTAACTTTGATTTGTTGATATACTAATAAAACTTTGTACTGCTCAAAATTGCAATATATTTTCTACAATGTATAATATTGAATATGAGTATTGAATATATTTGACATCATATTTATGTGCATGTTTGGAAGGTATTTAAACAGATATTGATAACCAGGGGATATGTCTTTCATGACTTCTTGTGGCTTTGTTTTGAAAATAATTGTATGAAAAACGTTTTAAGGTCTAATATTTATGAAAGTACATACTGATCTGTGAAGTCTTTACATAAGAGGAATAAAGCCTCAAACTAAAACTTCATTTTAATAAATGTGTTTTATTTTCTCTTTATGTTATTAACATCAGATACAAATCATTTCTGAGCCCAGATAAAGTTTTGTTAGGAACAGCAGAATATAAAATGTTTATTTTCACGTATACATAAATATTGATGTAAAATAACTAACTTAATAATAATGTTGTATTTCCTATAGTTGTAGGCAGTAAGTGGTGAAAAATCCATGTAAAAGATTTTTATTTCTTGCTGTTCACAAATATGTAGGAATAGGAGTACATAGAACCCACACAATTGTTAGACTTTAAAGTTACATTCTGTTTTCCAGCGGGATTTCTTACTTTCACTGAAGCCTTATTGAGAATCCTTAAAACATTGCAATTCTGTTTTTTCCGTCATCTGCTTGCATTGTGCACGTCAGACTGTAGGGGGCACTCCTCAGCTACTACAGAGACAATCTGTGATCAGTCCTTTTTGTGGTTTTGAGACATATTTAATATTCATTATTTTATCAAGACATTTAGTCTGAAAAGACTTCATAGTTCATCTTTCAAGCACGGATAGCCATAATTCAGTTAAAAAAGACCTCACATAGCTATCAAGGTGGTCATTTGGATTTTGGAACAAGTTTATAATCCTGCATTGTGCCTGGGTAAATAAGTACTGTTCAAAGCTCTCTTTTTGTTATTCTTTTCTGTTAGAGTTCAGGGTAGATTTTATAATTCCCAGATTTTTATTACTATACTTTAAGTCTGCTGTCTTTGCCCTGATGACTCCCAGAGAGCAAAGTGTGGTAGGACCATGATTTACATTTGGAAAGAGCAACCACAGAGGTTTTGCATAGAATTACGTACCCTACATGCAGCTTATCTTTAATGGGAGTGAAATATTGAATTTTAGATGGTGTGTGGCCTTTTCACCACTCCCTTCCCTCCTGTTACACTTTCCTGTACTGGCCGCATCTCAAACAGAACTCCTTGTGTGGCAATTCTTTCCCATACTAAATGACACAGATCTCTTGCCGGTCTACACCTTCTAGGTTCACATCAACTGGTAGCGCAGCTGCTTACAGCCTTTTCTAATTTTTCATTATTATCTTTCAGAGAAACCAGTAGCATTAACTGGTCTGACATGCTGTGGACTTCACATACTTTCTTTGCATATTCAACCTCTACCATGTCTGCAGGTTAGTTCCCCTGTTCTTGTTAGTTCCCCTCAGTTCTTGCTGAGGAATACCGCTAATTCTGCACTCCCCTTATTGTTCTCTAGGACCAGCCTCTCCGCCCTGATGGGAGATTCCCTCACTCCTCCCAAGTCTACATGCTTTTTCCCAGTTGTGTCTTCTCTTTCTTTTTCATCCAACGTTTCCACTCTGTCTTATAATTTCTCTTACTTTCAAAAATGCCCACTCTTCACTCTACTTCTCCCATTTCTGTTTCCCTTCCAGAGCAAAGTCTCTGCAAGAGTCTTCTGTAGTTGCTATCACCAACTCCTGCCTCTCCTTTCCATTCCCACCACTTCTTGGTGGTCAGTCTTCTTGAGGTTACCAAAGACCATGAGGTTAATAAAGCTAGTAGTCCTCATCCTTATCTGAAAATGATGTAGAGGCAGCATTTTTCCCCAAACAAGGGATCACTCCCTCCTCCTTGAATATTTCTTCCATGGAGCTTCTAGAATATAGATTCTCTGATTCCCTCTCAACTCACAGACAGCTCCTTCTGTATTCCTGCACTAGTGTCTGTCCTCCCTTAACCAGAGGAACTCAGGCCTCAAGTTCTTTTCTCTCAGCTCTCACTCTCCAGGTATATCTCTTCTCCTCAGCCTTAAATGCTACCTATACTCTGAAAAATTCTATATTTATATTTTTATCTAGAAACATTTTCTTCAACTTGAACAAGTAAATTCAACTGTTCTCTTTATGGATATTGCTACTCAGATGTCTAACAGGTTTCTCAAACTAATCTCCATTCTACCCCCTCAAAACAAACAAACAGAGAAACAAATGAACAAACACACCCATACATTACTTTTTCTGTGTTTCCATCTTACAAAAGAGGATTTTCTCTGGATGCAGCCTTGGCTTATGACACTGTCCAAGCCATGGTCACCATTCATTTTAATCTTCGTCTCTCTTCTTGTAATTTCAGTGTGCCCTGGCATAAATACAGTGGTGGTTCAACGTCAGCTCATGTCAACTCTTCTCAAAACCAGTCATCCTCACCTCACAGTGCTGTCAATGGCCTACTAGCTACACTGGATCTGGTCCCTGAGATATCTCTGTGCTTATTCCCAATTCTTCTCCAGGTTTACTTCACTTCAGAAATGCACACACACACACACATACCCCTACTTGCATTTATTTAATCCAAGTAAGTCCCTGCCTCTTTATTTGTAACTTCCTCTGTATGGAGGTCTCTCTAGGGGTTTTCATGACTCATACTCTCACATTCCATAAGATCTTTCCCCATAGTTACTTGCACAGCAGAGGGAACATCCCTGAACATCCTATTTAAAACAACAAAGCTCATTTCACATCCCTACATTGTCTTTATTCTCTTCCAGAGAGCACTGTCACCATCCAGCCTCCCAGATATTTCACTTGCTTATCAGTTATTATTCCCCTATCAGTATGTGAGCTTAGAGGCAGACTTTTCAAAGTTTGTGTCTGCCAGCACTCCTGTGGCCTAGGATTTGAATTCATAGTGTATTTTCTGTTTTAAAGTTTGCTTTCTGATATAAAGAAATGCCTCAAAATGATGCTACTTTCTCTTGTGTTGGTATCACTGGTTATTGTCTTTAATTGAACTCATGCAATAATTTGTGGGAGCCGTCAGTACTCACCCCATCCTCTTTTTTTTTTTTTTTGGCAAGATATTTTTTGGTGGGGTATGGACTTACTGGAGCTTAGAAAAGTCCAATTCTCTGAGAAAGGACTTCACCATTTTTGGTAAAGTGACAAAGTACTCCTGGCCTGGGTAAACTTTCTTGAACAGAAAAATTCCATAAAAGGCTTTATGGGGGGAATTTGTAGAAGTTGGTTAAAGATTCTTATCTTCCCTGACCTTTCTAGCCTTCCCCTATACTCCAATGACCTCAAGGTTATTGTGATGACATAAAATCACATTTTAACTTATTTCACCTATAAAAACTGGCATGTTTTAATTCCATCATCAAGCTCGATGACCATTTACATGACCACCTTAAGTGCAGAAGGAGCAGTGAAGAAAGAAACTAGCATTTGTTTAGGTCAACTGTGTTTGGCCTCTTTCCCATATCAGCTTATTTAATCCTTAACCTACTATACAGGTAACGAAATTGAGATTTTTGAGAGCTTATTTAACTTTCCCAAGATCTTCTGTCCAGTGAGTTAGGGTGCTTGTATTCAAAGATTTGTTTATTACTCAAACTTGTATGCCTTTCAATGTGTTATGTTGCCTTCTGTATTGCTGACATAATTTGCTATCTGCTATGAAATGATTTTTTTGGGAGGTTTCCAGAAAGTAATATGTGGGCATCCTAAATTTTGATTGTCAATCAAGTTACATAGCAATATGACATGATAATAGCTATCACTTATTGCTCCAGCTTTTTTCTAAATATTTGTAGACATTTTCTCTAATCATTACAACAACCCTAAAATGATGATATTGACATCATTGTCATTTTACACAGAAGGAAACTGAAGCTCATTGAAGTACATTTTCTGATTTTAGAGATGCTAGTGCTTGAGCTACTACCTAGCACAAAAAATCAGGTTTTTATATTTATTACTCCTTCACATTATTTAGGTATCTGCCCAAGTGTCATTTAGTCAGAAAGTCTGCTTATAATCAGGTTATGTAGAGCATTGTATCTCTAGCTCATGCCCTCTTAGTCTGTTTAATTTTTTTTAAAAAACATTATTACTATTGATATATTTTTACTTACTCCTTGTCTGTCTTTCCCAGCTAAAGTACAAATTGTGTGAGAGCAGAAAGTTACCTGTTTTTATTTTCTGCTTAACTGAAAAATGCAACATAACAGATACAAAATTTAAATCAGGAAAATTAATGTGAAAAAGTGTGGCTCTGAAATGTAGGTGAAGTTGGATTAATCTGTGTGAACTGGATAAAGGGGATAAAGAAGTCTATGAAAAATAGAGAGTAGAAGAGAAAGGACTAGAACAGTCAGTCAGATAAGGGTGGAAGACATATGAGGCTCTCAATTCTCCTATAAACAACTTGTGATCACAGAAAGCATCCTGTTTTCTATAGGTAGAGGTTCTAGATGAATCTCCGTTTTGTGTCAAAGAAGACTATTAAAATTCTCAGCACATATTATTTAGAAAAATAAGGTTTCAAAGTTAAGGAGTATGCCAAACCTGAGCTAAAACTATGGCTAAGAAGAAAAAGACAATTTGAGGGATACTTAGAGGAAGTTTTTGGTTGTAGGAAAATACGTAAACTATTAAAAAGAGTTGAAGAAATATAATTCACATTTAAATGAAAGAAAACTCAGACAGTAGGCAGCATGGCTAGTGAGCTATAGACCTCAGATGTCAAACCCTGGCTTCTCACTGCAGAGGTCCACACTTAACCACTAGGCTATCTGATCTTTTCTGACAGTATTCTATTAAATTGGGCTCTTAACTTTTTTGAAATACAGTTATATGTACTGATTTACTATGTTCCTCCCCTGCTATGACTTGCCACTGACATTGCTCAGGTCCTGTTAAGCAACTGAGTTACATGCAGCGAGAATGAAGGAGAGTTTCTGACTTGACACTCCAGGCCCAAAAATCCTCAAGAATTTTTTGAACAAGTAAGTGATCATTTGACCATGGAAAGTTGATCTGAGATCTTGGCAGTGGCAACTTCTGGAAGAAGTGTTTTAATTCTTATTAATAAGATTTGGGTCTCCCTGGTGGCACAAGGGGTTGAGCAGCTGCACTGTGGGGCTTCTGCAGCTGCTGCAGTGCAGGTTCAATCCCTGGCCCGGGTAGGGATGCACATGGCGCAGCAGACCTCTCCTGTCTTGCCCCCTGCTCCCCTCAGCAGTGTATTTCAGTCCATCCGCCTTTTCTGCTCCCCCTTCTGTCTCTGGTGAATCCTCTCATCCCCCACATGTCTGGTCTGTATCCCAGCTCTTGTACGCATAAATAAATATACTCTTAAAAAAATAAGATTTAAATAAGCTGATAGGAAGGAGATGTGTGCAAGATGGGAAGCATGAAAATTCAAGTCCTTTGTGATGGGGATGGCAACAGGGGATTCATGAGCTACTATTTAAGAACTGAGGAAACTTCAATAGATTGGCTAAGTTGGGGAGGAGCAGAAAAAAAAGTATTTGAGTATTAGTGAGAGGGAAGGAAATAATTGAGAAATCAAAGTTCTTAAAATTTGTGAGAAAATATATTTTAGAAAATAATGGAAAGTTTGGAATTTTAGGAAAATAAAAATCAAGGGGAAAACATATGTCATTAACCACAGCTAATCATCCATCCATGTATCCATCCAATCATTTTCTCAACATTTGGGAACTAAATAGTGCTGGAAGTGGAAAAAATAAGTTAATTTGGAATGGTATTGTGGGCATTCTGTGAACCATTTACTTAATAGAATCAAAAGAGATTTTATTGGAAATAGTAATGTCAATATTGTCATAATTACATGTAAATGGATGCTATCCCACATACATTTTCTATTTCTAGTCTTGGCTAATATCAAACATGTGGCCTTTCTACCTCTCGTGTCCAGTATGAGAGCATGCACTGTTTGTGGGAACTGACATGCACATATGTGTGATTTTTAGGGAGGAATGATGACCAAACCATTAAATATCATACTTATGACTGCCGATGACTCTCTGCTGGTATAAACTATGCTGGAAATTTGCTCATTAACAGGTGGATAAGAGGTAGGTTTCCCTTTCCTAGTTGTAATAATTTAGAAGCATGAAGAGGCAACTGTGAAATTAATACACTGTGCAAAGCAGGTAATTGTGATGCTAAAACGAAAGTTACCTCTACTAGGACTAAGAGCATCTGTATTAATAAAATTATTAAATTTACATGGGGAAGAAGGCAGATGTAAAATGGTGCCTAGGATAACATGAATCAGGAAAGAGAGAAAGTTTTATGTATGGCCTTAAGTGAGATTTGTTCAAAGTTTAACAAAATGAAGCGCTCTTTCCTCATGTAAGAACAGGCATTCTTGCATTTGATGCTTTTCAGATTTATTTAGGAAACTATCTGGAAGAATTCATGCTGCTATTCTCAGCTCCACTTTCTACCCTATTATGCCATTTCCTTTAGCTCATCTATACCATTTTTTGCCTGTTACATGACAGATGTGTTTCTTGGCTCCTCCTTCTTCATGACACTGTAGAGTTATGCCACATTTCTTAAGTTGACTTGAGTTTGTCCTTAGAGAGTTGTTTCTTTTGTCCGGACTGCAGTTTTTTCTAGTAAGCATATGACTTTGCAGGTATATGGGAGTGTCCAAAAAGCTGAAGTTTTCTTATTGTAGCATGCATGCATTGTATAGCCCAGATATTCTGTGTAGTTGATCCTCATTTTGCTTTCATTACTCTGTGTGTGTGTGTGCACGTGTGCATGTGTATGTGTGTTTGAAGGGAAAGTATTTTTCTGCCCCAGTTACTTAGGACCATACACCCACTTTTGGTTTTCCAGGGATTAGAGAACAATTATAGCGGGATGCTATCTATGACTCATGCTATATATTCTGACTCAAACTCAAATATGATCTTTTTATTTTGCCATTTAGGAAAAATGTCAACTCATTTCTGCTGCTTTTTCTCTGAAGCTCATTGTGTGAAGGAACAGTGACTCTAAGATGGTGCTAATCTGAGTTTGGCTGGATGCCAGATACACAAGGGATGAGGAGAAAAATTTGTGAAGTAGATAGCTTTATTTAGTATGACTGTAATAGTAGAGTTTACATGGGGAAGAAGGCAGAGGTAAAAAAGTGCCTAGGGTAACGTGAGTCAGGAAAGAGAGAAAGAAAATAATTGTCCTCATTAAAAGACAATTAAGTGTTTGCTGTATACCATGGGTTCAAACTGGACTGCTGGAGCTTTTCCAAAGAGGGCAGTAAAAGGCAAAATAACATGGCTACCACGGGTAGTGAGTGGTTTTGGCTAAGTTGTCTCATCTGGTCTCTACTGAGGAACATTATAGTGAATGAGATTCAAAGGCTTATAGCTATGAACATGTTGAGGGGTTAGAGATGTACAACAGAGAAATGCAGAACACCCTGGAAATAAAATCACGTTCATCTCAGACATGGAGAGGTGCTAGTCTGACAGAGCCTGTATCTTCAGTGATATCCAGACTGTGGGCTGAGGATGGCTTTGCCATGGTTAAAATCAGTATTCCAAGACTTGTGTGTTTAAAATGGAAAGAAGACTGGTGGTTGGAAACCTCATTTTTCTTTGTTACTGTTTTTGAAACATCAGGACATCAGCTTGTCTCTTGGGACTGTGCCCAGGAGGTCTAATTTTGCTGAAAGATCCAGTCAAGCCTGTGGAGTTAGTTTAGTATTCTAAATTAGTTATATTTTGATTTTACTTGGATTTGTGGAAAAACTAAAAAAAGTCAACATCTAAGACTGGCAATTCCAGGTTCTTTCTACCTCCCATGAAATTGTATTTTGGTTTGTTATGTTGAACACACAAAAGTAAAAAATATTCCTCTGAAAATGTTCATGTAGCACAAAACAGTTCCTCTTTGAGAGCTAACTCCTATTCCTTTGGATGAATGGCATCATTTCATTCTTAGAAGCATAATAGGGATTTCTTTCTCCCATTCAATGATGATAGTGTTGGAGTAAATTCTTGTTTTCTGTGTCTCCCTGAAGTTGGCGTACCTGGCATGAATATGCTGTAGATGGTTTTACATCACCATAGAATGAGGGAAATGGGGTTGGGGGAGAGAGAGACAGGATCATAGAATCAAGCTACAGTCCAAATCAGTGAAAGGCTAAAAACATAGTGAATCAGAGTCAAGAGAGTGTCTGTATCTAGGACAGAGAAACTGAAGGTCAAAGTAGAGAAGTGCATTAGAATCAAAGTGGAATTGTACATGAACTGAAAGTGCAAATAGAAGGTTTATAAGATCAAGTGAACAGGAATCTGGGGAGTTTACCAGATTTATGACCATGGAACTTGCCTTACCATTTTTCTGACAAAACAGGCACTAATTACTTCTAGCTGTGGTATGAGGAAACTAAAGGCTGAAGATCATGCAGCACCCTATCATTCAAGGGGTGTGTTGGGGGCATTCTAGAATGCCCTAAAAGTTTGATTTTGGAAAGGATGCCTGTGCTGTGAATCCTTGCACTTTCTGTAAATTACATCAACATTCCTTTGTCCGTGCCATTCGGAAACATGTATTGCAAATTTAATTTGGTTAATTCACAAGTCTATTTTTTACCTGTTCAATTTAATACCGTTCAAATTTGCCAACAAGTGATATGCCAGTTTCCTGCCAGACTACTCGAGGCAAAATGTGAATCATCAGTGGCTAAATGGCTTTTCTTGACATTGAATAAATTTCCAACTTCCTATTTAGAAATGATGCATGTGTATAACCGACCTTAATAGGAAAATAAGGTCTTTCTTACTTTATTTAACTCAGGTCTTGACATAATTCTGCTCTCTGGTGAACTTTTGTGTATGCTAGTATATCTGGCTTCATATATATGTATAACATGATGTGAACACATAGAGATTTACACATAAAATACTCATAGCGATGTGGAATAAACTGACAATTGTTTTAACTTGCTGTCTTTTTTATATCCATGGGATACTTTTTTTAAAATTTATGGGGTACATTTATTGACTCTACCAAAAATATAAGAACTCTTCAAGCATATTTTATATGTCTTTTAACAGCTCTTTTGAGATAGATAATATTATTTCTATTTTCTAGTAGAAGAAAGAGAGTCTGAGACAGTAAAATGCTTTCTGTAAAATTCTGGTTTAAACTGAGTCTATTTGTTCCAAGGCCCGTGTTCACCCATGTTCCTGCTTTCCTTATTGTGTTCTAATTGTCACTGACAGCACAGGACACTTTGTTTGGCTATTACAAACCATAGATCTTAAATATGAGTGTGAAATTTATAATATATTCATTATAATTGCCACTCTTTATTTCTCATACCTGGGACTGAGTTCAGTGGGAGAAATTTTGAAGATAAAATATGGACTCCAGTTTTATCTTCTGAAGAAATATTCATGTGTACAATAAAACATTAAAACTATATGACCAAGGAAACAAAAACTTCTATATTCTTCTTTGATATCAAAGAAGACCCACATCAAAGGTAATTTTTGAGGTTTAGAAAGATGAAAATATTCCTTGGAAAAACAAAAGAAAATTAGCAAAAATTAGTCCAAACACAAACACCACAAGAACAACTGTATAACTATATGCCCATAAGTATATGTTAATAAATTTAGCAACAAAAATATACAGTGCTTCATGATGTGACTCATTAAAAATGAATTTAACTAGATGGTGGCAGAATACGAATGGCTGCACAATAGTGACAGTAAATGTGCATGTGTAGCCTTTCTTTTAGACCAAGTATTAGGGAAGAAAATTGCATACTTGATGTCTGGCGGTTTCTAGAATGCTGTTTTTGTTTACGGGTTGGGCAAATGCCAGTGGTTTCAACAAAATAAGAATAGAAATCATACATTATTGTGAAGTTATTTTAAAACAACAGATGCAAGTCAGGTCATGGAATGTTTTTGTGACGGTTGCCCAAGGAAGTGGAAGCAGACCCTATGAAATTCTTGAGTGACAGAGGGTATAATTTTTATTTGGCTATTCCTGGGATTAATAATATGCACTGGTTCACTTGTTATAGAGACATACCAAATTATTGGATATTTGACCTGATGAATAATTGAACTAGATTATGTTTTTCCCAGATGTAAATGTTTTAATAAAACTAGAACAATGCTACAATCTTTTAATTTCTTTTTTGCCACTTGAAGTTTTTTCCTTCAGTGCTACACTCATGGTATTTGTACATTACATTTTTAACTTCCTAGTTAACTTACTTTAACTAAGCCAACCTAAGATCTTCTGAGTTTTTGGTAAAATGTGCACATTTTGTTGTCAGCAAGGAAGTAAAGAAGTTGTAGCTTATAGAAAGGGAGAATAACACAAACTATTTCCAAATCCAGTCCTTTGATTTCCCACTCACAGGATACATTTGAAGGGACTACTTTATGGGAAAATTTATGGACTTGAATGGATATGAACTGTACACAGAGCAAGGCCTCTGGTTACCAAAAAGTCTCTTCTAGATTGTCAGGCGATCTCATGTGTAGTTTATGGCTCAAATAATGGGTTATTGACTTGGTGGTTTTTTGAGAAGCTAGTGCCAAAATGTAATTCATTTCTTGACTAATCTACTTATTGTAATGGTTGCCTTCCAGCAGAGATACTTGAGGTTAAATGTGATGTGAAATTCACATCTTTTAAAAGAAGTTCCAAATATATGTGACTATTACAGTCTATCAAATTTGGAAGATAATGTCTGAAACATTATGTTGTTTTCCTCAACCCTGCCCACAATATGGCATTTGAAATTTTTACTTGGGACGTTTTGATTGCTCTGTGATGCCTAACTGTTCCATGCATTCTCTGGCTGGGCTACTCCTTGTGAATGGACACATTTTCCTTGTTGGTATCTGCTTGTGACGCCTTGGCAGTGAAGGATGGTGTTGTGACACCTGACTATTCAGGTTATATCACAGTGTTCATGCCTTAACTCACTCTAGCCCACCACCCAAACCACCAGTGATTGTCTTAAAATATAAATAAATTTGATTAAAACATTAATGTTTATTAAAATTCTTTGAGTCTCTAGGATAAAATAAGTCTCTAGGATAAATGCAAACCCCTTTCACATAGTATAAAAACATCATGATCTGACTTACTACTCTGGCCTTATCTCAAAGTCTGAAGAATTGACTTTGACCTAAGTTATACCATTACCAAGCTAATTTCTATGTGGCACAGAGATGTAGATTGACTGTAACAGTTTAGCAGTCTCCACCATGGTGAACAGAAAGCTCTTCTTCCTCTGGGGTTACACTCAATGAGTGGTACGCACAGAAGGTTAATTGGGTCCTGATGGGCTACCAAATTTATGGAGTTTCTGCATTTGATTACAGAATTCTCTAATTCCCAAGATCACATCTACCACCAATTTGCTAAGTCTAGATGAGTTCAAATACTCTTCATGGGTGCCATTCCTTCTCTCTGATGCACTCATGGTGGGATTTGGTCACCCTTCCATATATTTGTGCATGTGACACATTCTCTTTCAGCAACACTATTACTCCTGCTTAAGATTTGGATTTTCCATCAGGTATTCAGATGAGAATAAACCCTCAACTGTGGATCAAATTGCTTTATCTATTTGGGAACTCTTCAGATGCCATGTAAATTAGAAGATGTAGAATGGGACACTTAGAGAAAAGGGTGTTCCTGGCACTACCTACTTCTGCATAACTTCCGTATATCATGCCTTACATTAAAATTACCTATTGCCAATTAAGTCATTGCCAAAAACAATGCCGTGAAGTTTTTTCCCTATGCTTTCATCTAGAAATTACAGTGTTGAGTCTCACAATTAAGTCTAATTCATTTTCGGTTTTCTTTTAGGCATGTGTGTGGTATAAGAGAATCTGATTTCATTTTTTTTTGCATGTGGATATCCATTTTCCCAACTCCATTTCTTGAAGAGATTATTCTTTCCCTATTATATAGTCTTGGCATCGTCGTCAAAGATCAGTTAACTGAATTTATATGAAATTATTTCTGGGTCCTCTATTTTGTACTACTGGTCTATATGTTTGTCTTAATGCCAGTGATATTCTGTTTTAATTACTGTAACTTTTGCAATATGTCTTGAAACCAAAAAGAGTGATGTCTCCAGTTACAATAAAAGCATAAGAAACAAAGGCGAAATAGACAAGCTGAAAAACTACAGCAAAGTAAGCAATCAACTGAGTAAAAAGGCAAGCTACATAATGGGAGAAAATATTTGCAAACCATCTAATTGATTAGGAGTCTCTAGGGGTTAATTTCCAAAACACATATGGGATGCCTATAATGCAATTGCAAAAATCTAACAACTTAAAAGTGGAGTAAAATGTAATAAATCTTTCTCCAAAGAGGAATGAAAGTGGACAAAAAGATAAAAAAAGAATGTTCCATGTCACATATCATCAGAGAAATATAAATCAAAACTACAAAAATATTTCACTCCACACCTATTAAAATAGTTATTATGTGAAAAACCCCACAAAAATAAAAACAAAAAACAGCAAGTGTTGGTAAGGATATGGAAAAAATGGCAACCCTTGTAAACTGCTAAGGAATAGAGTGTTTCCTCAAAAAAATTAAAAATAGAACTACTATATTATTCAGTAGCCCTACTTCTTGATAGCTATCTAAAAATAACTGAAATAAGGATCTTGAAGAGATAGTAGCACTTTCATGTTCACTGCATAACTATTCACAAAAGCCAGTGTGAGAAAACCTAAATGTCCATAGACAGAGACATGAGTGGAGAAGCAAACATTGTATAGACATTCAGGACTCAAAAAGTAAATAAAAGAAAAATCCTGCAATGACAACATGGATAAACCTTCAGAAATTTATGCTACGTCAAATAAACCAGTCATAGAAAGACATATAATTCCACTTATGCGAGTTTATCTAAAATAGTCAAATTCAGAGTAGAATGGTGGTTGCCAAAGTTTGGTAGAGTGGGAAATGAGATATTAACTAAGGGAAACAAGTTGCAGTTATATATGATGAATAAGTTCTAGGATCGCTTGTACAACATTATACCTATAATTAACATTGTTTTGTACGTTTGAAAAGAGGTTAGATCTCGTATTAAGGGTTCTTATTACAGTAAAATCAAAAATTTATCCATTGTCTTTTTCCACTACTAAATTGCAGACCCTTTGAGGGCAGGAATCCTATAAGATTCATTTTTTCATTCTGGGGTTCAACACCGTTCGTGCCACAGCAGTGACTGCATATGGAAGATAGGGCACATGGAGCCGTTGTGCTGCATCAGAATGTTTGAGATCAGAGCTTTTAAAGGGGTGAATCGGAAGTGGAGGGAGAGTCTTTGTCTCTGGGAATGACTCCTCTAGGCATCTAGTTGCTAGTTCACTTTTCAGAGCAACGTGAAAAAAAAAATTAGTGTTACAGAGACCTAGTCTCAGTGGTCAGGGTGTGCATAAAAGACTATTCTTTGTCCTGGACCTATTCAGTGACAACACATATTAACATTCCTGCAAAGTGTTTGCCTTCAAAACCTCTACTACCTCTCAGTCTTTGCTATTTTGGCCACATCATGATAAAAAACATGGGCATGACTGTCTTTACCAAATCTCCATTTAGTTGAAAGATCTATGTTTGATGTATATTTGATCATTAATATATTATGGCAATGGATGCAGAGTAGTGATACTTTCAAAAAGTAATTGTTTTGTTAGTGTTAGAGAGGCATATATACACACTGTGTCTTTTGTTTTCATATAAGATTTGGTTTGTCAATAATTGTAACAAAAATAAAAGTACAGCACACTAAAAATCAGTTGACAGAAACATAAATAATGCCATAATTACAAATAAATGCTAAAATAAGTTTACATTTTTAAACATGTAGGTTAAGTTACATATGGAAAAAGCATAAACAGAGTTCACTGCTTCATTGGCTATAATTATTTCTAGTCAATTAGCTTATAAATTCCAGATTCATTTTTTTTAACAACATAATATGTGTATAAATACCTGTTTTTCAGAAGGAAAAAAGCAACTGTGGTCATAGTCCTTAAGATATAAGTATATCTATAATTTGTCTATGTGCTGTTCTTTGCTAGCCATATAATTTAGCTTTGATAAATAACTCATGATACAGTTGGTTCTGCTGACTGACCACCTCTAAACAAGATGTCCCAAAGACTTTATAATATTTGCATAGAAGTTGGGTCAGTGACCACAAGACAATGGCCACACCAAAGCAAATAAGCCAATGCTCAGTGGTGGTCATAGTCAGTAGAGAAAAGGCAAATCAGTCTACAGATGATATGAAGTAGGGAACTGTGCGCATGGAACCCATTCTACACTACACAAGTGTTTTAGAAAGGAAAAAGTGTTCCACCTAATTAGAGAGTCTTTTTTTTCCTACCCAAATTATTTAAGATTTAAAATTACATGAAAGGCCGTATGTAAAAACAAAAAACAAGGAGTGAAATAGCTTTATAGTCAACTTCTCATTGCCCCATTTCTCAAATTCTCTTTGGCTCTTAAACTATCCTCTCTATGCCTCAGTTGCCTCATCTGCAAAAATGGGATAAAACCTAAACTTTGAGTTGAAAGATAGTATTAGGTCACGTAGGTGAAAGTATGTAGCATAGTAGCTGGCATGTCTGGAAGTGTTATTTTTCTTGTCTCTATCCATTCATCCAAGCATATTTCTATCCAATCTAGTTTTATTTATTGCATGACAATTTGTGCCAGATCTTGTTCTTGGCCATGAGATTCCAAGTCACGTAATTCTGTTGGAATAAATTCCTGCTCATATCTCCTAATTCTTATTGTCATGAATACTGACACTATAAGGGACAATTTACATTTTCATCCAAAAAAATGTATGTAGCATCCCGAAAATGATGCAAGTTCTTGTCTACCACATCATTGCATATGACAATTGCTTCATTTCCAAGGTCTTCCATATTCTTTTGCCTTTGACTTTTAAATTCTCATTGAAATCTCTTTCCTAAGCTCCCCTAAGGTTCTATGAAGTCATTTTACCTACTTTCACCTAATTTGGTCATTGCAGTAATGGTGACAACCGCCTAGGACTTTGTACAGTTATGTGAAACTCTAATTAAAAATGCATGTCTAATATGTTTTTGGCCATTTGAAATGCTTTCCATGTTATATTGTATGCAAGTAAAGTAGATTTCCTTTGGACTCCTAAGTCCTAATAACTGTTCTCAAAGCAATGTGTAATTGAAAATGACGACTGGTCATCCATTAATATTCCTCCACTCCTGAAATTTATCTTTTATCATGATGGAGAGTGGGATGCTTCTTCATATTCTTAATTGGAGTAGTTTGTGTGCCTTCATCTTAGTATTAGAGCATGCACCTCTACTTATCAACATACTTTGCAGAGTTCAGCGCTATCCACTCTTTCCCTCAAATTGTTGGCTTGAACTTAATTTCTAGCAGTCCTTAGCAGCCCTTGGTCATGCTGATAGTTACAACTGATCTCAAAGTTGATTTTTTATCTGAAATACTTAATCATAAATCTGACTGAAAGATAGAAGCATATAATAGCATACTTACAGAGAAAATGTCACTCTCTTACTCTTCTAGTTTTACATGCCAAATGTGTCTATCATAAGATACAACTCAAAGAAGCCAACTAAAGGATTTGGAAGAAAAGTCATAATTTAAGAAAATAAAAACTATGCAATGTGACATTTCAAGATTTATTACTTCAAAGCAGTAAACATAACTTTCCAATATCTGCATTAAAGTATAAGGCCAGATAAGTTTAGTAAATAAAGAGAGAAAAGTCCTCATATAAATTACACTACTGTACTCGTTAACCTTCTGGTAACCTATTTATAAGACATCATTTCCTATATGATCTCAAAAGAATTAAAGGAGGTTCTAACAGTCAAAGCATTTACACTTTCCTGTGTTTTAAACTTGTAATATAATTAAAAGTATTGAAAATATGATGAGTTGCAACAAGAAATTTGGAATTCCTCATACTTAAAATCTCAAAAAGGATATCAGGGAGGAAAAATCAGAAGGACTTTGTGTAAATCCATGGATTTGGTCAACAGAAGCATAGTCACAGTGGTTGTGAAAACAGTGTGAAGTAAACAAGGCCAGTCTGTCCTTGGAAACACACACTTAGCCATCAATATGCAGAATTTGCCTTATAAGCAAATGTGATGACAGGAAAAACAAACAAAAAACAGACAACTGATTAAAGAACCTATCGGGTAAAGCTTTTGAAATACTTTGATATCTGAATTACTCTCTAAGCAAACCCTTGAGAAATCTGAGGCAAGAAAGTAAGCGGTAGAAAGGAAGGAAAGGGAGCGTAAACTTATTTTTAGCAATAAAAGAGTAGTTAAGGTATTTCTTAAATTTCTGCTTTTCATATTTACTTTATACACATCTTGGTGATTCATCTAAGGAGAAACAGATCTGATCTAATATTATTGCAATGGAACATTATATTATCTGGCAATGTCATTTAAAACACATGTATAGTGAATTACATTAGACTTCATCAGTATCATCTGAAGCTCAGTTTCATAAAATTAATCTGATTTTTTCATATTAGTCAAAATACATAGCAAAAGCAATGTTTGTGTCAGTTTATTCTTATGAAGATTTTACATAGCAGGACTCATACCTCATATTTGTTTGGCATTGAAAGGACGTATAACTAAGATACATAACATCCAGGGTCTTGCTTTGCTCCCTTAAGTTACCATATGCCTTGGAAGTTGTTGGTTGATTTAAGACCTGAAGTTAGTCCATGAGAGCTAGTTCTGACTTGCTAATAGTCTGGGACATGATTTACCTTCTGACCTTTTTACTCCCTTAGAGCCTAACTTGCCTTGGCTTCCTAGACTTTTGTGATTCAAACCAGACAACTTGGATATGAACATTTGACTCAGAAAATTGCTTAATTAATACAAAAATGCTGGTAAAATTGACCAGTGATGCTTTTCTGAGTGTTTTCAACATATTGAATTTATCTTATACTTATTGGTAGCCATTTGAACTTGGGGAAAATATAGTTCTCCATTCTTCACTGCCACATTATTGTTTAGACAAAATTCCTTTTGCATCATCTTTAATTTCCTCTTTCTTTTTAAAAAGATTTATTTATTTAACATATAAGCACTGGGGATACAGGCCAGAGGTGTGGGGGGTAAGAGGGTCTACCAGAGACAGAGTGGGGAGCAGAACAGGCAGATCGACTGAAATACACTGCTGAGGGGAGCAGTGGGCAAAGCAGGAGAGGTCTGCTGCACCATGTGGGTCACCTGGCTGGGTGACAGGGATCGAACTCATGCTGTTGTGGCTGCAGTTTGCTTCATAGTCCTTTGCTTAATACATTGTATCACAGGGAGGCCCCTCATTTCCTCTGTGAAGTCTCTGGTTAGGGCTACTTATGGGACCTTAACTTTTATTTACTTTTTTTTTAAAGATTTATTTTATTTATTTATGCATATAAGAACAGGGATCTAGGCCAGAGGTGTGGGCATGGGGGGAGTAAGAGGATTTACCAGAGACAGAGTGGGGGGCAGAACAGTTGGACTAACTGAAATACACTGAAATACAGTGGGCAAGACAGGAGAGGTCTGTTGTGCCACGTAGGAGGCTAGTTCTCTGATCGGGGATTGAACTCATGCTGCAGTGACTGGTGATAGCTTGATAGCACAGAGACTTAACCCCTGGGCTACCAAGGAGTTCCCAAATTTTATTTTTTTTACTGTGTAAAATTTCTTGCTATTAAGTCCTGAACATTACCTACAGTTTCTTTATTACTCCTTTCTTCCTTATATGTTGTTCGATGACTTCATTATCCTTTTCTCTTTTCTGTTGCTACTTGATAAGTTTCTCTCTTTTGATTTATTTACTATTAAAAATCTTGCAGCTCATAAAAATAGGTAGTACACCGGTGAACGATACACACCTGTTGGTGTCAAGGAATTAAAATAGTATAATGGAGAGAGAAAGCTAGGTGGGAAATTATATATGTATAAGTGCCACAGTTGTAAGTACAGTATAGGAACACACAGGGCTACAAGAATAAACATAAACCTATCCATTTCAGGGTATGAGAAAATGGACTGATTCAATCAAATTCCTTCCTTCAGGGGTCTGAATCAGAAATACTGAATTAGCTGAAAGGTGAAGGAAGAAGAATTTAAATCTGAAAAGGTGAAGGAAGAAGAATTCAGAATCATCAGCATGTAGCAGAGAAAATAAGAAGCAAAAGAACCAGACAGATTATGGGGAAAATTAGAACAGGCATCACAAAAAGAATTAGAGTATCACAACAGTTGACATAGATCCTCCTAAAAGATATAAATGCTTTATGGGTAGCGGGATGGCAGGTGCATGGGAAAGAAGAGTTTTGGTAGACATGAATTTGTAATTTTCTTCCTTTTTTCTTGAAAAGGTTAACTAGAGATCTCTGTGTTGATATATTTCAAACAACCAGTTTTTGGTTTCATTGATCCTTCTGAATGCATTTATTTTTATTTCATTTATCTATGCTCTAATTTTTATTATTACCTTCCTTCTACTGACTTTTTGGCTTTGTTTGCACTCCATTTTCTACTATCTTGAAAAGATATTAGAGATAAGGTTGTTTGAACTCTTTCTTGTTTCTTGATGTGGACGTATATTGCTGTATATTTTCCTCGTGGTATCACTTTTGTGGCATTCTACAGGTTCTGGTAGGTGTGTTTTCATTTTCATTTAATTTATTTTCACTCATCTCCAGGTATTTTTAATTTTTTTTTGAATCCTCACTTATCCAATGACTGTTCAAAAGTGTTTTGTTCAATCCTTATATCAGATGTCTTTTTATTCTTTATTTTTGTGGCTGATTTACACTTTGATACCATTGTGATCAGAAAATATACTTCATAGGATTTCAACCTTCATAAATTTGTCAACACTTCTTTTATGGCCCAGCATGTATTCTGTCTTGGAGAATGTTCTGTGTGCACTTGAGAAGAATGTGTAGTCAGCTTTTAAAGGGTGCAGTAACCTATAAATGTCATCTAACTCCTCATTTAAGGCTACTGTTTCCTTGTTTATTTTCTGTCTGGTTGTTCTATCTATTGGTGAATGTGAGATGTTTAAGTTACCAACCACTATTGTGTTGTTACCAAAGTCTAATTTAAGAGTTGATAAGTTTCTGTATGTATTTTGGTGCTCCTTCTTTTACTACATATACATTGATGAGTATTATACCTTCCTAATGTATTGATTTCTTAATCATGACATAGTGTCTATCTTTGCCTACTTAATCTCATACATGTATGATTGTTCCTGCCCTTTTAGGGGACCCATTGCTTGTAGGATTGTTTTCCAAACTTTTATTTTTAGATTTTTTTTTTTTAATCTTTGAAACTCAAGTGAGTCTCCTAGAGAGAAGAAAATCTCTCTCATTTTTTTGGATGCAATTGGTGACTCTATGCCTTTGATTGATGAATTCAGTTTCTTTAAGGTGATTACTAAAATACGAGGGTTTGTTACTGCCATTTTGTTTTTAATTTTCTGGTTTTATCTAATTTTTGTACTTTTTTTTGGGGGGGGAGTGGACTTTCCTCTCTTTAATTTAGATAGACTAATAAGCCACCTTTAATATTTCTTGTATGGAAGATCTGGTGTTGCCAAACTCCTTCACTTCTGTTTGTGTGAGAAAAATCTTCATTTTCCCCTGGGAAATATTGATATAATATTCTTGGTGACAACTTTTATCATAGAGTATTTTGAATATATTATTCCATTCTTTTTTTATCCATAGGGTTTTCTTCAAGAAGTCTGATGTCAGCCTCATGGGACTTTCTCTATAGCTTATCTGCTTTTTACCCTCAGCCTCCTTTAACAATCTTTCTTTATCTTGAATTCTTGGTAGCTTCACAATTAAGTGTCTTGGTGTAGATCTCATTACAAACAGGTGTCCTTTTAACTTCATGAATTTATATTTAGTTCCTTCCCCAGGTTTGGGAAAATTTCCTCTCTTATTTCTTGAATAGATTCTTTACTCCCTTCACCTCCCTTCCCCTTCAGATTTAAATTACTGGTAACCCCATGATTCTAGTTGTTCAGACCAAAATTCTGAAGTTAACCTGGATTGTCTCCCATTATAGCCCATCTCCGGTCCACCAATAAATCTTTATGCTCTACACCTAATATAAATACAAAATCCAACCATACATCCATATATGCTTATCTGGGTCACTATAATAATCTCTGCATTATTTCCTGTTTTTGTTTGTGCCCTTCCTATGTAATAGCCTCCACACAACTGTTATAGTACTCCTTTTAAAATATAACTCAGGTCATGCAATTATACAGAACTCCTTCACTGGTTATCCACATCAACAAGAGTAAAAGTAAAATGTTTTACAGTAGTTCTACTATCCTACACACTCCTCTTCTTAACCTATTGGGTTACACTTACTGTTATTCTATCCCCCTTCCTGGAAACCTCTTGCAGTAGATACTCTGATAGTTTGAATATCCTCTTAAATCCTTCATGTCTTTTTACTAATGTTACACTCTCAGTCATAGACTTTGATCATATTACTTAAAATTGTATCTCTGTGATACTTATTGTCCTTTCATGCTTAATTTTCTTCTCCAGAGTATTGTCCAGTTTATCATACTATATACTTTGCTTTTTTTTTGGGTGTGTATCTTCCCACTAGAATGTAAGTACCAAGATTAATTTTTGTTTCCACTGTATCCCCAGTGCTTAGATTAAATCAGTGTATGCCACATAAAACAGACTCACTAAATAACTCTTGAATGAGTGTATGTGAGTATATAAAATAAATATGGGAAAATATGAAAAATACATGTAAAGCATATGGCAAGTAAGTTTTCATTTCTACATAGAGTTCTTACAAATTCATAAGAAGTAGATAAGTCAATAGAAAAATAAATGAAGAATATTGTTCTAAATGCATTTGGAACTATCCAACTGTCTTATGACTAAAGCTCTGACCTCACTCAGGGTGTACAGACCCAGTTAAGGAGTGTACTTGGGATGTGATTTTGGTCAAGGAGGCCTAAGTACAGACTGCTGTTTAGACTTCTAATTAAGTACTTTTTGTTTTTTGTACTTGTTACTGGGCTATAGCAGGCAGGAGCAGATATGTGTGCTGCTGCTCCACTGCAAGGTAGTTATGGCAATTGCTCCTCAGAAACCTTTTATGTAGGAATGTACTGCCTGGATCCTGGAATGGACCAATTAGGTGTGAGCATTGGGTTGATTGATGCCTTGTTGCCAGGACTCCGCCTCTTACCACAAGTCAGTGGTGGCACAGCACTTTTATGTAAATTGCACTTCCTGAATTATGGAACAGACCAATCAGGTACAGGATTGAAAAATGGTCCAATCAGACTCTGGGGGGGGGCACCCTGAAAGTGAATATAAACCAGGGTTAGAGGAAGCCTGGAGCACTGATTCCGGGCATTCATTCAGAATGTGTTGATTCAGTGGGATTCCTTAGACAAGGAGGTGCAGACAGAGAAGAGCTTGGAGAAGCAGCAGCCTGGAGGAAGAATGGGTTCGGAGAAGTGGCAGCCGCAAGGAAGAGCCTCTGCAGAGGAGAAGACCGTTCCAGCCTCCAGAGAAAGGAGGGAAGTGTCCAGCAGCTGCCTTCTGAGGAGGGGAGAGAGGCTGAAGGACTCTGAAGAAACTGGGCCTTGGTCGTGTCTCTGACACTGACTGGAAGGAGCATCAGAGGCCTCGGGCCTGGTTTCTCAGAGCTGTTTATTGTTGGTATAAACCAACAATTTACAAGAGCTGTAACACTGGGTGTTCCTAAACACCACCTCTGCAGGCCACATAGTGGTCATCACTACTGGCTAGTGCTGCCCAGCACTCCTGGTGACCAGAGACTACCAACACTGCTGCTCTCTGGATGAAGCAGCCAGACTCTTGTGGATACGTAAGCATTTTTGTTTTCCCCTGTTAGTAAATAAACCCCATGGTGATTTTTCCTGTAGTCTGAAGTCTCTTGCAATTGTGTGTGCAGGTGAGAACCTATAGACATGTATCAGGCACTCTCCTCTGTAAGGCTAAAACTCCTGTCGTTATAGCCCTTGATTCTGGTTTGTGGACTTTTGGTCTTTAGGGGGTTTTTTGGGGGCTCTCTGGCCTCAGAGCCTTCTCCACTCCCTGTTTCGGTCAGAAGCCTTTTCCTGCCCCTGTTTCATACTTTCTTTTCTGAATATTGGAGCACTATAGCTCCTTTGTAAGCCTGGAAAGGAGTTAGTACCCCAAAAAGGGAGAAGAAAGAGCTCAAAGAAGCCCAAGGCTCTAATGACTTTGGGGAACAACTGCACTACTTTTTATACTTTTTATACTTTGCACTACTTTTTATACTAAAGAAAAATAAATCCTTGTTACATCATTGTAATTTGGACTTTCTGTTAGAGGATGCCCAATTTAACTCCTAACTGATACAAACATGCATTAATAATTCATTAAAGAACAAACCTAAGTGAGAAATAAATTTTTGACAAGAGTTCTATCACTTTAATATTCAGAAGAAAAAAAATAAAGGAACAAAAGAAGTCTCTTTATGATTATCACACTGGCAAAAAATTAAAGCAAAAATAGCATAAGATTTTTAGTGTCGACTATGCAACCTGATCCTTTTATTAATTTGTCATCATAGCTCTGATTGCAGGGGGAAAGCAGTAATGGCATGTCTAGGGTAAGAGTTGTTTAAAGAGCTCTTACCAAGGCCCAGGATTATCCTAGCATATGAAAGTTTTAGACTTGCTTCTTTGTTCTATGTACTTTGATGATTCACAAAATCTTATAAAGGCTTGGATATGAATTCATGAAAGGACTTAACTGGTCTCTTTGAACCTACTGAGAAGGACTATTCTCCCTGGTATGTAGCAGGTCCATTCTGTTACATCCCAAAATGATGTGTTAGGTCCGGAGAGAGGTTAGATATTTCTCTTCCCAGTAATTGTCATTCTTGTTCCGTTACTAACCAGTTTTCTTTTTGTTTCTTTATACTGTATACCCAGAGCATTTTTTCTATTTTATTACACAGATTTTATTTTTTCTCAATGTTAAATATGTGTGCTTTTGCTATAGTTGCCAAAACTGGAGTATGCTAGTAGCAATCTCTCTTCTAGTGTATAGTTCTTTAAATGTGGAAAACTATTCATTTTCAGCTTCTTAGAGACTCTAACAAGGGTCGATTCTGCTTTCTGAACCTTTCTGGGTTGTAACAATGTGCGCCATATGGTCTCAACAAACACTTCTTTGCAATGCCTAATTTTTTTTTGCAGCCAGCTTCCTTCTTGAATGTATGTACTCAATGTGATTTTGCATATGCTTCTTTTATATAATGATCCAGATTCTTTGCTCTTCTGTTATATTCTTTCACCATTGCTTCAAGGTCTTTAGCTTAAGCAAAAGATGACAGTGTCATCTACATATTTGAGGTGTCTTCGGTCCTTGAGTCCTTTTCTTTATCTGTAGAAACCTTGAAAGTTTTCTCAAGGCAGGAGGTGAAGAGTCTCAGTGAGATACCACCTATTAATTCTACACTACAAACTGACCTTTACCACCCAATTTTCGAGTTAAATGTAATTGTATCATTTGTGAAGATATGTTTGGGGCACTTACCATGTGGGTCTTCTATTGCTTCAAGCAGGGCTTCCAACAAAGCATCAGTTTCCATTAAGTCAAAATTCTTTTCAAGTTCCACAAAAGCCTTACAAAATGACTTGTTTATTGTCTATTGTTCAGTCTGCTCTGCAGTTTGAAAGCAAATAAAAAATAATGTCCACTTTAGCTAACATACACGCTGGGTTATATCAGTTGTTACATGTTGTTTATTGTCTATAAAAAAAGGTGTATCTCTAATTGAACTTCTGAACTACAGATAATATTCATCAAACAATTAATTAAGAGACAGCAATCTTAAAAAATAAATGTCAACTAAAGAAATGGCCGCACTTTCAAACTGATTCAGCCAATACTGTCACTCAATTGAAACTGCAATCATTACAAAACAGAGTAAATGGGAGCTATATAAACATCAGGAACACTATACAAACCCCCACAAAATGCAGATCCAACTCCTAACTGGGAAGACTATGCACTGTCTCATACCTGTAAGCTCAGAGTTCTAGGTCAGAGGATGTGCTCACAGGTGCCTTTGCTATATCTTTTGTCCTTTTCCTCCCTCCCTCTCTTCCTCTTTCCTTCCTTCCTTCCTTTTTGGTGTTTTTTTTTTTTTTTTTTTTTAATAGTACTGTAATGACACTCCGTTAAAATCAGGCTATTTTATGCCTTTCACACACCAGACAGCCCATAGCCTTAAAATGTTATCTTCTCCAACTTTAGGACATCCAGCAAACAGCAGATGGGCCTTGCATTCGCAACAATGTATCAGTTGTGTAGCTGTGGGCACTTACCAGGGTAAAAAGGGCTGGCAGGCTCAGTTACTGTTCTGCTGCTCTCTCTCTCAGTCTCAGTCAGTCTCTTTCTGCCTGCCGGTGTATATAGTCCTGCTTCATTATTAAAGGCCTGCAGAAATCTACCAAAGGCTCCAAATTCTCTTCTTGTCTGTGAGAATTGACAATGAACCTACCTAACCTGGGATGGTTACATAACAAGCATTCTACAAAGAAAATCTGTTCATGTGTGCTCTAAAATGGAATATTGTAGGGAAAGTTGAAGCCTAGAGAAAGATACTTTATTAGCTACAATTGATAATAGCAAATTAAAATAAGACAGCTTAAAATAAGAACTGTATTACCTCACAGTTTCTGCGAGGTAAGAGTCCAGGTTCAGTTTTGCTGGGAGATTTTGACTCAGTTTACCTTGGAGATTATATTCAAACTGGCAGCTGGGGGTGAGTCTCACCTGAGGCTTGGCCAGCGGCAGGGGTGAAGAATCTACTTCAGGTTTACTCCTTTACAGTCTGGGTTCTCCATAAGGACTTCTCATGATATGGCAGCTCGTTTCCCCACTGCTAGCTCTCCCAGAGAATTCAAACTGGAAGCCAAAGTGATCTTACAACCTTAAGTCAAAAGTGCAACACTTTCAATTCTGCCATAGTCTGTTTATAGAAAGTGAGTCAGTCACAACCACATTAAGGAGACACTTGCCCAGGGCATGGATTTCAGGAGGTTGGGACTAGTTTGGTCCTTTTTAGAGACTGCTTATCAGGAAGTCCAAAGATTTCTTCTGTTCCCTTCCCTCCTTTCCCTTAAGATAAAATTTAAATTTAATTCATATATTTCCTGCATAAATAATCACTTGTTCCTAGTTTGGTAATTTTTTTGTGGGGGAATGACTTTTTCTTCTTAGCTCCTGCCCAACTCTGTTTTTTTATTGAAGTACTATCTGTGCATCATGCTGACCTATCTAATATGTTTGTTATGTAGCTGCCAAGTGTATCCCTGGTGTCTCTCATAGTTTCTTGTGTCCCACTGATGTTCAATAATCTTGTTGAATGAATGAAATATGCCAGCTCCTTCAGGAGCCGTTACCAATGATCTCTTCTAGTCATGAACGAAATTTCCTTCCTGGTCACCTCCTTGTATTTGGAGGAACATCGTTAAACATACATCTTTGGAGACAGAATTCTTATGTTCATATATTAATTCTGACTGCCATTGGCAAAGATACTGAAACTTTCTGTGCCTCAGTTTCTTCATCTGTAAATGGTGGTGGGTTTGCTTTGAGAGTTAAGATAACACAGGTAAAGCTTAGAGAAATAGTTTAATATAGCTGACAATTATCATTTACTTGATTTATTATTGCTCAAGTATTTCTCATTATGGCTTAGTCTTTCACTTCTTAAATGATGTCTTATATTATTGTTGTGCACATACTTATTTTTATCTCAACAAGTAGGATATGTCAGAACAATTATAATAGTATCACTCATCCATCTCTTCTACACTGTGATTTCCTTAAAAAGATCTTTTTAAATTTGTTATGGACTCTATAGGATAGGAATGACACAAAATCATTTTTTTAAAAAAGATTTATTTATTTTTCCATACAAGAAACGTGGTATAGGCCAGAAGTGCAGGGGTGAGAGGATTTGCTAGAGACAGACTGGGGAGCAAAACAGGTGGATCTACTGAAATACATTGCTGAGGGGAGCAGCAGGTGAGACAGAAGAGGTCTGTGGCATTGTGTGGGTCAGCTCCCTGCCCAGGATCTAATTTGTGCTGCAATGGTCTGTGCATAGCTTCATAGTGCTGAGACTTAACACCTTGTGCCACCATGGAGGCCTGGATACAAAGTTACTTTTTAAGATGCATAGGGAACTTCACACTAAGTATGAATAGGAGTGGTCACCTGTGTGTTGGGGGAGCAAGGTAAACTCTCAAGACTCTAGTTGTACAGTACTTTTTATAAATGGGCTCAAAAATTTTTTTGAAATAATTTAAATTAAGAGATACTTAGTCTCTTTAATTTTGCCTAATTCTTTCTTGTTCCCTGAAGTGATTGTGGCTTCAAATAGTGAAGCCAGACCTTTGCAACATAATGCTTTTATTTTTAAAATTATTATTATTTTTAGATTTATTTATTTATGCATACAAGAGCTGGGGTACCGGCCAGAGTTGCAGGAGGTGAGAGGATTCACCAGACAGAGTGGGGAGCAGAACAGGTAGACTGACTGAAACACACTGCTGAGGGGAGCAGCGGGCACAGCAGGAGAGGTCTGCTGCTCCATGTGGCTGCAGCAGGGATCAAACTCGTGCTGCAGTGGCTGTGGTCTGCTTCATAGTGCGTTGCTTAACCCATTGTGCCACCAGGGAGGCCCATGAATATGTCTTAGACTAAGTGGGTATGCCTAAGTAAATTAAACTGACTCATCATGTATATCTTTTAATTTCTTATTTGCATTGAAGCATCACCTATTCCCCTGTAATCCCAAAGATGTATCATTGTTACTACTTTTACATTCTTTTATTACCCCAAAATGAATACTTATAATTTCTTTATAGGATTGAGGTAGTAGGGGCCTCCCTGGTGGCGCAGCCAGTTGAGTGCCACACTGTGAAGCATCCACAGCACAGCAGCTCGAGTTCTATCCCTGCTGCCAGCCAGGGAGGGGACCCACATGGTGCAGCAGATCTCTCTTGTCTCACCTGCTGCTCCCCTCAGCAGTGTGTTTCAGTCAGTCTGCCTGTTCTGCTCCCCACTCTCTCTCTGATGAATCCTCTAACCTCCTGGCCTCTGGCCTATACCCCAGCTCTTATATAAATAAATAAATAAATAAATAAATAAATAAATAAATAAATAAAATCTTTAAAAAAAAAAAAGGATTGATGTAGTGGCTGACTGTTAGTGAACATGATAATAAATTATGGAAATGCTGCTGCCGCAAACAGATACCAACAAAGGTGTATTTTAATTTTTTAATGCAAAAATTATGCTCAACCTAGAGAATGAGAGCCTGGATGGTGCATGATGTTGAACTTATGAATACATATCATAAGATAAAGAATTAGGGAATCTAAAGAGCTAACCAGGCAAAAAAATCAGTATCATTTATTTTCAATATTTTAAAGTAAAAGGAAAAAATGGAAGCTAAATAAAAACTAAGCTATTCATTTTATTCTATTTATATAAGTGAATAAGCTTGGTTGGATGCTGTAGTTAGTAATTGTTTAAAGGTTAAATTCTTTAAAATATTTCATAGTTCCTGTAGTATTATTTCCGAAGGGAGTTAGACTGGAGAGTCAAATAAGAAACGTGTCTAGGTGTTCCAGAAAAGGGGCTAACTTAAAATAGCCATTTTACTAAAATGTAAAGTATAAATCTTTCATTTGGAGTTAGTTTCTACTAGCTGTCCTTTAACTATTTATGATTATGGAACAAAGAAAGTTAAAGGTAAAAAAACATTTTTCACTTTCAATAAGATATATCACAGATTATAGTGTTTCACTTGAGGTTTGCATTAAGAACACATTTTACTTTTTAATCGCTGTGAACTGCAGACTTTACAATGAAAATTTTGGAAAATGCCAGTGATACATGAGGTGCAAATTAATGGCAAAATGATGGCTACTTTTGGCAACAGAAAAACCACATTCTGAACTGTTCTCATTTATACAAACAGCCTGCTCAAGTTCTCCCATCAAAGACATCCCAAGACTAACTCAGGTCATATACTCAGTACCATTCAAGAATATTTGCATCTCCACGACTTTGTTGACAGGACTTGGAATTCCAAAGAAGCTAAAGAGAGAGAGGGATGCTTAAAGCATTATAAAGAAGCATGGTGCAGGAGGTTAATGCTAATAAAACTTAGTGCAAAGTAATTACCAATACAGAAAGTTAAAAGAAAGAAAAAATGTTCAAAACAAAACAAAACAAAACAAAGAACACCTACTGTCTGGTCCTCAACTGTCATTTCCAATGAAGAAAGTGTGTTAACAATCTTTTATTCCTGGTTTGAAAAAAATACTGCTGCTTTATTCTGCTCTCTGAGGCTTCAGTGTGGTAGTTTGCCTACAGAATGTACTCATGTTATCTCCTCCCCCATCAGGACCATGCACTGTTAAATGAGAAATTATGGAAATGGATCAATTTATTCCACAACATTAGCTCCTCAGAAAATGTAAAATATGTGTCCTTTAAAAAGATGTTCTAGATAAAATGTTTATGAGAAATGTCTAATGCCGTCACAGTCAGACTTAAGGAAAACTTTCTTTACCTTTCTGGCAGTTGAACCTGAACTAACGAAGACTTCCCTACACCATTGAGGGAGAGTCAGAAATGATAAAATATTGAGTTTTATAAATATAAAATATTTGGTATAATCAAAAATCATGTTTACAAATATGGACTCAATTTGCTTCACCCTATATAATTTTTTAGCTTGAATTTAAATTTTCATTTTAGTAAACCAACATTTGGGTTGTGTGAAGCATGGACCATTAGAAAAGATCATATTTTTGAGAAGAAATTGTTTTCATCCAAGTTCCTAGGCCTATCCTATAAATGTTAACAAAAGTTGTCCTGAGGTGCAAATCTATACTCTGATTAACAGGGTCTTTCCTGCCATCTGATGCTAATTTCCAAGAATTGGTATTTGTCTTTGCTTATATCTGGCTTTTGGTTAAAATTCAGAATCAAGATTTTACACAAATTCCAGTTTTTTTCTGGGCTCTTATTTTAGTTGACATTGTAGAAATGACCGATGTTCCTCAAATATACTTCAGGTTTGTGAGATTTCATGCAGTCGATCCATTTGGGGTCAGATACAGAGTAAATGATTTTAGAAGGAATGATTTGTACTCATCTGGGTCTCTGCTTCAGAGAACCTAAGCGATATGAGGACTGATGCTTCCCCTGAACTTGGAGAGCTGGAAAGGCCAGTCCTTGATGCTGCTCTGTGGAAGCCCAGGACTGCACCCAGCTGTTCTTTATAATCTTTATGGCTCGCATGCCTTTGCAAAAAGGGAATAACATTAATCGTAATTATTTTATGATTATTTTGATCTGAATCTCTATTTGGCTTCTAGGAGACACAAATTTTCAGTTTATTAGTTAGTTGATGCTGGACATCCCAGCATCTTCCACATTGTGGGGAGTATAGGGTAAATGCAACTTATCAGGTTTTTCCTGCCCTCCAGCCATTAATGTCAATAATAGATACCTGTGGTCCTCCACGCATGCCTAATGGCAGACACCTCAAGTAGGGTGTGAACATGCATAGGTAGTTGCACCGGGGCTAAAAACTGGGTATATAAGGGCGGTGCCCTGGGGCTGGAGATGCAGAAGCATAAGCAGCAGAGGAGAAGCAACAGCAGTAGAGAGCCCAGAGAGAGTGAAGATTCGCTGGGGCTAAGAGGCCTGCCAACCTCCTGGCCCTTTGATCCGCCTGCCTGCTGTACACCTGGTTACCTCTGATGCAGAAAGCAATAAAAGCCAGAAAAAGCCACCGAGGGTTCCTGGACTCCTTTACTCATCTGCTGGAATCAGATAACCTGCCCTGTGCCCTCCTGCCCCTACAGGGAGGAAGATGAGACTTCGGAAAGAAACGTGGATTTAGGAGCCATGGGCTTGGATCATTAGCTCTATATTTGTTAATCACTTGAGTCTCAGTGTTTTCATCTGTAAAATGGAAATTTGGGATAACAGTTACCTCATAGGACTGCAGAATACAGTAAGTAGGCGCTAGATATAAGACATTTAGTCTAAGGCTGAGTTTATTGTAGGTACTTAATAGTCTTATTTTTTCTGTCTTGTAACCTGCAAACCAGTTTCACTTACTGTGGAGTTCTGTGTTGGCTTTCCTGTTATGAGACTGTATGGTTTTCTTCCTGGGGAGCAATATAGAGAGCATCTTAAATGCTTAGTCAATTCAGATGAGCTAACTCTAACCTCGCTTTCTCTCCTTATATGCATGTCTATATATAGGAATGTATAAATGCATATAAATAAGGATTAATTGAATATTGGTTTATCTTCTGGGATTTTTAATGTTTTATTGTGAACATTTCCCTATGTCATTGAATAGCCTTCCAAGTTGATTTTTACTACCCAGTAATATTGCATCATATCTTTGGCCCTTATTATTATTCAACCTCTTTCTTGGTAGTATCATTTAGGTTGATTCTAGTATTTTATGCTATTATCAGTAATAGTATATTAAACATCTTTTAATGTCTACCTTTATGTACGGCTCTAATATCTTCTAAAATAGATCCTAGAAGTAAAATTGTTGCTCATATGAAATGAAAGACTTAAAGATATGAACAATTTGTATTAGGGTTCTTTAGAGAAACAGAACCAATGACATATATATGGATATATGGATACACATATATAGATATAACACATGTTAAAGTTTTCTCGTAATTAGTTATATCTATTCAAACTGGAGTGCAGTTGTCATAATCTAATTACTGAAGGGTCCTATACAGTTGGATTCTTACAAAATGAAGTTCTATCAAATTTCAGCTTCATTCTCTGAATATTCAAATACATTTGTCAACTGCTTTTCGAGAAGAGACTGTGAAAGGATAATGATAAATCTGGAAACAAAATTCTGATCTTTTGAAATATAAGATTGTGAAACAAAGAACAGTGATCCAGTGGTTCTAAATCTAGACCATGTCAGAATCACCAAGGAGATGTGAAAAAATACCGAAGCCTCATCCCATCCTGGATTAACTAAGAGGTTAGAGTAGGGCTGAGGTGTTACTTTGTTCCAAGCTTCCCAGGTGATGTATAGGCCATCAAGATGGACAACACCTAAAGTAATGGATACAGGTGGAAATCTAAATTCTGCCCATACCCAGCTGTGGCATCTTTGTTAAATCACCTAAAGTTCCTGTGTCAGAAAGGGAAGAAGAGGGCAGAGAACTACAGACCCTTAAGTTCACTACCTGTTTTGTAATAAACCAGTGTGTGCACCGTTCACAACTGTCCTTGGCCTGATGCTATCAGGAAGAAGTGTTAGCACTGCAGGTACATATCGATGTATTTGATAGAGCATATTTGTGTGGTTTATATACAGAATATATCATTTGAAATTAAAATAGAGGAAGTTTTAAGTGATTTCACTTCGGGGTCCTTGCTAAAGGCCGGGTAACGCTGCCAGTTCTTCTGTGAGAATTACAGATTAGCAAAGTGAGAATTGTAGCAGTTTGGCTGTAAAGATATTAAAAAGTCTAGTAAGTTTAAGTTATTTTCACTCCAGGAAAACTATAATCATTTGAAAGATCGAAGAACAAGAGTGAAATTTAAAATAAGATTGTATATTCGCAGATCACTCTGTTGCTGGTGAAGAAGGCACTGGTGCTTCTTTACCTGCACTTCACTGGACTAATGAGCTAGTATCTTTCCATTAAAAACAATTTGCAGTAGCTCCTGTGAATGTTTTGTACCCACAAGACTTAAAAAATTTGCTTTACAGATATCTTTCATGGTGGTATAAGGAAATCATTGCATTTCACACCAAGAATAACTTTTTCCTTTATTGAAATGTCAGTGTTTCACTGGACATACATGTTAAAATGCCACTGAGTACTGTCTCTGTCTCATTCTCAAGACCTGAACAAATACAATATTCTTGATTAATCCTTTGCAGAGAAATTCTAGACTTGGGAGTTTGCTGACCAAAACAACTCATAAGGAAACAGATTATAACATAACATTTCAAAATGGAACTTGAAAAAATAACAAAAAAACCTAGCAGTTAAAAAAGGGTCCATATGTCTGAATGTGTAAGTGTTGACATGAGTTGATGTAAGTTTCCACAGCCTTATAATTTTAATCTTTGTAGATGTGCATCATTATTAACTTTTCATGCCACAACTGTTCCTGTATTGAGTGCAAACAATACAAGAGGTAAATACCATGAGTAGCAGGCACAGATTTCTTGATCCTGCTCTTACAGGGATGCTTATGAGGAAAGTAGCATAAAAGGTGGAAGAACCCAGGTTTCTCATGAAATTTAAATTGTATAGGTTCGTAAGCTAAATTCACCAGTTTTAGCTCCCCTGTTTTACCGGTACATTTTCTAAACTAGGGCAAGTAAGCTAAAATTCATAATTTATAAACAATCTGTGGAAAAAATTAGTGAATTATTTACAACACTTTTGAAAAATGTGTTTGTGCCTTATACAAAAATTAGCTACTCTGTTAATCACAGTGGTGCCACAAATATGCTGGAAATTAGAACTTGCAAAAGTGAGTTTGGAAAAAAATAGTCCGGTAACTCAATCTGAGATTGGAAAACCAAACTGATCCCGAATGGTCTATTTAAACAAGTGCCAATTATTGAATAATTCTCTGACCTAAACAGAAAGTTATTGTATATGGAAAGATTTTTTTCCCTTGGAGTGCTTTATTCCAGATGCCCTTTTAAATTGTTTTTAATTCTCTGTGGGCAGTAGATAACTAAACCTACAGAATGTAGTAATGGCAAGGAGGAAGCAATCACGTTGGCCACTTCTAGTTAAGAGTCATGGAAAAGGCATCTGTTATATATGAATTGCAGACTATAAGGACTTTGACAGTTCATAGACCAGACCTAATTTATTAAACTAAGTTTCTAATATAAACAGTAATTTGTTTCAGGCACTGACACTGCAGGTCTGGATTATGTGAACCAAATAGAAGGAACTGTATTTCCCTTTTGGACAGCGAGTGCCTTTTGAGCACTGAAAGAAAATAATCTAATATGTCATAATAGTAAATATGATGAACATGGCTTGCCTTCCTGAGCATGGACTGATTCACACTCCCTCCTTTTAAAATTTTCCAGAAGTTATTTTAAAAGTACTGAGGTATGGGTTATAAACTTCAAAGCACACCTGTGCGTTATATTCCAAATGGATGAGAAAATGGTGTGACTACTTAGGGAGTTTCAATCATTTTTGCCCCTTAAGTCTGAGAAATAGATCAGCTTAAATTTGTTAAAATATTCTCATTACAAAGTCAACTGTTTGGTTATAAATATGTTGTTTCTTACAGTGTTTTGAGGAACAAGGATGAATTTTACATATGAAAGTAGCCTGGACATTTGGAAAAGACTGTGTACTAAACAACTTTATTTCAAGACTTCTAAAGGTATGTTTCAAATAGCCCAAATAAGATGTCACTAGATTTTTAAGTGGTCTTTTTTTTTGGAAAGCATTAACATGTATTCTCACATATACCCAGTACCTTGATTAAATTATTTATATGCTGCCAATTTCTATGCAAACTAAGAATCTACAAATGCTTTACTTTTTTCTTATTCTAAAGGGCAGTATGTTAGCTAGGACGATTTTGATTGCAAGTAACAAACTCATCTTAAAATGTGACTAAAACATAAAAGATATTTTATTATTTTGATGAGTTAAAAGTAAAGTGGATGGTATTTCCATGACTTGTTAACTCAGTGACTTTCTCCTTGTGTCTCACTCAACATTGTCAATACATTATACGTTCTTTCATTTGTTGCTTTGTAAAGGAGAATAGAACTTTCCCTGGAATCTTAAATCAGATATTCCCTTTTGACTTACTGGTCAGTAGTTGGTTAAGGTAGTTGTGCCTATGTCAGCCATGGCAAGGAGAATGGAATTATCCTGATGGACTACTCAATATTCCAATCTCTATCATGAAGGAGAAGATTGTCCTACCATAAAGGATAAGATTGTCTGACACCTAAATATAATCATAATATTTGGTGATACCTGTAGTTGGCAAAAAAGGAAAATCAATACAATATTATTTTACAACTCACATGCATCTGGGAAAAATTGTTTTCCATGACACATTTTATATAATATGAACAAAAATCTTTGCATGGAATATGTTTATAATAAAGTTAAACTACAGAAGGGGCAATGTGATATAATTAGAATTAAACAGAGCATTCTGGTTGATCTGAATATACTGGTTAATCACAAATATGGTTAGCTTTCTCAAACCATTTTGGTTTATGAAACCCTAAATTAACTAATTACTGATTCAATACAACCAGGTTGTATTGGATAGGTTATTTTAATGTTTAAGAAAAGACATTTAAATGTTTCTCCTACTGAATCACTTGTCAGTGAAAATGTTAAATTGGCATGGGTGGGGTGGGAAAGGAAGAAGAAGAAAGAGGGAGAAGGATGCCAACATGATACATAAGGAACCAGTTTTTGGGCGTGATGAGTGACTCAGGTTTCCTTTGTTCACTATTTGGTGGTATTTTTTTCTTTCTTTGTGACAAATTGATTTAAATATTTTTCTTTCATTTTTTTGAGGTTAGGCTCTTTGAACTTATAATATTTATGATAGCCTTAAATAGTTTTCTTAGCATATCAACTGTCCTTATAGATAATGGTATTAGTCTTTTAGGAGAGATTATTTGCCACCACTCCTTAGGGTCTTGACATTATAGAAAAAGAAAACCATCTTATACAGTTACTAAATGAAGTTCTACTAAAATAATGGGGAGCTAATTCTAAATTTTTCCTGTTTATAGCAGAAAAGTTGTGTATCCCTAATCTTTGAAAATATTTTTAAGGGATGAGAAAGGTACAGAAATTAAAAAAAGAAAAATACTCTAGTCAGAAATACACTAATTCAGGGCATATCTTTAAAGAGAGAGATGTAGAAACCTGAAGAGGTGTAATCCTGTACCTTTGACTCATATAAACCAATATTACCTCAATTAAAAAAAATAGAGATGATATCTGCAGAATAGCTGCAACTGTTTCCCTTAACTATTTCCTAAAGAGCATTTGGCACTAGGTTCTAAGATGCAGAACAGTGGCCCACCTGCCATCAATCTGATGGTGATTGCAATGTTCTGTGTCCATGAAGGATGGTATACAAAGCAAAGAAACTGAAAAACATGTAAACAGGCTACAAGGAAAACAAACTCAGTCTTATTTCATAGCTGTCCAGGTTTTTGGATTTAGATGTGCATGTTTCCATATGCAGGCAATTACTTGGGAAAGGCACATTAGTTATACATAGGTTCGTAGTTCTTAAGACTGGAAATTGTTTGGTCAGGGTTATTACAACTTTTTTGTTTATAATAATTTGTTTTAAAGTATATTTTTTTAATATTGTCTTTGGATGGAAACATTTTGGCATGATAACATCAATATAAAGGAAAGTTAATCTGGGATTTATATCGGTCAGGAGCTCACATTAAAATGAGGTCATGTAAAGTGCTGATTTGCTCAAATGCCTCTGTCCTATACTCCACCCAGTATTCGTCTCTTGAACAAGAATTATAAGAGAAACTTGTTTAGAAAAAAAGCATTTCACTTGGACTCAGAACACTTGCATTCTTGTTCTGCCATCCCCTTGATTTTTACTTCGATTCATGCTTCGGTTGGCAAATATAATTTGTTTGTTTCTGACTGATTCACATTGATTGCCATGCACAAGACAATGTGCTTCAGTTTCCTCATCTGTAGCAACAAAAATCTAAGATCCTTAGAAACTGATTCCTGTATGTGAACTTACCTTTCTTTTGCATGCTCTGCCTAGACTCCGGACAATTTTTAACATTTCAGTGGAAGAATTTCAATTACAGTTTCATTCTTACTGCTAAGTAACTACATGAGTATTCAATCCATGGAAATGAGATGTACCTGTACTGAGGGCAATTTGCTTGTTAGAATAGCTGCTTTCAAATACAGATTTTTCTAAAATTGAGAAATTGCAGATGTAAAATCACACCTGCAAAAAAAAATTGAATTTGAAAATTTTCTGTGCATGTGTTTAGCAGTGAATTTGGTTAAAAATAAATTCTATAAATTCACTATGGTTTTCTCATATTTGGGTACTTTTATTTGAGTTTCTTTTTGCTTCAGTGTTATTTTTGGATTTGGTGCAAAACGGAAAGAAATTTAAAAGTTTGGTGTCTACATTGTCTGTGTCCTTTGATAGAGGCAAAAGTAAAATGAGCAGATTTTTTTAGGGCAATAAAATTATGTCTTTTTAAAAGTTAAATCTTTGACATATAAACATTTATCCAGTTAATGTTGGTATGTGCATTTCTTAATTTTAAGAATTTTGCTTTTAAATGAGGAAATAAGAAATATATGTGTGTTTTCAAATATGTGTGATTCCTTTATTTTTTCACTGAATATCATATGAAATCATTATTGTCCATGGATTGCTGCTTGGAACATGGGACCTAGTAAGTTAGAATATGACCTTTATTTGTTACTGTTTTTATTTTTGAGGATCAACTTTTTGACAGAGCACAGGAAACACATGCAAATGATAATAAAAGATTTTTGATCGATTGTGTTTTGAAAGATATGTGTTCAATCACATGAAAGATGAAATTCAATGTACATATTTTAAACTAGAATTAAGTATTATTCCAAATGATTTTCTTTATCCAGTATTCAGGGAATTAAAGGTGATACATCAAATTTCTAAAACAATATCTAATATCTGTCTTAAAATATCCCATTGAATAGATATACCACCATTTCTTTATTCAGCCATTTGATTTGTCATTGGGTATATAGATTTGTTCTATGTCTTGATTATTGTGAACACTGCTATGAATATAGATGTTCATAAATCTTTTTGTATTAGTACTTTCATATTCTCTGGTATTACTGCATCATATACTATTTCCATTTTTAGTGTTTAGCAGAATTGTCATATTTTTCATAGAGGCTGCACCAATTTATGTTCCCACCGATAGTAGATAAGTGTTCCTTTTCCTTCACATCCTTACCAATATTTGTTGTTTCCAATGGCTTTTGATAAAAGTGATTCTTGTAGGGATGGGGGTAATAGTGATTGATTTGCATTACCTTATAATAAGTGATTTGAACATTTTTTTTCATGTGTCTGTAGACCATTTGGATATCTTATTTGGAGAAATGTTTAGTTAGATCTTTTCCCCTTTTTTGATTGGATTTGTGGTTGTTGTTGAGTTGTGTAAGTTCTTTACATATTGTAGAAATTAACCCCTTGTTGGACATGTGATGTTTAAATGTATTTTCCTAGTCTGTAGTTTGCCTTTTACTTTTTTGTGGTGGTAACTTTTGAGGTTACAAACGCTTTTTAGTGTGATGTAGTCCCATTTATTTTTGCTTTCTTTCCCTTGCCTTTGGAGTTGAGTTGCCAAGTATATTTCTGTGGTTGATGTCCAGGAGTGTATCACCTATGCTTTCTTTTACATATTTTATGGTTTCAGGCTTTAAATGCAAGTCCTTAATGAACTTTCAATAATTTCTCTATATGGAGTTAAATAATGATCTTTCTAAACAAATAGAATATGTGACCACATTAAAATGATACAAATAACTGCATCAGGATCTCTACCTAATAAGATTAAAAACCAAAGGCAGAAAAGTTAAACTGGGAAGAATTTTTCTGAAACTAATGTCTATAATAGTAGTATATAAATTTTGGTTTTAAACAAATTGTTACTTATGGTACTATATTTGCAGTCATGTTCTGATGGATTCTGGTGAGTTTCAATCAATGGATCCATGGTATACAAGTGAGATTTAATAAGGAACTATTAGTAGTATTTTTTCCTTATTTATCTTTTCCTTATACTTATTTTTATATAAATTCGCAAGGTATTCACGTAAGTGGGTTTGTGTGCTTTCACCTAAATTCCTATTCAAGATCAATATTCTAGTTAGCTCTCCTAAGTTCGTATGGTATTTTTGCAAATTCTATCTTGCTAGACACATTTTCCCATGATCTGCTATCTGAATAATTGAAATTCATCTACTCTATAGCTTTGTGTGGATGAGTTTTCAATCTTCAGTAGCCCATTTTCTTTTGTAATTCACACAAAACTAATAGTTATTTTTTTCTCAATGCTATCACCAGTTATTTCAGGTTATAAGTAATATATGATACCAAACTGTGTTAATTTGCTTTATAAAAATGTAGACAATGAAGTCGATGACCCAAAAGTTACTAATTATCAGATATTTATAGAGAGAATGCAGGTTCATTTGTGAAAAGTGAAAAGACAGAGTCATAGAGCAGACGGATTCCAGATTTCCTGACTACCACTCAGCTGTCCCACTGAGCTACTCTGTACAATAACCTTTGTCTTTGAACTTCAGAGCCCACTCAGTAGCTTTTGCCTGACTCCAGGAAAGTGTATGGTTAGCACTTGCTGGAAGGGGACAGAGTGTTTGATATTTGTGAATAGATACTAGTGGCTCTGAATTCTCCCTTCTACTTTTATAAAGGTTATTACATTTTGTAACTTCTCTATGCATCTGTAATATATTAGTTATTTTGTTTCAAACACAATAGCATTGCTTGTAGTTGGAATAGAAAAACCAAGAGCAAGCAGCTATTGTTAAATAAAATATATAAAGCAACTACCACTGTGATTTTTTTTCAAACATGACAATCTCAAAGGGTTGTACCCAGATTTTTAGAGAAAAAGGTGACACTGAGAAAAACTAGCAAGCTGCAAAAAAAAAAAAAAATTATCCATCAGTGTATAAAACTTGTATTATACTTAATGGAATGTGCCATTAGAACTACCTAAGTAAATCAGGTTTAATTGCCAACTAATATTAGATATTTTTATATACAAATAAAACACATGTGAGCCAATTTTAAATTGATACCAATAAGGAAACAAAGGATGTAATTATTTGACTTTTATAATGATATAGGATTACAGTGAAAAACTTTTCATCATAATTTTTAATAACTTCTTCCTTTCATGCACAATCCTTGGTGATGTTAAAGTAATCATTTATCATTACTGGGCAGCTGAAACATATACTAAAGCATATATAACTTGTAGAAAGCTTCTGCCTACAGGAGTCAATATGTTTTAATTTTGATATACCTAAACACTGGATCTACATAAAGCACACTTAAACCACTATGTAAAGATGACAGTGTTCTCATGGGAAAGGTGGAACCCTGTTTTCTAAAGTACAGAGGTATCTAGTGACTATTTTAAAAATAAAGATCTTTCTCTTTCCTCAAATGATAGTAAAATGTTCCACACAAAAATAGTCATTTTATCAATGTAAAAATGAGTGTGGATTTGTGTCTGACCTATTCCTAAGCTGCTGGAGCGGGAAAAATTTCTGAGATTTGGAATAAAAGGTAATCTTCCTGGCTCTGCTAAATACTTGGATTGTGACCTCGACTATAGGAAAAGGCAGTGGGGATGACAAGGGACACACCAGGGCAATGCCAGTGACTGTGTTGCTCCGGAAGTTCATAGCGATGTCTCTAGAAAAGTCAGGACAGAAGGCAGCAATGCACCCACATGAGGATAAACCTGGCATCAAGGGGAGACCAAACTCCACCTCCCTAGTTGGTGTGGCTTCTCTGCTTAGGAAGTGCTGATTTGATGTACACAGTTTAGGTGTTTGTTTAGTTACATTTTTAAAAAAAATTTTAAGATTTTTTATTAGATTTATTTAATTATATTCAACATCATTTGTATTCCCCAGGGAGTTCCCACCACCATTTAACCCATGCACCATCACCTCAGTCCCTTGTGCTCCTTTTGCCCTCATCCCTGTCTTTGCCCTTCCCTTCTTCCCCCCTCCCCCCCCCAGTCCCTTTGATCTATCTGTGACCTTTCAGTCTTGTTGAGGTTTTTTTTTGTTGTTTGTTTGTAATTGCCCATTTCCTTGAGTTTACTTTTCTTTGTTGTTCTTTCATATTCCTCCCAAAAGTGAAGCCATCCGATATTTTTCTCTTGCCTTCTGACTTGTTTCACTGAGTATAATTCCTTCTTGCTCCTTCCATGTTTCTATAAATGACCCTAGTTTATCATTTTTGATTGCTGAATAATATTCCATTGGGTATATGTACCACATCATCTTGATCCAGTCTTCTACTTTTGGGCATTTGGGTTGTTTCCAGGCCTTACCAATTATAAATAGTGCTGCAATAGACATAGGGGTACAGGTGCTCTTAAAACAAAAACATGTATTTTTGAATCTCTGCGATTCTAAAACTTGATAAACTTCTGTTCTAAAACTTCTGTTCTAAAACTTGATCAACTTCTTTTTTCCATTAAACTGTTCCATTAAAAGTTCTTCTAAACTTCAGGCATTTCTTGGCAGTGAATCTTTCTACTGATTCTTGGAGCAAACACCAAACACCATTATGAAACCTTCCTTGATCAGTGAAGGAACGATAATGATTTCTCATTGTCTGTGGTCTCAGTGCAATTCTCTTTTCATTCTTGTTTGTGGAATGCTCTAATATTATTTACTTTTATATGTTGTAAGTCCCCTTTAAGCTTTGTCTGGTTATAGTCCCAGGAGAAAATACTTTATTTAAAATTTAACTGTTTTAAATTATTTTTGCAATAAGGTTGAAATGTATAAACTTTAATAAGTATAAAATTAATATTTTTGTATTGTAAAGGAGAGATGAATGTCTCTATGGCAAGGTGTGAAGTAAGAGTATTTAAAAATTATATGTTTTATATGAGTTGAGATTTTCATGAGTCTTTGCAGAAGTGAAAAGATTACGTTGAAATTATTAAACCTTAAAAAAATACTTGCTATGGAACTAGATAATTCATAATTTAGAAGATATCAGGTACAGTGTTGGCAATCTTTCCCAAGGTATATCATATATTGAGTCTTCATATATTCATTGAATTCTATTCTATGGGAAATAGTCTGGGAACTAGGGTATGGCGGGTAGGAGAATGTAAGATTGTAATGATGACTAAGAAACCAACCCTGACCCCAAGGATTTAGTAATCTAGTTGAATGTATGCAGAATGAAATAGTATAAAAATAAGACTGAGAGGAGAAAGGCTAAGTATGAGAGTTTGATCATTAAAAAAGCCAACTTTAAGGCTTTACATTAAACATCAAAATAAATTGACATAAGTATTGGACAATTTTGATTTATATAGCCACATAATTAATCCTTATGTGGTTCAAACTCACAAGCCTGTATTTGAGAAAATCAGATGATGTGTAACATTTGTTCCCAAAAGGTCATTCATTAGTTAGTAGGTGATTATTATAACATTCACATATTAAAAGTTATTTATTGCATTCTAATAGAAATACACATGAAGTGAATATGATTTTTTAGGCAGTTGTAAATTTTTATTGGGTAATGTCTCCAAGGTTTTGTTTTGATTTTTATTATTTACCTAGAAGCTCTCATGAGACATACAAAATGTTTTTTATGTTCCATAAAATTGAAATCGTATGGTGACAGAAATCTATTTCTTGTGGGGAGGAAGTTTTCTTAGGATGAAAGCTATATGCTAAAACAAAAAATGTTGAAAAAGGTTCACAGATCACCTTAATTCTGTGATATGATCACTTATGTATAAGAATCAAAAGAAAATTTGTGAATGCAATTCTTTTACCACATGTACAAAATTATATCCAATTACGAGGGTACCTTTCCACCAAGTTAGACAAAAGCATTACTTTGTTAACAAATGTGAAATATTAGGGGTTATTTTGATAGCCACCTAGTTCTCCAGATTTACTTTTGCCACAATTATCAGAATTGTCTGCTTCAGGAGAGCCTTTCTCTCTGAGCCACTCTCCATTTCTGCTGAAGAAAGTACTTCACTGTCTCCTCATGGTACTGTATGACTAAATGAACAGTACATACCATGAGGTGATTAAATCTTGAAGAAACATTTATTTCTAGGAATGTTTTCCTATACATAATGTCTGTTCTATCAATAATCATAAATAAATGGTTAAATACTTAAAATTACTTACATGGTCAAATTATACTTGGGTTTGTACTTTATTATTTTTTGAAGATTTTATTTATGCATACAAGAGCTGGAGTACAGGCCAGAAGTGTGGGGGTGGTGAGAGGATCCACCAGAGACAGAGTGAGGAACAGAACAGGCAAACTGACTGAAATACACTGCTGAGGGGAGCAGCGGGTGAGGCAGGAGAGGTCTGTTTCCACTATGTGGGTACCCTCCCTGGCTGGGGATTAAACTTGTGCTGCAGTGGCTGTGGAAGCCCCACAGTGCAGTGCTCAACCCCTTGTGCCACCAGGGAGGCCCTGGGTTTGTACTTTAAGGTATAATAAAGAGTAAGAAAGTTATACAGATATATACTTATTACTAAATTAATATAGGCCAAGCTAAATTGATATGAAATGGCATTTATTATGTTGTTAAAATGTAATTTCTTCTTTTTCAGTTTTTCTTAACTTCTGTTAATTAAAAGAACATTTAGTTGGTTGTTAATACCTAACAGCAATATTTATACCTTAAACTAACAGTAGGTGGACAGGCTTGTTCTTTTAAGGGGTGTTCCTGAGTTTTACAGTGAAGATCAAGTAGTCATTTAACAAAGGTTAAATGATCCATAGTTTTCTGTGATAAAATATGGTATGCTATTTAGTCCTTTCAGGTATACTGTTATAATATAAGGACTTGGTGACTCTAATAAGATCAAAACTATTGGTGATTAAATATTGTTTTTGTTTTTTTTTTCTAAAGAGAGATAGATCCTTATGAAGGTGGAGCAGGCAAATTGTCCTGTGTTTAAGTAAGTTGAAAGCAGATGACACTTGGCCAAAGAGAATCACTTCACTGACAACAAGCTCTGTAGGATGATAGAATTGCTGGACCTTGTGTCCCTTTAGACTGAGGCTGTAACAGAGCCTCTATAAACTCACTCACAAAATCACTATGTCAACATAACTGTGCAGCCCACCTCCCACAGGCCCCCAAGGCCCATTGTCTGCATGTACATAATTTGGAACAATAAGCTGTTAAATGCAATCTGCCCTTTGAAATAAATTGACTTTTCTCTTGTTTCCTAAGGTGTTAGATGTTTTAAATATTGGACTCAAATGAGAATTTAGAGTATGTTTTCATATATATAATGAGCTGTGGAGGATCTGCAGGGACTCTGATTAGGAAAAAAAAAACTCTGACCTTGCTTTCAGTATATTTACACTAGGAGGGAAAATTAGGTAAATCCACAGTACTAGGCATGCCATACCTGCCTTCACGGGTTCATGAATTGATTCACCCCACACATATTTCTTGAGACCTATGATGTCCTTGATACTATTCCAGTGGTTGTGGATTCAGCAGGTCAACAAGTCCAAGTACTATTTGGAGTCACATTGTGTGGAGGACATGAACGTGGACCTTGATAGGGTAAAGGGCAGGGTTGAGCAAAGGGGCAATGGCCTTATAGGGGGTTGGGAGAAGCAGGGACTATTTGGTCAGTGGAGGTTCATTTAAGTTTAACCCAGGAAATGGGGGTACAAAATAGTCAATGATGGGGGAATACAGTACAATAATTTTAGAAATACAGGTTGAGACCATGTTGTTGAATTCCAGACTGAAGTATTTAGTAGGCAAATAACATCCCTTGAAGAATTGAGAACAGAGTCACTAAATAACACTTTAGGAAGGTTATCATGATGAATTTAAGTTGAAGTGAGGAAATGGAGGGTAGGGTGGTCACATAAAGGATGGTAGCCCTTTTGGAGGTGAGCAGTCATCAAACTTGATCTTGTTGGGACAGAGTGAAAAAAATAAAGATAAAAACTAGAATCAATGGAAAGTTTTCAATGATGTGAGTCTTGAAATTTCTTTGATTTACTGCTCAGTGCTCCTTTATGGTTAGAATGTTGCTCATTGTATATTAACTCAATATTTTGAATTTTTCTTACGGTTCATTTTGACCATTTGCAGTTATCTGTATGCTTCTGACTCAACTCAGTACCATCGTTGTTGCCCATCAAGTTATAGTGAGTATGAAAGTCATTCTTCTCTGTAGAGTTTGTGCTTCATGTTTGCCCTGTGTTTTGGAAAAAGATTATACAGTAAGGGTTCTACCATTGAAAGACCTAATTAAACCTTATTATCAATTACTCACTGTTTTTTACTTTTTTCCTATCTTCTTTGCAATGGAAACTGTGGCTGTTAGCTCATTCCTGTGGCATGAGTGAAAATAAGCTCTTATATGTGTGTGTAGAAATTTTCCTGTGAATGCTGAGAGGTGAGCAAGGCTGGTAGATTGGAGGAGCAGGAAGGAACAAGACTCCCAAATTCAAGAGACATCTTCCAGCTTTCCCCGAGGGAGAGCATGTGTGGACGCAGCCATCTCTCAGAGAAGCAGCTCCTGTTGCACTTGCTTGCTTCTTGTCTATCAGCTTTCGCTCTCTTCCCTTCTGTCTTTGTCTATCTTTCTAGCTTGTTGCCTTTTGTTTTGCTGCTTTCTTTCCTGCTTCTCTTCTTCCCTCTCTCTTCCTTCCCTCGTCTACCCTCTTCGCTTCTCTGTCCCTTCCATCTTTCATACAAAACTGGTGTGTATCCATCTTAAACATGACCATATATGCTCTGGTCCAAACAGAACAACAAACAAGTTTAATGAAGTTCAGGTAGCAGCAACAAAAGCAACTGTGCTTGTTTCTTTCTCTGGTTTTGTTTGGCTTGCTTTTCTTGAGAGTATAGACTCATAGAGCTCTCTAATATGTTTAAATAGATAAAGCATGAGCTGTTTTATTCGATCTTATAGTGGACCTAAAACATTTTTGATCATAGACAATTTCAGTAAAAGTATTTAGAGCATGGACACTCAACAAATGTCTTTGTTATATTATTTTTATATATTTCATATTACTGTCAGTAATATTTTATTCATTATGTAATATACATAAATATAATAAATATATAAAAATTTAACAAAGTATTTTAATATAAAGTAAAATGTAATAATTAATATATTATTTTGTCAAAAGGTAATAAATACAGTATCTTAGGCAACAACTCAAGGAAAAGAATACTTTTATTTTTCTTTTAACATTTTATTCATACAAGAGCTGGGGTACAGACCAGAGGTGAGAGGAGTCACCAGAGACAAGAGTGGGGAGAAGAACAGGCAGATTGACTGAAGTACACTGCTGAGGGAAGTAGCAGGCGAGGCAGGAGAAGTCTGCTGCACCATGTGGGTCCCCTCTCTGGCCGGGGAGCCAATTCACTGCAGTGGCTGCAGAAGGGGCCGCTCAACCCCTTGGGCCACCAGGGAGGCCTGAAAAATATACTCTTAATGTGAGATTTATGACGTGTAATAGTGGATGTAAATCTGTATTTAAAATAGTCTTTTTGGAGACTGCAAAAGTTTGACCCTATGTCATCTCAGATGATGTTCACTTCTATTTCTACCTTACAATGTGACTTGGGAGCTCAGAAATGCTCACTGTACCACAGCTACTCCCATCATATGGTCTTTGCAATTATCTTTTTAAGCAGTTGTTCTTTTTGTGAGGATTGGTTTTTCTAAATTTGATAATAAAACCTGGACATCTATCTTCTTGAGCACATACCCACTGTGTTCCATTGGTATATGCCAGAAGTAGGATATGGGTGTTGTATAGTTTTTCCATCCAAATATCATGAATATTGTGTGGCTGGGCTAGCACTGAATGAGACCCAAGAAAACCAACAGTGACATAAACTTTGAAATCATAACTATTTACTGATCTCATTTTTATGAAAATAGTAAACACGGAAACTCTAATAGTTTTCCTGTGCCATGTGGTTTGGTTTGCTTATCTCCGGAAGCTCATGCACAGTAGCTTTGATGACCTACTTAGACAAACATCAAAACACCCTTCAGCCTACCTTACTTGCTTGCACATATTCTGCTACAAGTGTGTGCTAATTCATTGCTTCCAAGAACACTAGTAGATTCGTTACATCATAGTCTCCCTTGGTTTCTCTTATTCCATTTCATATAATCAGATCAGTTTTTCAAACAACTTAAAACACATGCACATTCATACATTCACCTTTTCTTTGTTGTGCTCCAGTCACTAATCTATAATGGATAACATTCAATTTCTACTTTTCTAAAGCTGCCTTTGGTGGTGATTGCTCCCTTTAACATCTCTCTCTAGTAAAGAGGTCAATATATATTTTTAATAGATTGTTTACATTATGTTAATGTTAAGGTTAGCATATTTTCATTTCTTTCCAAATGAAAAATTTTGGTTCATATCTACAAATGTAAGAACTCAGTGTGGCAAAATATAGGTATTCTAATAGCAAGGGCTCAAAAAATCAACAAATTAATCAAACAAATATGTATAGTTGTCATTGGTTCATCATTGCTTATGTAAGTAACATAAGTAACAATGTAAGTAACATAAGTGAGTGTGATGGAAATATTTATAGATTCAGATTTCAAATGTTCAACTTTGTAATCAAAGGGAAAAAATTTGAATGGACTTACTGATGTTACCTAGGTTTTCATAAGTGACCTGACTAGGATTCATAAATAAGTGTTTAGAAATTTAATTTCTGAGGTAAATAAACTTTCATATTCATGTCCAAAATGAAGATGTTTATTTACGTCAACATACCATCAAGTGTTTAAAAAAGATTTTGAGAAGTAAGTGGGTTGCGGGATTGAACATGTAGGTCTTGGAAGATCCATTGTGATTTGGTAAAAAGCAAAGTTCTCTTCATAACTCTTACTACCATTTCTCCATCCATTAGACAGAGTATTGAATTACAAAGAATGAGCATTTTTAACAGGTTTTCCTTAAATTAATATGACAGGTGCCCAAGTGCAATGTTGTTAATCTTTTCCTAAAAGCTTAATGTTATTATTTAGTTGTTTACTAATAAATCAAAGAAAACATGCCTTGTCATTTTAACTTAGACATAGATGGATGGATATTCTGTCTCTGGATGGAGAGATCTTATAGGTAAATGAAATTATTTGTTTTCATATATATATTACACATATAAACACATTGCTGTAAATAGTTTATCTGAAAAGCTGAAATTATAACAATTATATATGAAACAATTTGCAAACTATAAACAGCATAAATATTGTTTATTCTTTGCATATATATATTATTTGATCATCTTATTTATTGCTTTATTAAATGTCAACCAGAATAGAATACTTCATGGTGGCTTTGTAATTTTATGTGTAGTGGGTTTCTAATAACATTTTAGGCTCTTGTGTCCATCTCCCCTGGAGATTTGTTTATTTAAAATTTTGATACAGACCTGTTTTCAGTTTCCTGAATGTTTCTTTTATCTTAGTTAAAAAAAAATTGTGCTTGAACTGACAATTTAGCATTGCAGACTACCAGGAAATAAGATAATAGTCACATCTAAGCTAATGATTTTATTTTCCCCTCTTTCTCTATTCCCTATCAGTGCATTGTGGCAATAAATGCAAAATAAATATTTAATGAGCAAGTGAGTCAAGTAAAGATAGACTAGGCCGTTTTGGAGGGATGATTTATAAAATAGAGCTAAATGACTAAATTTAGGTTTCCCTTTTGCATTATCATATGAGTTCTGTAATAAAATTCTTTATTATGGATGATGACGAGTAAATATACAATATACTTATATTAGTCTAATTTTGTGCCAAGTTTTCCTTTGGTTTTAGTTATTTTTTATTCCACAAAAGGAAAAATACAAACTTGAAAGAAAGGAAACCTTGTCCAGAAGTCATGTATAGTTCTGTGTTTCCTGAAGGAGTTCATTTTTGAATCAGTCTTGTAGAATTTTTGGCTAACAAAGTTTTGGCCTGACAAATTATATAACAAGCTGGTGCCTTCCCAAGTTATTAAGTTTTTAGAATCATTTTCAAAACTGTGATTATTTGGTTTCATAAAATGTTAATGTTAGTTATGAACTATTCATTTCAGTATTTCTCTGGTGTTCAAGAATCAAGAAGATTTAAAAGTAAACAGATTGAATAGAATAAACAACACTGAAAATTAAATCATTTCATTGCTTGAAGGTATATTGTCATCACTATTAATAATTTATTGATAATCTTTTGACATGATTAGGTAATGATAGGGTTTGAGTATAAGAAATTTTCCTGTTAGCAGAACTTGTACAAATTAGTTTAAGAGATAAAATTGTACTGGTAATGCATAATAATTAATCTGAGTGTATTGGTAAGAAAATTACAAGAATTAGAAATATTTGAATAACTAGAAATTTGCTTAAAACGTTTTACTTTAGGTATAGCAACTTTTAGCAATCCAAATCAGCTCAAAGGTGACAGGGTTGAGTCACAAAATGGTCCTTTTAGAACCCCAAAGTATCCATTGTCTATATCAACTAAGTGGTGCTGCCCACTTCTTTAAAAGCATCTAATCTGATTTAAGTTTCTGAGAGTTAAGGAGAACAGTTTAAAAAATAGGAGAGATGAGATGTCATGCTGTAAAAATGCTGCAGAGGGCATGAAGTAGGGCCAGCATGAACACAGAAGTGTTGGCAGTGAGTGGTAGGTTTAATCTGACCTAAAACAATAGGTGTATCATTTTAAATCAAGTTACTAATTTTGCATCACCATATTAAAACAAGCTCTCTCTACTTTCCCCATCCCCCGCAACTTGACATTTCTATCTCTTTTTCTAATTTCTGCTAATGGTACCACCATTCTCCTTTTTACCAAGGCTAGAAATTTCACAATTTTTTCAGATCTTGTATCTCTATCAATAAAGCCAATGATTTGCCAAGATCTGAATATTTAAAATGACACAACTATCATTTCCTTTCCTTTGTTCAATCAACTCTCATCTAGTCTTAACAGCCAGTACTTCCCTATATTCTGAATAGTTAGCCTCTAAAATGCTGCCAGTCTCATAGCCCAAAGCACATACTCCATCAATGGCCTTCCCTTATTGGCAGAATAAAGTGGACCAAGTTTTAGCTTGACATCACAGTTCTGCAGGATCACCTGATCGAGATTTTAATATCAGCTATTTTGGTGTTTCTTTTATTGTAACTTATAAGTGTACTACACTTATGAAGCCTTTATGTTTAATGTTAGATTTGTCTTAGTTTACATTTTTTTCTTTTCATATTTTATTGTGAGTTTTGTTCAGACATTGCTTGTTTGTGTGTGTGTGTTTTGGCCAAAGTGGGCCATAAAGCACTTGGGGATTTAATTGTTTATGAAAAGTTTTATTTTAAATATGACTTAGAGGTAGAGATAAGGAAATGGAATTTCAGGCTGAAAGAATGGTTTGAGTAAAGGTAGAAAAGGTTAAAAAAAATGTTAGAGTCAAGTAGAAGTTCAAGTTTTATTTGATAAGGTGGCAACAATATAGGTGTTCAAGGTTAGGGAGTGGAAGGTGTTCAAGGTTAGGGAGTGGAAGATCTCATATAAGAAAGCTTAGGCTTAGAGAAGCCTGAGACCATTGAGAGGTGCCAGTTGAGAAGGGAACTAACAAAGTCTTTATCTTTAGGTGCATATGTGGTGGGGGGATTAAGGGTGGACTGAATGTATAAAAAGTGGAGTAAGAAAACAAAAGTCTATTGTGACAAAGTAGGAAATATGCTCTAAACTGGATTGTGTGGAGGTTGAGGGCTGCGGCTGGGTGGAGGTAGTTGAGTATGTCTGTCAGTGTGAGCACATCTTTGTACCACGATGGGAGAGCTAAATGGAGAACCCAGGAGTTGGGGCGGGGGAAGCTATGATAATGAAACAGTTTCTAGTCCATGGAGTCTAAAATCTGTATAGAAGATTTACAGAAAGAGGGAAAAGGGGTGAAATAAAAACCCTATAAGAACAAGTGAAAAAGAGGAATCGGGTGCAAAATGACAAGAAATATAGAAGGTCCATGTAAGGAAGGGGCCAGATACCTTCCTAAGGAAATGTGTCAGGAACCCACACACCTGCAGCACAACTACTTAGGGAACGTAAGCCAGGAGAGCAGTGAAGAAAATTCAAGTCATGTGGATACTGAGAAAGCTACTTGAATTTGCAATGATGAGGACATAATGGGAAATTGTGACGTGAAGGGTTACCTTTGTTAGGTAGGTCTGGGGCCAGGTTGAAGGTGAGTACTAGTTGGTAAGGAACAATTTATGCCCTGTTCTTTCCTATGAATGACTCATAGTAAGCATTTGTCTTATCTTCACAGATTTGAAGATTATTATTCAGTGTTCTCATTCAGCTGCTTTTATGCAAAAATGAGTCATTTTCCTTTTGTTTAAATTCATAAAGAATAGCTTCAAAAATCTTTAAGTCTTTTTGCAGTTCTTTAAAATATTGTCTCAAACCTTTCATGTCTCATCTTACATGTGAACCTTTTTAATGTATGTTAAAGAGGACCTGATTAGCTAAGAATCATGAGGCCTCTTTTTCTTGACCTGTTCATTATGAAATTCTCATGTAGCATTTGCTTTAATACAGGACAGGTTCACATGTGACATTCAACTTTTTTGACCCTCAGTCAAAAGTTTCACATGTGACATTAAACTTTTTTGACCCTTGGTCACACTATAATACCTCTCACGGGTTCTCTTTCTAAGGGCATGTTAAGCATGGAAAATCGTTTGCAATAGATCCTGAAAATAAGTTTTATTTTAATGAACTTAATAACTATTTTTAATGTGGCATGCTATAACCTAAATGTGCACCTATAAAACACCCAATTTAGAGATTAGTCATTAACTGGTCAAGTTAGTAGAAATGCAAGGATAAGTGGTTGCTTCCACTTATTCATATTTTCCAAATACGAGTTTATGAATCATAGCAAAAAAGGCCAAATAAGCTTGAAATACAATTTTTTTTAAACTCAACCATTTAGCATATTTCATTTTTCCTGGTTTGTATGTATGTGCGTATTATCTGTATGCTGGATAACATACTTTTTCATACATTCATTTATTATTTTCATTCTATATCTAGAATTACTTTTACTTCTGTGCATGCCATCTTTTCTTCTTCACCAAAACTCCTTTAGAGGCTGGATTTCTCTGTTGCCTCTGCAGCATTCACCTCATTGTCTCATACAACATCCAGTGATTTGCTCCAAGAATGTTCTTAAGGAATTGTTAAAACAGTGGATCCAAACAACATGATAATAAGGTAGAATTACTGTATTTTATATGTCTTATTGAGATTTGTTATATCCTTGAGGCAAAGTTGTCTTTAATTTCATCCTGCCCCTGGTAGGTGCAGTCATTTATGAAACAATATGTAACTGTTCCCTGCAAGGCACAGGTTTAGGCACTAGATCAATGCACAAATGAAAAGATATGATCCCTGCTGGATCAGTGCAAGGAGTAGGGTTCACACATTTCCCTGAGATGTTTGCATGTAAAGGAAGTTAAAGGTTTATGGAATAGACATGGAATCCTATAGACAAGATACTTAATTTTTTAATCAAATTTTTAACATTGCAAATATGTAGCAATTTCCACTATAATGTCTTTGCACATAAAGTCTACAGTGGAGCTTGGGCTATGTACTTAATTTGATTTGTTCCTTTGCTTTTTGGCATCAGACCCTGACTTTTAGCTAGGTACAAAGCCATCTGAAATTTAGGTATATCAAATAAGATATAAATGGAAGTAGTTTATGAGCCTTCTGGGAAAGTTGATTAAAGGGAGCTGTTTCAGTTGAGAGATTCTAGTCTTTGGTCCTCCTGACTTTCTTTTTTACTCTGCTTGTAACACCAATGTGATGGCTGGAGCTTCAGCAGCTATGTTGGACTTAGAGGTACTCTTGCTACTGTAATTCGTATGCTGGAATGTTGGAACAGAAAAATAAGAGCCTAGTTCCTTACAGAACTGACTGACTTGTCTTAGGCTGCTAATATTTAGGCTTCTTTTCATAAGAGAGAAAGCTTTATCTTGAGTTTTACTTACTTTAGAATTTTTTGATGAATGTATCCAAATCTAAGTCTCATTAGTGAAAGTACTATGTAAACCATTTTGTATTAACCCCCTTTGAAACAGAAAACCGTGGTGGACATAATATATCCTATTAAGACATGACTTAATTTTTTGTCAGTAAAATAAGCTGAGGAAGGATGTTATCACCCTAATATTGTTGGCTCTGACAACAGAAAAATGACTCAAAATAAAATATAATTTCTTAGTTATTGAACCCAAGCAATACCTTTTGAGGGAGAATTAAACATGCAGTAAATAGTGAACTTCAATTTGTACTTTTTTTTCCCCTGTGGTGTGACTATGGACAAGACATCTTCACATCTGTGGAAAGGGGGTTGCTTCTACTGTTGGGCTGGTTGCGATGAATATTAAGTGATTAAATGAGGTAACATAAGAAGTAACATATGTTAGTTCTTATTTCCCCCTTTCTTTTCTCTAAGAATAAGAAATTGGAAAATAATGAAGTAAGCCAGACTGATTCAGATCATTAAATGAAGCATTTTTCTCAAGCTTTGTTGTTGATGTTTTTATTGGTACTAGTGTTATATTTATTGTTTTGAACCCCTCCAACAGCTTACTTGCTTTTCTTGCCAACATTTTTACCTTCTATGTTGTTCTGTAAAAAAAGTTAGTTTTGAAAATTATTAGTAAGTAGATATGTTTTAGTTGGTGACATAAAAATTGATCATTTTTCTTTTGTGTGTGTCTAAAATTTAAAATGAATCTATGTCAATGCTGCAAGATTCTTCTTAAAGTACTGTCATTCATACTGACTTATAAGTTGTTTTCTTAATTAGCTTCCTCATCTGGTTCCATGGAGATTTCTACATAGCTGTTTCATTGGCATTTCACTTTTAAATAATAAAAATTTTATTCCTATGAAATTTTCATTTTCATTTCCCCATAGTCCCAATTTTATAATTCTAACATAAACATAAACAACATCTAATTAGATTTATTTCCAGAAGTATTCAGATGTACGCATTTTTCCTTAAAGATTTAAATTCATATGGTTGTCAACATATAACAGGTGGCAGTCGAGAAACAGCTATCCAGAATTAATTATTTTCATCATACATTTAATATTTTGAAATTAATTTATTAATTTTTATAAAAAAGGAAAGTAGAACAGAGTCTGGTACAGACTAGAAAAATAGAGAATGATATGAATAATTAACATATGGGTTTCAGAAGAGATCTTCATTAATCATTAGCAACTGTTATAAATATTTTAGATTTTTATTAAAAATCTGATGCCAAATATTTTATAATTTGCATGTTGAGGATTGAGAGAGTGGAACTTGGGCAACATTTCACAAAATAAATTTAGTCATCTGGAATTTCAAAACTGAACTTACAAATTCAGGTTTTGTTCATTTGATCAATAATAAATAACCTATAAATAAATGTCAACATAACATAGCTATCATTTCTGAAAACTTGGTTCGGTTTTTATTTTAAATCTGTTGTAAACTTTGTGAAAAATAGGGTATTTCAAGGGTATTTGAAATCCTTTTCCTTAAAAAAATTACTGTGCAACTTCTAAAATATGTGATTTATTTAAATATCAGCAAACATTTTCATTATAAAGTGATCGTAAAGAAAAGACTTTGAAGACCACACTGTCAGGAGGAAGTGAATTCTCAATAGGGCTTGCTCAACAATTCATGATCACTGGCTTCTACTTACTTTCATTGACTTCCCCTCAAACCATTCCCAGTCATCATGCACTCACTCCTGTGCCTGCTCTGTGCCCTGGTGCTTTCTTTTCCTCTGTTTTGCAAATTGTGTTCCTGCTGGCTAGAATTGCCCCCACCAACCTCCTACTTTGCCTGATTAGATTCTATTCTTCTCTAGCATCAACTGAGAGGGTATTATCTCCTTTCTGAGACTTCCTGAGTTTCAGTACAGATTAGAAATCCTGCCTGTGTGTTTCTAAAGCACCCTGAGTTTCTCAGTGCTACTGGAGTTGGTTGTTTTGGAGATTCTGGTTGGTCCAAGAGAGAAGTATTTGGGTTAACTCAGGGAAATCTCCCCTTTCAGTGGCTCATGGCGAGTTTCAGTGGCTTGTGGTGAGTTTCAGTGGCTCCTGGCATTAGTTATATTCAGAAGGGCAGGTTTATTAATAAAAAGTGGGAGAAGAATAAAGGACACTTACATAGATGCAAGTGGGTAGAAAGATCTGCCTTTGGAGGGGGTAGCCTTAGATTCTATCATCTTCTGTTGGTGGGGAAGGCTCCGCTCTGTGGAGTGGTTCATTTCTATTAATTTTGAATAACTATGCAGAATCTGAAAGGGACCAGATCTCTGCTAATGGTCCTCAGTCTCCAAATCCCCATCCCTGTTCTCCACCGCCTGATACTTTCCACAGCAGCCTGATATTTGCTATAGCAGTTGCACCTAAGGATTTTTAACTTCTATAGCTCAGTTAATGTCTGTGTTAATACTTTCTACCCAAACCTCCTTGTGTGTGCCAAATTCTGGTCTTATAATGCCTCCTTTACAAATTTTCTATTCTTAGACTCCCTCAGTAGCAACTAGCACATCCTTGCCACGTTCTACTGCAGCTCCATGCTGAATCCGCCTCTAGATTATCAGCCCCTGAGGGAGAACCGAGTCTTCTCTACCATGGTAAACTTCCATCTGCCAGGATACTAGCATGTAGCAAGCAATCAATTCATGTCATAATGAATGAAAGTGAAGAAAATGAGACCCCCTCAGCTTCAGTGCATAGATGCATATGAAATGCTAGCTCTGACCACATTTGTTCCCTGTTATTGAACTGGGTTTCAGCATGGCCAATTAGATTACAGCCACCTTTAAGAATAAGTGCAGACTGTTGCTTGATTTATTTAGTCACAGTTTTGGTGCCAGTTGAGAAGTTGACTGTGATGGTCAGGAAGACAATGCCATATTTATTTCTCAGTTCGATTAAGAGAGATCAACATTGAGATGTAATGATAAAAATATAAAATTTGCCAAGGTTGCATGAAACAACATTATTTAAATTAAAAATATGAATTCAAATGGCTTTAATGAACAGCTGGACATTTTAAAGAAAATATTTTAGTGGAAGCTGGCAGCAGAATAACTGAAATAGCTTTATTATGAATTTAATTTAGAAAATGTTATCTCAGCGTTACCTCCATTTTTTGGTTAGATTTACAGTTGTTTAATTGCACTTAAACTTAAAATAAAGTTGGGGTAAATGCAGGAGACTAAACATACCACAAAGAGATTGTTAGACTTTCTTTTCAAAGTCTGCAGTTGTTTTTTTTTTCCTTTCTATATTTATCCTTCAACAGTAATAACAAAATAAGCTGGAGGAGGTGAACCATGTAATCACTCCTCCACTGCCCTATTTGAGCCACCCTGTCATCTAGCTCTGTCTCCAACCCAGAAGTGGGTTGGTCACATCTTTAGGCCGCCAGACCACCAGGTGGGACACCGGAGGTGGCAAGGCCACCAGGGGTGGCAATCAAAGCCAGTGTGTCAAATCTGCAGCTGGGAATATCCACATCCCCAGGACCTTCTGCGTTTACTGATCATTTGGAGAAAACTTCATCTCCTCGGCTTTGATCTTATTTCCCTTTCTCTTTGTATACTCCTCATTCCCTCTGCCCATGTTGATTTCCTTTGTCCTGTCTGTCCCATCATTTGCCTGATGTCTGCCACCTTATTTCTTCATAGGAATGATATATTACTACTGCCTTAAAGAAGGAATGAACAATGAGCCATCTCCACGGCTAGGGAATTTCAGAAAAAAGAAAAAAATTCCTACAAATGAATAACTACATTGATCACTTCCTCAAACTGGCTGCTTTTGGGGGTTTTGTTCTGAGAAACTGCCCTCTGAGTTGAGAAGCTGGGGTGAGGGGAGCAGATATGCTGCTGTAGGTCATGGGTGGGGGCACCAGTGACAGCTGCTGGGGACCATGGCTTTAGGATGTTGATACCCAGCTTGTGAGACAGTACAAGATGAGGAATCAGACAACTAAGGGAGATGAATTGTGGCCTGATTCACACCCATCATTGCAGGAGGAAATGTACTGAGAAAGATTCCCTAAATGCTTTCATAGACCAGGAGTTAGGAAACAGTGGTGTGTGATGTGTTTGCTTATAGTCCCCTCTGTCTCTTGTGAGGATTTCTATGACCTACCACCAACCTCAGCCACCGACAGCTTCTCCTGCCCCAGTACATCCTGGAAACCCAGGGGAATCCCGATGAAATTGAATGTTTTATCCCTGTCTATGGCATAAGATAGATACCAACCAATTGTCTACCCCAAATTCCTCCTATTCTTGTTGTTTATCGTTGCATGCTATTGTACAGGTTAGTCGTGTAGATTCAGACACTTTAGCTGAAAACAGAGGAGGGTGGTGCTGAGGGCAACAAAAGAGAGGGGAGTAAGAGGGAGAGGAAAGGACTAGGGGGAAAGGGAAGGAGGGAGGAGATAGAGATAATAATGACAGGGAATGTTAGAGCACATATATTCCCTCTTTAAAAAAATCTAAGTGTATATAAGTATGCATATAATATTTTCAAAAGCATTTCTTAAATACTTTAGTTCTTGAAGTTTCCTATCTTTTGCTCTCTAAAGAACAAAATTCATTTATTCATTTGCTAAAAATAGTGTATAATTTGAGCAGGCAGCTACTAAAATAACCTCATATTCCTTTAAAAGGCACATATAGTCAGAAAATTAAAGTGAAAAAGTTTTTGCTTGGAAATATTAAATTCTCTATTTTGTAGTGAGTCTAATTCTCAGTCTGATTTTAGTATTGTCAGAGAGAAATTACCTCATACTTTTGTTTGATAATAAAAAAAAAATCTATCACTAAAAAAAGTCCGGGCATCTCTTACATATTTGTTGTCCTCTATATTTTAAACTCTCTTCCCTTCTCTCCTTAAGGATTTTTGTTTGATAACTACCTCTTGTTAGAATCCTCTGCTTCCCTTTGGTTTCTTTGGGATGGGAGGGGGAGGAGTTAACACAGAGAAGGTGTTGTTCTGGCTGGATCTATATAAGTGATGTAGCTGGTTACTAATTCTTCCAATCCAGTTCTGAATGTGTTTGGGTAATCAGCTTGTGTGTGACAAATGAATGAGATAAACATTGCTGTTGTAAACTTCACCAGATGGGATGAGGTTGAAAAGTTCTGATGTCCTTTGCCTTCGCTTTCATCACTAGGTCCTGGAAATAGAGCTGGATTAGGGACACAGCTCATCCACTAGGACTTTTCCTTAGCAGATAGTTTTTATGGTGCACTTAATGTGAAAGTATTAACTAGTACATCTGTGATTTTTATCAGGAGTATATGAAAGCAAGGCAAGTGGCAGCAAATTCAGATAGGATACTCTATAGATAGGATTCTATTTTTACAAAAACCTTAAATTGAACTAAGTCATTAAAATGGAAAAGGCAGTGTATTTTGAGTAATAAATACAATGTGTTGTCTTATATTCAATCATGTCACTTGTCACTGCCATTATCCTGCCAGTAGCCAAATGGAGCAGCTGCTCTGGCAACTGGCATATGATCAAGCATGTTCTAGAATTTATCTTGGTTCTTGTTAAAAAATAAAAATCAAGGACACCTTTCTCCTCTAACCTCAGTCATCACTTTGCAGTCCCAATGCTATGACTCAAGCCTCTAGGCTTCAGCACTGCCATGCTCATTCCCATATCTGACTTCATCTACACCCTATGTTCAAACTCTTCTCTGTCTACTGAACACCTTTTTAGATCCAGTGACTTCCCATATTCCTTGATGTTTACTCTGAAGAGAATTCCACCTCTTTCTTTGTGGTCCTACAAAGCCTGTCCTATTGGGTGAAGTGGTTGTCTTCTTCCCTTTTGGTAGTCTTTATGCACCTTTAATTCACTGTCTGAACAACCGTTTCTATTCCAAACTCTATGTCCTAGCATTATGCCTTATTACCACCATCTTCTCTCATAAATCTACTATATTCTTTGACACTACCTTGTTTAAATAATATTTAAGTCAACTCCAAAATTTGACCATCTTGTTGAAACCTTTACATATTTATGGAGTGTGTGACACCACCCCCTTATTACTGTTGCTTTCTCATCACTTTTTGGTAAAGGGGAGCTAGTTCTTGGCTTCTTGGTCTTCTGACAACTTCATCTCATAAGACTTTTCCTCACTTCTATCTTTGTATCATGTATCTCATCAAATCTTCAATGCCTCCTAATTATTGCTTTTAAATATTTTACTCTAGCACTCTCTCTTAATTTGCTCAGCTATTTTACAGTAATTCTTCATGACCTGAGAATTCCAAAACATTATTCTTATCAATCAATATAGCTCTATTTACTAAACGTCTTCATTTTTGTTCTTCCATCATCCATTATTTGATCACTTTCTTGACATCTCCTCAAACCCTTGCCCATCTCTTTCTCTACTACACTGATCCAGAAAATCTCATCTTGTATAAAACCTCTCATCTGATTTCTCTATGCCTACCATGGACCAGTAAAATGATCATGGGAAGAAATCATGCAAATTGAGGACTAAATTTCATTTTCAATTAATCAATATTGAACATTTTTTCCTGCTCTGGTTTCTTTCCCATACCCCAAGATGGCTTTTATATAGTCTTTCAAGGTTTTACTTCTAAATGTTCCTTTCTATTCTTTCTAAGAATAAATTTTTGTCTTCATACATCTGCATCTATTTTCTCTTCTCTTTATTTTTGTTAAAATGGAAGAAGAGACCTGTCTAATATATTAATTGTTCTACTTATCCCATAGGACACACTCCTGTACAACTTACCTCTTCAATTATTTCAACTATCCTTCATTTCTACCCCACATCCCCTCCCCCACAATGGTGAATCATCCTTACCAGTCTTTTTTTTTTTTAACCTAACTCTAATTTCTACCAGTCTTCAGGTATGTTCACTTTCTGAAAGCCCCCTTCCAACTCCATTAATTAAGCCAACAAAGACTTTCTTTGGTCCGTATACTCCATGCAACTACTATCTATCTCATTTCTTGACCATGGATAAACTTCTCAGAAATTCTATACCAGCTGTCTCGCTCTTTCTACCCCATTACCATTTCAATTGAATATGTCTTTTGTATAAATTAGTCAACTGAAAATTGACCCTGTCAAGGTGATAGTAACTTTTATGTTTTCAAATGCATCAAAAAATAAATAAATTTTATTTTTACCCTACTCACACTTTTAAAAGTTCTCAACAGTTGACTGGTACTCCCTCACTGAAACACTCATCTTTCTCAGTTACACTGACCCTGCAATCTGTCGGTCTTTTTCTCCTTGTCCCTGTTTCTCCTCTGCATTTTCCTCTGCCCACTGATTTGTAAATTTGGAACACTCTTAGTTTCCCTCTCTCTACATTCTCTTTTTTAAAAAAATCCCTTGACTGCATAGCATGGCTTGTATATATGCCTATGCTTATATTTTGACTTTCTAGTGTTTTCCTTCTCTTTCATAAATACCTCTTCCATGGCATTAAATACTATTCACGAGCCTATACCTCTTAAAAGTTTTTATCATTAGTCTAGATTCTCTTGAACTTCAGCTTCATAATTCTTAAATTTATTTTATTTTTCTGACATCCATTTGGATACTTCATAGACACTGCAAATAAAAATATGCCAAACTGAACCTTTCATATTAATGTAGTCACCCTCTCTTGTGTTCCTCCTTAATTTGATCAGGGACTCATATTTGATGTTTATTTTCTCTCACTTTCCCAACCATGTCATCAGCAAACTCTCTGCTTCTATGTACACCCCACCATACCCTGCTAGTCCAAACAGGGTCATCTCTTCCTGAACACCTGCATACCAAGAGCAGCCAACTTTCCCCTTAACTGCTTTTACCCCACGTCAATCACAGTGATTATTTAAAAATGACAGATTATGCAGCTTTACTGCTTTAAACCTTTCAGTATTTTCCTATACTTATAAAATATAATCCAGACTCCTTGTGGCTTAAGACCCTGTGTTATCTGACTGCTGTGTAACCCCAGAATTTCATCTCAGACTGCTCTCCTCCTTGGTTATAATGCTTTGCTCACATGTACCTTTTTATTTTTAAATCCCTTGACTACATAGCAGGACCTGTATATAAGACTCTGTTTATATTTTGACTTCCTGGTCTTTTTCTGCTCTTTCAGAACTGATCCTTGTTCCCTGAAAACTGACCCTTCATTGTTCAGGTCTCAATTTAAACATCAATCCCACAGAGAATCCCCTTTGACTACACAAGGTAACACAAATCCACCCTTGTTAATCTTTAACATATCATCCTATTCATTTCATTTATGGAACTATGACAATTTAAAACTTATTTACTTTTTATTTTCTTGTTTATGTGTCTAATTATAATACCCCCCACTAAACTGTATGCACCAAAATGTCAGATAACATGTTTCTCTTGATCTGCTTGGCCTTCAATTACTTGGCATAAGATAACTGTTAAGTGATGTCTATTCCAAATTCATTTTGAAATGTAGGAATTTTTCTTATATTTATATCACTCTATTATATTCTTAGTGAAAATATCTTCATATAAATATATATATATAAACACACAAACATTTCCACACAATTTCTGAATAATGGTAAACCCTAATTATACATGCTTATATAATAATAGTCTATAATTATGTGGTACCTTCTATTTTAGGATCTTAAACTATTAAGAGATCACTTGATGAACAAGTACATGAGTGACATTGAGTCATTAAAATAATTGTATATAGAGACCCACGTCTCAATTTTTAAGATCTCTGCTCTAACATAGATCAAACATAGGTACTAAGTACCTAGCTGACTGTTTTGACCTACTGACCCTCATTTAGGAAATGATGTGCCAACAAGTTGAAAAATATAAAACAACAAAATGAAGCCATATAGTTAAAGATTCATTTTTACTGATAGCCATGAAATGAAAACCCAGAAAGGCACAGTTATAGGAAAATAACATTTAGCAAGAATGATAAAAATAATAATTATACTACTCTTACCTGAGTACTTAATTTGTAGACAATTTTCTGGACTCTGGACTACACAATTGTGTGTGACACAGGTGGTCTGATTTCATTGTGTGGGGAGACATGTGTATCAAAAGGCAAATATGACACAATGTGCTGAATACCACCAAAGAGAAGTGTGCGAAGTACTTTGGTACAAAAAGAAGGACCCTATTAATTTTGCCAGCAGATGGTCAGGAACTGCTCTACAAACTCTGGGGCTACTATTTAAAAATGAGTAGGAGTTGGCCAGGTAGACAAGGAGAAAAATACAGAGAACGTTCTCAGAGGAGAAGAATGAATATGGAAAAGTACAGGTCATGTTTTAAGAATGATTGTGGAGTTAGAATACAGGAAAGGAGGTTGCAAGGAGCATTATCCATATTTCAGCTGGTGTTTCTGTGAACAATGATGAATCTTTAGGATCCTCTATCAAAAGTATTCTGCATTCTATGCAGGTAATCTCCATGACATTTTAGGTTAATATCATTTTTTAAAAGTCCATAGTCTCAATAACATTATTTTAAAACCATTTATATATCCAGACTAAACATTTCCTTCCATTTTTCTTAAGAACAAAAGGTCATTAACTCTGTTCAAACATGGTGGTCTTTTATCTAGATAGTTCTGCATCTTTACATGATTTAGAGTCTAAGTTTTAGGCTATCAATTTCAGGATCATTTAAAGATTAAATTGAAAAAGTTTGACTCATTAGGGCTCTGCCCATGACTTGTTTTTAAACATATGTAGAGTGGGTGGTCATCTGTGTTGAGATGTGATGAGAAGATTCCAGGAATGCCTTCTTGGTCAAATTTTTTTTTGCAGTGTTTGAGTTATAATGATAGACATGCCATGTTAGAAATTCAGCTTACTTTAAGGTACAAATAATTTTCTAACAGTTACATCCAAAGAGCATATTAAAATGATCATCTTGCTTAACTTCTTGTGTCAAATTTGAGATACTGAGTAAATCTTGTTATTTTATTGACTGAATGAATGAGTGAGTAGTGTTCTCTAATAGTCTTGGGTTCTCTAACCTTCAAACTCATGATTAGAAAATATAAGCCAGGGTTTAGAAAAACAGATTTTTATTAATCTCATTTTTATAAGCAGCCTTCAACTTACCAACTCAGAAGTTGTTTTATTTACCTTTTACTAAGGAGTTAACCTTTCTGCCTGGGCAGAAGAGGACTCTTCCTGGCTGAACTGGATGGTGAGTAGGGAGTTAATGTTTACATTATTTCTTTTCCATGTTTCATATAATTCTCCTGTTCTTGTCTGCAGACTCCTATCCTATTTCCAGAGGTAATTTTCTGCTCATTATGGTCTTTCTAAGTGTGGACCCACTTTCTCCTCATTGGCTTCCTTTCCTTTGGCATTTAAATCTAAATTCCCTGTTGTAGTGTAAGCCCTTTAGTCACTAACGAGAAAAAATTCTGTATCACAATGTTCTTCCTTGTCTTAAGTTATACTGACAGGGTAATATTCCAAACAAAATTATATTACTATTTTTTCTACCTTCTCTGCCATGTTACTTTTTCTTCCAGAATTGATGGTCTTCTAGTCGCTTTTCAGGAACTGTTTTTAATCTGTGTATAATTTTGTTTCCTATATAAGGAGGAGATGAACTTAATAGCGTCACTCTTCTGCAGTCTTCCTGGAATTCTCTTTCTTTTTTTTATTTTTAATCTTGTGAGGTGATAGCAGATCATTTATTCTTATTAAAAGGATATATTCCTTTTAGAAGGGTTTGGGAAAGGAAATAAGAAAAATACCTTGTTTTAGAGTGCCAAAGGAAATATTTGATACTACTCTCTAACAAATAAATATGATCCTATTACTCAACTGTTTCATCCTTTCTATGACCTTATGTACGTAGAGAGCAAAATCTGAACTCTTATTGGATGTTCTCCTAAATGCTTCATGATCTGGCTATTACCTTCCTATCTTCCAGGAATGTCCAGGAACTTCAGGAATAGGCAGTTTTCCTATCAATTCTAGACCTCTTATAAAAATGCGTTCATGAGCAGCTGTATGCTAATCTATGCTGGTTGAATAATACAGAGAAGTAGGATACCCATGATGAATAATCTTTCAACACTCATTGTGGAATAAAAAAAGACTGGAAACCTCTTCATGTTCAAAATAGTGTGAGAAAAAAGTATTGAACATGTAGAAGAGGATTTTCAGCAGAGAAAAGAGCCTTAGTCTATGAAATATTGAAAGAGACTCCAGGGTCAGGTACAATTGATGAGTTAGAGAACAAGTGTAAAAGTTGCACGAGGGACTGAGGTGATGGTGCACTGGTGAGATGGTGATGGGGAATACATGGGGATTACAATTAATGGCAAGTATATGTAAATTTTAAAATATTTTAATAAAAAAAAATGAAGACATCTTAAAAAAAAAAGTTGGCAGAAAATAAAAATATTAATTGAAAGCTTTTTTACCTATAATCTTACATAAAAAGGTTCATCTCACATCTCTTTCAGTTATTCTCCTCCTATACTTCCACTTCTATCTCCAAATACTTTCCTCCTACTGACTCCTTTCTCTTCCTCTTCTTTTTATTCCTCTTCCCCATCCTCTTGGCAATTGATTGAACTATTGATCTTAAATCTTCACTACTGTATTGTTATTGCTGTAATAATACCAGGTATCACTTTGAAATTTGCCATGTGACTTGCTTTGGTTACTGATGTGTGAGAGATATAATACAAACAGGTTTGATCTGTGCTTATGATGTTGGGTTTGCTTTCTTATACTTCTGATACAGCCATGGGATAACATTCCCTTGCTATCCATTGCTTCTCTTGTTGTCAGAATGAGACAAGTGGAATAGAATCATCCAAGTCACGCCATACACCTACTTCTTGAAGCACAGCTTCCCTGCCATCTGTAGATGCATGGTCAAGAATAAACTTCTATTACTAATGTTGCTAGATTGTTGTGGTATCTTCCATGCAGAAAAGGTGGCTAATATAGAAACTGAGCACAAGAGGTGAAATGCTGCCATGAAATTCTTAAAATATATGGCATTGGCTTTTGTTCTGGATGGTAGGATGATGGAAAAATTTTTATACAACTTTTGACATGTATTATCCATATTTTTGTGGTAAAAATTTAATGAAATTATCACGTTGTATATTTAAAATGTATAAATGAACATACAAAGTGGATGAGGAGATTTCATAGGGAGGTTTCAAAGATGATCTGGTTGCTGCTAGCTAAATTTGATAAAATACTACAAGAAAGTGAAGATTCAGAAAAGGATTTTTAAATTACTTTCTCATTTGCATTATTTCTGACATGTGATATGTCTTTCATATTTATTTTCTTAATACATAAACATTCTTCTTTTCTCTGGCTACATTTAATATTTTCTCTTTCCAATAGTTTTTTTTTTTTTTTACCAATTTAACCTTCCTGTGCCTTAGTATCATTTTATTTATACTTCTTGTACTTAAGTTTTATTGAGCTGGGTTTGTGGGGTTAAGATTTTTATCAAATTTGAAAATTTTCTGTCATTATTTCTTCAAATGTTTTTTTCCCCCATCTCTCCTCTCCATTTTAGAGATTCTAATTACATGTATTTCTCACCAGTTCACCAATTTAAATATATTTAAAAATATATATATTTTATTCTGTTTTGTATAACTTCTAATGCTGTGGTTTTACATATACTAATCTCATCATTTGTGGTATGTAGGCTGCTTTTTATCCCATCCCATGCATCTTTCATTTCAGATATTATTCTTTTCATCTGTAGATATTTGTTTTGGGTTATTTTTATATCTTCCATGTCCCTACATGATGTTTTGAAACTATGGGATACAATTAGGATAGCTTTTTGATAATTCTTGCCTTCCAATTCTAACATCTGTGTCAGTTCTTGACGTAGATTGGGTTATTGATTATTCTCATTATGGTCTGTGCTCACCAATGCTGTTTTATTTGATGATTTTGTTTAGATGTCAGGCATTGTGGATTTTACCTGGATTTTTATACTCCTTCAAATATTTATGAGGTTTGCTCTGGGATATTCTTTTGTTACATGAAAACAGTTTGACCCTTTTGCATCTGGGTCTTGTTTTAAAACTTTCTAGGCAGGACCTGACCAGTGTTAATTATTCTCCACTAAAAGACAGGATCTTCTTGTGTTTTCTATATTTTCATATGTGGCTATTAGGAACAGGTTCTCCTTCTTTTCTGTTTCTTTAATCCATCCTAGTATTTATTGGCTTTAAGTTTTGGGTAGTTTCCTTACTCAGATGTCTTAGTTTATCCTAAACTATAAAATACTCAAAAATACCTTTTTGAGAACAATAATTTACTCTTTTAAGGTTAGATTAGAAATATTCTTTTTATTTATATCTGTCTTTTTTAATATAACTTTATTAAAAACTATCATTTCCATTTAAAAATATAAAAATAAGTGGAAGATATATGTTCTAAGAATGGGATGGTGTTTCCATTCTACAACAGGAACAACAGAAACTACAATTAAAAGTATTGACAAATTTCAGATAAATTTGAAGCTCATGTTTTTCATAAAATGCCATTAAAAGTAATTGAAAGACTATAACAAATTCATGAAAAATATAATATTCTTTTTATATAAGAATTACTTATTTTAGGCCATCCTACCAAAAGCAATTTACAGATTCAATGCTATCCCAATAAAAATCTCAATGACATTCTTCAAGGAAATAGAACAAATATTGACGAAATTCATATGGAGACACAAAAAAACCTGATGAGCCAAAATTCTCCTGACTAATTAAAGGGGAATGGAGGTATCACAATCCCAGATTTCAAACTTACTACAAAGCAATAATAATTAAAACAGCTTGGTACTGGAATAAAAACAGACACACAGACCAATGGAACCATATAGAAAACCCAGAAGTAAAACCACACCTGATCTTTGACAAAAGAGGAAAGAATATTCAGTGGAACAAGGAAAACTTATTCAATAAATGGTGCTGGCAAAATTGGTCTACCACATGCAGGAAAATGGAACTAGACCACTACCTGACAACATGTACAAAAATCAGCTCAAAATCGATAAAAGACTAAATGTAGAAGAAACATAGGTAAAACACTACAAGACATACAGCTCAGTAACACCTTTTTCAGGCATCACTCAAAGCAATAAAAATGAGAGAGAAAATAAACTGCTGGGACTATATCAAGTTAAAAAGCTTCTGCACAGCAAAAGAAACATTAACCAAAACAAAGAGACACCCCACCAACTGGGAAAAAAAATCTTTGTACCACACACAACTGACCTGGGTCTGATCACAGAGATATACAGGGAACTCACAAGACTCAAGAAAAACAAAGTAAACAACCCAATCAAAAAATGGGCAGAAGACCTTAAAAGATACTTCTCCAAAGAAGACATACAAAAGGCGAACAGGCACCTGAGAAAATGCTCAACATCCCTCATAATCAGGGAAATGCAAATTAAAACCACATTGAGATACCACCTCACACCAGTAAGAATGGCACATATCAAAAAAAAACTAACAACAACAAATGTTGGCGAGGATATGGAGAAAAAGGAACTCTACTACACTGCTGGTGGGAATACAAGTTAATTCAACTACTGTGGGAAGCTGTATGGAGTTTCCTAAGTCTACTAAAATAGAGCTCCTAGGGATCTACCTAAAGAACACAAAAACACCATTTCAAAAGAGTACTGTACCCCTATGTTTATTGCAGTGCTATTTATAATTGGTAAGACCTGGAAACACCAAATGCTCCAAAATAGATGACTGGATCAAGAAAATATGGTACATATACACAATGGAATATTATTCAGCAATTAAAAAAAGATAAACTGGAGACATTTGTAGAAAGTTGGATGGAGCTAGAAGGAAATATGCTTTTTTGATTGCTGAATAGTAAACTAGATGCATTCATACAAACATGGATGAAACTGGAAGGGATTATACTCAGCGAAATAAGTCAGAAGGCAAAAGAAAAATACCAGATGGTCCTACCCTAGGAGGAATATAAGGGAACCAAATAAGGATCAAGGAAAGAAATAAGAACAATAATAATAACAATAAAGACACAACAAAAACTAAAAATAAAAAGACAAGGAAAAATTGAGGACACTTGATGGGGAGGGGCGAGGGGGAGGGTTGAGGGCAGACAGGAGCATGGGGGACTGATGTGAGGGTGCACTGGTGATATAGTGATGGGGAATACATGGGGATTACAATTGATGTCAAATATATATAAATAAAGGAAAAAAATTTAAAAAGTGGGAAAAAAGAAGGAATTATATTTAGTGAAATAAGTCAAAAGGCAAGAGAAAACGATCAGATGCTTTCACTAGTAGGAGGAATATAAAGAAACAAACAAATGAAAAAAGGGCTCAAGGAAAAGAACAACAATGAAAAACAAAAGAACCAAAAGACAGACAATTCAAAGGCACCATGAGGGTCAGGAGGGGAGGGATCGAGATGAGGGCAGAAAGAGTACAAAGGACTGGGGTGACGGTGCACTGGGGAAATGGTGGTGGGAGCTCCATGGGGACTACAATTGATATCAAATATGTACAAATAATAATATGATGGGAAAAATAAGGAATAGACAACTTACAAAGAAAGGTACAAATGTACAATAAAGGTTATCACCATTAATGATAAAAAATATAAATAAAGCAGCAAGGCAACAATGAATATGCACATTAAAATAATAAATGCACCTGTCATTGTCCCTTTTGGATGAATTCCATGATACAGGACTGCTAGAACGTACTATAACAACATTTGGGGGACTTTTGATACATTTTATATTTGCAGTGAAAGAGTTACAGACACAGTAACACACCCGGGAGATATACTTTGAAATGTTGTGTATGTATGCATTTTTAAAAAAAGGCTGGAGAAGCTTGTGGTATAATAGTAAAAATAACAACCTTCGCTTATGGATTCTTGGATTGAATCCTATTCTGACTTCTTACTAGGTATTATTCTGCTAGTACTTTCTACTAGATTATTTTTTTTTCTTTGGAATGATATGATATAATACATGTAAAGGACTTAGAAAATTTCCAGGAAATTATTATTACAGATAGCTACTTATATTGTCAATCATCTCAAATAATAATGGTTTACATAAGATTTTGACATAGTGTCAAGAGAGAAGATTAAATTATAAATTTATAAAATGTATGTTAAAATTTTTTTTAAAAAAATGGATTATGAGTTAAAACAACATTTCAGCAGATATTTCTGGTGCCGCTTTTTGGTTTTATATATTTTCTGTAAAAGCTTTTAAAATCAGAAAAATAATTTAAATTAAAACACATAACTAAAATATCCTTTATTAAAGTGTCTTCCCTAATTCCTTGGTTAATTGCTCCTTCTTCATTCTTCCATAGCTTCTATTAGGGAATTGTGATCTAATGACTTGTTTACATTTCTGTCTCTGCCACTAGACTCTGAACTCCTTGAACACAGGGATCAAGTTTTGTTTAACTTTTTGTCCCCAGTGTCTGACATATAATAGGTCTGTTAGGTATTAAAATCACCCTTATTTAAGTAAAATCTAAAGCCTTATAGCTGTAACTTTCAATCAGTGGTAGAGAGAATAGCACTTGTGGTATTTAAAAGGCATATTCTACATTAAAATATAATTTTATATTTGGAAAATGAAAAAGATGCCAATTACAGAAGATAGTTTAGCATGTCATCTTGGGTGGTGGTGATAGCCTTTGGTGTCCTCAGTGGGGCAAAAGGGAGGCCACCCTGGAAAGGTTATAGAATTTTGGGCTGGAATAATGCTCTGTGTGTGTGTGTGTGTGTGTGTGTGTGTGAGAGAGAGAGAGAGAGAGAGAGAGAGAGAGAGAGAGAGAGAGAGAGAGAGAGAGAGAGCGCGCGCGAGAGCGAGCATGTGTTTTCAGTGTCTACTTGTGGGAAAAGGAGATTTGACTTTGACATACATGCTTTTAGATAAGCCTTTGGAGAGAAATCCTCTAGGTGAGAAAAGGGCAAAGCAAAGCCATATTGGTTTCAAAGTGTGCTATTTTTTCTAAATAGGATACGGCCCAAACACTCATTATCCTTTCTCTTGGCCTCTTGGCTCTCCTTTCCATGGCATCTTATGACCTCATGACTCTGAGATGGTTTTACTAAATACTTAGGGATATATAAAAGTATATATGAGAAGTCTATAAGAGAATATAAATTATCTTGCTCACAAAATATAGTTCCTATCCTTTCATAGCTAACTGAATTCCATTCAATTTCACATCAATTTTTAGGAATGGACTGAACCCACCAGAAAGCCCCATTTTTTTCTATGTCCCACTCCATTCTACAATTAGGGTTTAAAGGCTTTCTTGTCTTCCTGTAGGCTTCTCCTTTGGTCAGAGAGCAGGGAGGACTTTAGGGAAAGTCTGCTTCTTAGATGTTATGGTTTGGACTTATTTTGATAATAGTTCAATAGTTGAGCTCCACAGTGTTCCAATAAAAGAGCTGAACAGATATTAATGGAGCATTTGTTCTGCATAGGCTGCATTGTAATTCTAGAATATTCCTTTATTCATAGTAATATTCCTTTATTCGTGGTAATATTCCTTTATTCATGACTTGAATATTCATAACATAACCCCAAGAAAATACTTTTGAGGTACTAGCTGATGTAAATCTTACTTAATAAAAATGACTTTCTATTATTTTTCATATTTATTCCATCTTCTTTCTCTAATATCTTTACTTTTTATAAATTATAGATCTTTTTATAAATTATAGATTTTTAAAATTATAGATCTTGACTTTTTTTCATTTAAAATACAAGTGTTTTGTTTTCTTTTACATTTTTTGTTGTAGTTGTTGTTCTTTCACATTCCCCCTAAAAGTGAAGCCATCTGATATTTTTCTCTTGCCTTCTGACTTGTTTCACTGAGTATAATTCCTTCTAGCTCCATCCATGTTATATAAATGGCCCTAGTTTATCATTTTTGATTGCTGAATAGTATTCCAAAAACAAAAGAAAGCTCAAGGAAATGGGCAATTACAGCCAAAAACAAACAAACTCAACAAGATCAAAAAGTTAAAGATAGACCAAAGGAACATGGTGGGAGAGGTAGGGAGGGGAGGGCTAAGACAGGGAGGAGGGCATAAAGAGCACAAGGGTCTGAGGTGATGGTGCATGGGTGAAATGGTCGTGGGAACTTCCTGGGGACTACAAATGTTGTCAAATACAATTAAACAAATCTAATAAAAGAAAATAAAATACATACAAGTTATTAAAGATTCTTAGATACATGATTTTAAAAGTTTGCATAAAATTCCATTATATGAATATATCATCAATGTGTTCAATAAGGAGATATTCAATATAGGTAGTTGAAAAAATGAAGTTGAAACTACTGAGAAAATATGTAAATTTATCCATTCATGAGTTCATTCAAGTGAACACTTTTTTTCCTGATGGTTTCATTTTTATTTTTATCCTCTTACTATCAAGTGAGAATTATTTTTGTTTACTTTGAAGCTTAAACTATATTATCAAGCAATAAAATAACAAAGGAGTCCATTGATATAAGTTTTTATAGAAGTTTTATTTGGTGGTTTTATTTCAGTCATTGATTTGTTTAAATATCACATGTGAGTGAAATCATAAAGTGCTTGTCTTTTTCTGTCTGGCTTGTTTCACTCAATTACAATAGATCTATGTTGTCACAAATGGCAAATATTTCATCTTTCTATAGTAGAATAACATTCCTGTGTGTGTGTGTGTGTACATACCATACCTTCTTTTATTTATTTATACGTACAAGATCTGGGGTACAGGCCAGAGTCGCGGGCAGTGAGAGGATTCACCAGAGACAGAGTGGGGAGTAGAACAGGCAGACTGACTGAAGCACACTGCTGAGGGGAGCAGCGGGCACAGCAAGAGAGGTCTGCCGCACCATGTGGGTCCCCTCCCTGGCCAGCGGCAGGGATCAAACTCATGCTGCAGTGGCTGCGGTTTGCTTCATAGTGCATTGCTTAATCCACTGTACCACCAGGGAGGCTCCTATGCCATACCTTCTTTATCCATTCACCAGTCAATGAACTTGGGTTGTTGATTCAAACTTTGGCTATTGTAAATAGTGCTGCTAGAAACACTGGGATATACAAATCTTGTTGATTTCGTGGTTTTGTGTAATATGATTATTTTTCTGTAGTTTCTCTTTAATATCTGATTTTTTAAAAATATGTGCTTTCTCTCTTTCATTTGTGAATTTGACTATAGGTTTATCTATTTTGTTAAATCTTTTTGAAGCATCAATTCATAGTTTTGTCAATCCTTCAACTTCTCTTTGTGACCTATTATCAATCTGCTCCAGTTTTTATTATTTTCTTTCTTTTATTGCTTTTTGGTTTTGCTTTTCCTAGTTTATTTAGATTCTTTATGTGCAATTTTAGATTTCTTGTTTGTGTTCTTTTTTGTTTCCTGAGGTAGGCTTGTATTGCTATGCACACTGTTCTTAGTACTGTTTTCACTGTATCCCATGGTTTCTAGTAAATTGTGTCTACATTTTCATTTATCTTTAGGTATTTTTTAATTTCAAATTTGATTTCCTCATTGACCCAATAGTTATTCAGTAGCATGTTACGTATTCCTCACAACTACATTGTTTTCCTTATTTCAGCTGGTTGATTTCAAGTTTCATACCACTGTGACCTGAAAAGATGTTTGATGTAATTTAATCTTCATAAATGTACTGAAACATTTTTTGTGTCCCCACAGATGGTCTGTCCTTGAGAGTATGCTCTGAACACTTGAAAAAAATATTTATTTTGGTGCTTTGGGGTGAAATGTTCCATGAATATTAAGTCTACCTCATCTAGTTTGTCACTTAAGGTCATTGTTTCCTTGGTGATTTTCTGTCTAGAAGAGCTGTTACTGTAAGAGGGGTGTTAAGATAGTCTATAATTGTGTTGCTATTAATGTCTGCCTTTTAGGTCTGTTAATATTTGCTTTATATATTTTGGTGCTGCTAAATTTGGTATATATTGATAATTGCTATATCTTCCATTTACATTCATTCCTTCTTTACTTCTGGATTTTCAAAGGAAAAGTACGTCATGACTTTTCTGATATCCCAATATATTGTCTGTCTTTATCTCTTATTTATCTATTTTGGTTGGAAGTCTATTTTTTATAAGAATAGCAGTTTCTGCCTTTTAAAAATTTCTATTGCTTTAGAGTATCAGTTTCCATCTCTTGATTTTAAGTCTATATGTGTCTTTATTGCCTAAGTGAATCTCTTACAAGCAACACATGATTGAGTTTTGATTTTTAATTCATCTGACTACTCTGTGTCATTTGATTGGTGGATGTAATCCATCAGGGCCAGGGAAGCAACTTGATTCAGATTCTCTGCATCCAGAATGGCACTGAAGCAGGAATGTATACATGTGGTACTACTTATCATACAGGGCTGTAACATCTCTCAGATTTTCCTGTAACATAGTTTGGTGCAGAGGTACTGAAAATGTCAAGACATAGGAAGGGGTAAAAGCACCGTTTCCTGAAGGCCAGGACCATTCCAGGATGTGAACAACATTCCACAAGTCTTGAGGGAAACATGTTTATGGGACAGAGAACATAGGGTCTAAAAATAACTTAGAGCTGAGAATGAAAAACCCCAAATAGTTTTGGGCTTTCTGTTCTTGTATCATTAAATCTTATACTTGTTCTTTGTGATCACATCTGATTATGGGTACAAGAAAAAACTATTGTTCAATGCTGAACAAGGTTTCTTCCTGATGTGAAGAGTAGAATTGATACCATGGGTAATGTGCAAAACAAAACAAATGTAAATAGTCACAGAATTAGTCTAACAAATGTAGCGTATTAATGCTAATAATCAAAATGTAAGTTTCAGAATGTCTACAGAAATTATATAATTGAAGTCATTTCAAGTGAAGTTTTGCTTTCTTATTTGGTCTTGATATTCTTTCTGTTGTCAAGTCCATGTTTTATAATCCAAAAAGGCAAGAGATATTAAGGTGTTTCAAATACCTAGAATTCTTTTTCCTATTACAAATTTACTCATATTTTAGCTGTAATCTGGTGTCACATAATATTCATGCTAATAAAATACATATGTTTCACTTTGATGAACTATGCAACTAATCTCAACATTATATGAAAATTCCAGTATAGTTACAAAAATAGATAATAGTTTGGTTAAGACTATGTCAGCATTTTGTAATGAGTACCTATTCAAAAATTATAACTTGACCAACGGATTTTATACTTAGATTTAATGTGGTCTCCGAGCTCTCAACCAGAGCAATTTTTCTTTCAAAGTGATTATTCTCATACAGATTTGACATTTTTTAGTATTAGACAAGTATACAAGGACCAGAGTGCTCATTGCATCATCACTTCAAATGTCCTATTATTACTGAAACATACTTGAGTGCAAAATAGAGAGAAGAACTGTTCTTGTTCTTGTTGGCTGCTTTTGGACTTATGTCATAGACTATCTTATGAGAAAAACAATTTATTCAAATAGGGAACTCTTGTCTGGGCTCCATAAGAGTCAATACATACCCTTTGTTGTTAAGTTACTATTTTTATTCTAGACTTTCTAAATTATTTTCTTATTTGACTGTTTCAAAAATCAACCATTCTAAGAATCTGTTTATCTCTAATCCTCTCAAGTAAATTGGCTATTTCCTGAAATCTGTAAGACCATTTCTATTATTAACATTTTGTTTCTGTAGTTTGTTTTTCAACAGATGTTTTCCTACTTATTTGTACCTTTGAAGACAGGGAGTAAGTGCATTATGCCAGCTTTGAATTCCTACTGACAAAGTTCAGTGCCTTATATACACACAGATTTAATACTCCTAGGCCCATAGACCCTATTTGTTGGAATGAAACTTTTAGTCATCGTCGTTGCCGTCATCATCATCATCTAATCCCATGTCCTCAGTAGTCTCAAGTTACTAAAGTTGCTATTTAGCAAGTTGCTAAATCATTGCTATAGCACTTGGTCATTTATAAGATTTTCTGTTCTGGTAACTTCTTGAGGAGAGGGTTTGACCCTGTTTTGTCCCTTTTTTTAAAAAAATTTTTTTTTTCATTTATGCACACAAGAGCTGGGGTACAGGCCAGAGTCACAGAGGTGAGAGGATTCACCAGAGACAGAGCAGGGAGCAGAACAGGCAGATGGACTGAAGTACACTGCTGAGGGGAGCAGTGGGCACAGCAGGAGTGGTCTGCCACGCCATGTGGGTCCCCTCCCTAGCCAGCAGCAGGGATCGAACTCGTGCTGCAGTGGCTGCGGTTTGCTTCATAGTGTGTTGCTTAACCCACTGCGCCACCAGGGAGGCCCTGTTTTGTCCCTTTTTATGAACCCACTTCACCTATGAATTAGACATGGAAATGAAACATAGTCCTTTGAAACTGATCTAATACTGGTAACTGCTTTCACTCAATTGAATCTGCTAAGTTGATGGTATAAAGACCCAGCTCAATGATCTAACATCTTATGCCTGATGACAGAAAGTCTTACTTTGCAATTATCATACATCTCTTTCTCTCTTTAATAGGAAGAATGAATCAGGGACCAAGGATTTTACTCATCTTCCAAGAATTAAAGACATATTAAATGCTCATTATATTATCTGAATAGGTGAGACAATTCACTAACAAATTGAAGCTTGTTTGTCCTGTCCTCCTAGGAATTATTATTAAGAGTATTTAGAATGAAGGATCATCTCTCTGGTCATAGGGGCAGAATAAATGGAAATTAAACATTATTCTATTTGTATTAGCTCCATTCGCCAACCAAATGAACTCACCATGTGCAGACTGTTCTGCAGAAGGTGTTAATTCACAATGATTCAAATTAACATTAATATTTGCCGACATTGCCTTTCATTTATCTTAGCTCATTTACTTTATCATAAACTAAAGCTGAATTAAATATTACTATATGCAGAAGACATTTAAAATGGTTATGCAGTACATCAAGCCTTATAAGGCATTAATCTTCATTACTGAGGCGACATTTGATAATTCCCTTAAGAATGCACCACTTGAGTTACTAGTTTCCTCCAGGGAAAAGATGAATACTTTGAGATAGAAGCTCTTGTATGTTATACAAATAAAGAATTTCTTACAATAAATTTAAGAATGGAGTCCAGTAAAACCAGAAATGTAATGTGAGAGATTGATAGTCCCAGGTTCTCATTTCTCCTTGTAACCTTGCCTTTGGTATCACCCTTCCATACTGTCCTTCGACTTGACTGCATAACTTCCTTTGATGAATAAGACAAAAAATTTACACAAGAAGTTTGAAAAATGTTTGTGCATTCCCACTTATTTACTGGAAATCTTGTTGCTACTAGGCTACAGGATGGAGGGAGGGGAGAAGGTAGAAAGGAACAGATTTGCCTTAGTTGAGTCCATCTGAGATCAACCACCCCTAGTCTACATGGTACACGTAAGTGAACACAGCCTCGATCAACTGGACTTAGCCCTGATCAGAAGAACTGCTCAGCAGAGTCATAGTTTTATGAGAAAATAATTAATGGTGTCTGCTTAAGCTACTAACCTTTAGGATGGCTTGTTACATAGTATTATTGTGGCAATAGATAATTGATAGTGACTGGTTTTCCTACAAGAGTATGTGAAATGGAAAGTTCATTTGTATAAGACTACCTAATAAATTTAGGTCTTAAGCTTTTTGAAAAAATTGATTATAAAAGAGAGAAGATATAGTGTTAAATTGGAAATTAAAAATCTTTTCAAAAGGAATAAGAAAATCAGAGAAAATGAGAAAATTTACAGTATATATATATTATCATGAGGGGTCCACATTCAGAGCCACCTCCATCAGTCATCACACTGGAGGATATGGTATCAATATATGAATTTTGGGGTGACACAAACATTCAATCCATAGTATTATATTTCTAAACCTCTCATAATTCATGACCTTCTTACTTACAAAATATAGTTATTCTATTTCAATAACCCCAAAAGTCTTAACTCATTCCAGCTTCAACTCAAAAATTTAAAGTCTCATTTAAATACCACCTAAATCAGATATGAGTGAGATTCAAGATATAATTTATCCTGAGGCAAATTTCTCTCTAGTTGTAAACCTGTGAAGCCAAACAAGTTATGTGCTTCCAAAATACAAGGATGGGACATTGAACAAGATAGACATTTTCATTCCAAATGGGAGAAAGAAATGGGATAATAAGTCTCAAGTAAGTCCAAACTCCAGAGCAAACTCCAAGTGACCTTATGGTCTAAGAATAATCCTATTTGGCTCAATGCTGGGGTGTCAGCATCACCTTTAGGGTTCAGCTGGATGGCCCTGCAATGTTTCTATGATGGGGACTCACTCTTCTTTGGAATGTGATGATTAGTCCTGGATTAAGGTCCCACAGCTGCAGCTTTGCTGGGTAGACACACATTTGAAATCTAGATGGAAGCAGCCACTCTTTTACTCTGCCAAAGCCCTTGCCATAGCTCTTAGTGAGGCCACCAATCTGAGGCAATGCATGAGGACCTCCTGGCCCATCATTACGGAGAGGTAGCCCCTGACCTTAACCTTTGAACTGCAGGCCTATAACAGCAGTGGCAGCTCTCGAGAATTTCCTTCAGGGATATTTGTCTAAGAGAGTATCTTCTACTGAGATATGATCCACACCAATCTCTTTGTGAAGAGTTTGCTTGGCCACAGCCTTAGAATTCTCACTTTTTGCAATATGATTTAATTTTCTATTTCAACTGATATATATAATATGTAGGTATGTAATATATACGTGTGTGTATTTATATAGTTGATACAAACTGAACTTAATCACCATTTAAAAAGTCCATATCATAAACCCACTTATTTCCTGTTGAAATGCAAAATTAGTGTGTATTTAATGAGGCACAGAAGCTGGGATGAATTTATTAATTTTTTTCAAAGATTCAGCTTTTGGTTTCCTTGATTTTCCTTAAGCTTTTTATTTTCACTTTCATTCATTTAGATTTTCACTTTTTTAATTTCCTTTCTTGTGCTGGATTTGAGTTTAATTTGTTCTTTTTTACTCACATTTCTTAAACTACTGATAAGAACTTTATTTTTCAAATGTAAATACTTCATCCTATAAAAAATATCCCAAATAATACTTCAGTTGCATTCTGTAAATTTTTGATATGTTGTTAATTCACTTCAATATTTCAAAATTTTCCTTGAAATTTTATTTTGACCCATGGTAATTAAGAGTACAAAGTTTAATCTCCAAATATTTGGGATTTTCCAGGTTTTTTTTACCCCTTGATATTTTGTAATTTAATTGCACTGTAATCCAAGGACATACTTTTATGATTTATATTCTTTTAAAATTGTTGAGGTCCATTTTATGACACAGATTATGGTTTATATTAGTGATTGTGTCATGTGCAATTGAAGATAATGCATGTTTTGGTATTTTATAGAGTAGTCTAGAATTGTCAGATCAGCTTGGTTGATAAGTGTTCATATTATATAGTTTCAATTCTAGTAATTACTGAAAAGATTGTTGAATTTGTTAATTGTGAATTTGTCTAGTCCTTTCAATTTTTACTTCATTTATTATGTCATTATGTAACATCCCTCTTTATTCCTAGTAATTCCTTATTTTTAAGTCTACTTTTTAAAAAGTAATATAGCTATTCCAGTTGTCTTTACATTAGCATTTGCATGATTTTGTTTCCATTCTTTTTACTGTTATTTGTTCATAACTATAATGGATTTCTTATAGACAATATATAGTTTGGTCTAGTTTTTATTTAATTGGAAAATAATTTTTTATTTAAACTGGTTGCTAGACCATTCACATTTAATGTGATCAATGGTATAATTGTAAAAAGGTCGTATTACTTGCTGTTTTATATTTTCCTACCTGTTCATAGATTCCCCTTTTCTAACTTCTGTTTTCTTTAATTTTCTCTAGTATTTTTAATGTTTTAACTTTATCTTTTCTATCAACTTACTGATATATTCATTATATGTTTTATATTTCTAAAACAGAAGAGGTTACCCTAGAGTCTAATATATATATAGACACATACATATATGTATACACACATATATAGTATATTTAATTAGACATACATATATGTTCTATCAAAGTCTACCTTAGATAATATACTACTTTATATATAGTGTAAGAACTTTATAGCATTATGCTCTCAATTTCTTTGTTCCCTATGGTTGTCATACATTTAATTTTACATTTACTATAAATAGACAATAAATTACAATGCTTTATTCTTTTCCTGATGAAAAATCCTACTCTTTCTTAAAGAGTATTGGATTTCCTTAGTAATTATTTACCTGAGACAATTTTTGCCTCTGTTTGGAAACATATTTTTGCTGTTGAACGTTAAGCACCTTCTGTAATAAATTTGATAATAATAAGGCATAATTGCAGAATGTCACATTTTCTTGCAAATTAGCAACCAAGGGTTTTATGAACCTAAAAAAGGAAGAGATCTACAAGTAGAAATCCGTATGTCTTTCCTTCTGCTAGACCTATAAATGTGGAGATTTGAAATAATGTAGATAGGAGTTGGGCCAAGAGTTTAGGTTTATTGTTGCTATGGTTACCTTTAGGGAACCACCCCTTTCAAATTCCTCTAGGGATTCCTTGTGTTAAGGTGATTTGCCAGAGGGGTTCTTAATTCAGGAGTTTTCTTATATCAACTTTGTGCTAAACCTGGTGGTGTTTATTTCCCTACTCTTGTTTCACACTCTTCCATCCATATTCTGATATTATTTGTTACATTGTGCTTTGTGAGTAGGTGGTAGTAGCTGACATTAAGTCTTAGTCTTAGATTGGTATGATGTCACAACTCTGGGTGTCTGGGCCCCCATGCCTCCCCAAATGTAGTAGTCCTGTGCCCTGCATGTAATCCTGCCATCTCTCAGCAGTAGAATGTTTGTTTTCGTTGTTCCCCTCTTCCATCTGCAATTGATTTTCATCCTTGTCCTCAGGGTGACAGTAATTTTTTACTTTTCCCCTCCATAGTTTAAGGCTTGGATCCATAGCAGAAGGTGGCAAGTAGAGTCCTCATATAGTGATTGGTCTATACATTACAAAACAAATTTTAAAAATTTTCATGACTATCCTAGATCTTTTCAATCTTTTCATGACTATCCTAGATCTATGGAAAACATTTAAAAATTATGGAATCTCTTAATTTTCTTATCTCCTAGGAACTTCACAGCATCTCCAGAGTATATTTGGCCTCCACGAGTTTTCCAAGCAACCCAATTAAACCCACCTGTTCTACATATTCACCAGCTGTATCTTATCTCTCCCTGCAAGCACTTGTCTTGTTAGATTTTGGGCTATTAGATTGCCCTGCAATTTCAGCTTTCAATAGTTTTAAAGAAACTCATGAATTCTTTTGGCTCTTTTATGTTATATGAGTGTAAATGACATTTTTTTCCCAGTTTCCACATTGCTGGGTAGAAATTAAATTTGATAATAATGAAGCATAATTGCAGAAATGATCAGAATTTCATATTTTCTTACAAATTAACAACCAAGGGTTTTATGGACCTAAAAAAGGAAGAGATCCACAGTAGATGAAGATGTGTTATGTTTTGTTCCTGAAATACTTGCAAAGAGATTATTCGCACACTCTAAGCACTGCAAGTGAAGGTAGTATAGATTGCCAAATTCTTTGGAATAGATAAAATTATTTCAAAGCAATGAGGGGCTGACACTATCAATTCATATGTTGCACAGGATTATCATTAAGGCATTATGTCATGGTTTAAATAGCAACATTCTTTTTCTTCCTTAGTGGTTTATAAAATAACAGTAAGTTTTTTAACTGATGGCATACTCTCTACTGTTATCTGTGGGCCAGGTTTTCTGTCAGTAGAGTGATAGATAACTTTCAGATTAGGCACAGAGTCTTAAGTACCTACACAATTAAAAATATACATTTATGTAAGCTGAGACATTAAACATTTCTTATTTGCAATTTCCTTAACATATATTTATGAGGTTTTCATCTGTTATACTGGAAAATGGACAAATGATTTCTGATGACTTGGAATGTAGATATGCTGTATTTTAAATGAGAGAAAAGTAGACTAAATTTCTCTGGCTGTATTCTCAAAATTAACAATTGTTGGTACTTAAAATTTCATCTTGGAACAATAGTGATATGGTGTAGACAGGAGGAAAAAGCACTGAAAAAACTACACTGTCAGTGAAGAGAAACAAGAGAGCACCAACAATTTCATTGAACCAGCTTCTAAGGATTACCTGGGTCAGCGCCTTCTTTACATATTGTTCTAATAACAATAAAATCATTGCAAAATGATGAGACTGATCTCTTTGCTACATATCCAAAGGAATCTACTCTTTCTTTGACAACAGTATCACATATATCTGGAGTGGGTATGGGGGGGGGATTCTTAATCAGAAAGTTGATTCTGGTTCAATGCTCTCTGCCAAGGAGACATCAGTGTATTGCAGCATTCTGTATGTTGACTCCCTAAAAAAAACTGGTTCGCGGTTCAATATTTACTTACAAAAAGAGTCCTATAACATTTTACCAAATCTTTATCGTTCTTAACTTTTTTTTTTAAAGTTTGAGCATCCCTGTGTCAAAAACTCCATAGTAATTTTTAAGGCAAAAATGAAGTAAAATTAAGAGTTGTATCAAATTAAGATTCCATCCTTCCACAGACACTTGATATCTTTGCTTTACATTAGGGCTCTATCTTTAATCTTTGATTCTAAGTGAAATGTAACATTCATACATGTCATATGTTAGGGAATAAAGTAGAGTTGGGACCAGACAAATATTTGGTTTCCTTGTGTTTAGTTAGTTTTATCATTCATAAAAATTCCAAGTGAAGAGATATGCCACATGCTGGTATAATTTTTGTAATGTATTTCTTTGGTAGTATTTTAAATAACAGGGAGTACCAAAAAACTGATCATTATGGAGGGATTTAACCTCAGCTAGCTATTTTATAACCAATGCTTTATTCCAGCTCTATAATTAACATCTAAAATTAACATTTTTCAACATGACTTTAAACATTAGAGAATCTAAGTAGATATAAATACTAAAAGTACTATTGCTTTGCACTTTTTAGGACTTTCAAAACGGAACTAAAGGCAATCTCTCTCCACATGAAATATGGCATGCTACATACTTTGGAACTGTTTTATAGTTTTAAATATTTTTTATGCAATTGGGTATAACTATTTCCATATGCTTATAAAGAGTAAAAGAAGGTAGCAGCAGAGATGCCGAAATGTTCTATGTCCTTTTGCATTACTAGCCCATAAGAGAACTTGTCTCTTCTTATCTCTAGTCCATTAGTAAATGGAATCTATTCACTTTCCTAAATACTAACCTGAAGATGTTGTTTAATGTACCATAAACAAATCTTATGAATTTTTTACATGATTAAAATGGTCATAACTATCCAATGTTTCTTGCTGATTGAATCTGCCACTTCTGTTTACTAGGAAAATAAATAACACATGTTTGCTCTCTTTCTAAAAGGTTCCTATTTATTCTGTGGTCATTTCCCACTTATAATATTTCCAGCGTAATTTCATAAAACAGCTTTTATATGACTTGAAAAAAAGTCCTTATTGTACATTGTCTTCAAATATTTTGCCTTTGAGCTCTGCATTTTTATTTGAAGAAACATCTAACCATCCAGTTTTTCTTTTTCTTTTTTTTTTTTTGAGGACTATATTAGAGTTGGAATTTAAAAAATGAAACAGCTGTATGCCTTGCATATACAGAACAGTCAGAATTCAGCTGTTCGAAAACTTTTACCTCCCTTCCCCCACCACATTAACAGGACTTGTGTTATAGGACAGGGAGGGGGCACGTGTGTCTAATTTATGGGTGTCAAAGAAAAACAAAAAACAGGGCATTTGTCAGAGAACTCATTAGATGAACAAACATGCAGAGAAAACAGTCTAATAAGAAAAATCCTAATTTTATCATATCTTATGACATGAATGCCACCGGTAATGCAGTTTATGCCCCTTTTCAATGATGTAAGGCCTGTAAGAAGTTTAAAGAACGAGTCCATGTCGTATGCTGACATCATTTGAACTGAGATTTGAGGCTTGTTTCTATACAACCACATCCATATAATCGTATCTAACTACACATGCATCAATGTTTATCTGCAGTTGCACTTCCATGATATGACTTATTCTGCTCGTATTTTAAATAATTTGTGGGTTTGTCTTCTTTCCTTTTCAACATGGGAGCTTCTATTTATCTTTCCATTCCCTGATACCCTTATGTAAAGGCTCTTGGTTATTTTTTTATATATATTTTTAATTTATATATATTTGACATCAGTTGTAATCCCCATGTATTCCCCATCACCATTTCACCAATGCACCATTACCTCAGTCCGTTGTGCTCTTATCTGCCCTCAACCCTCTCTCTCTCCCCTCCCCACCAAGTGTCCTCAATTTGTCCTTGTCTTTTTGTTTTTATTGTGTTTTTATTCTTATTCTTATCCTGGATGCTTATTTGGTTCCCTTATATTCCTCCTAGGAGGGGAAACCATCCGGTATTTTTATTATTCAGCAATCAAAAAAGATAAACTAGAGTCATTCATAAGAACATGGATGGAGCTGGAAGGGATTACGTTCAGCGAACTGTCAGAAGGCTCTTGGTTATATTAATAGACAATCTAGAGCCAGCTTAGGGGTTAGGTGTTCTTCAGTCATGGTGTTTATGTAGTTGGTTCACTGTTTCCTTCTCCAACTCCTGAGGACAAATCAATGTTGGGAAATTTAAATTTCAATATACATAAAGAATACAGACAATTATATACAGTGATATTATAATGGTCTATTAAAAAGCATTAATTGTATAATAAATTTAATTGACCATATATGTAGTAATTAAATGATTTTCATAAAAAGTCATCGAACCCTCAAACTGGAAATTACTTTAAATTCAATCACCTCATGTTACAGAATTAAGAAACTAAGATTTAGATGTTGGACATAGGTAATAACTTTATTTCACTTTCAGTTTCAATTTTCAGGAAAATTGTAAGCATCCCAATAGCCTTCCAATTCAATTGCTAGTGACTCAACATCTTATGCTCAGAAATTTTCTCTGTTAACCTTGCTGAAATAAGAATTATGTCATTAGCATCTTAATGATATTTACTGTTGAATTTATACCCTAACATGATAAACATTTCTAAGACTTACAATTTTAATATTATTATTATTTTACCCCTGCTATGCTTTGTTAAAGGTGATTTCCATGGGATTTTAGCCATTCCATTTCTGTTCAGCAAATTTAGTGGGTTTTCATAGTGCAAACTGACAAGAGGTAATGATGAACTTTGAAAGACTATCTGATAGAGTCTAGAGTAACCCAGAACTTCTTAGTAAGGAAGCCAACCTCAGGCTGGAGATACTGTCAGATAGTTACTCCAGAGTAGCTTCTGCCCTTCTAAGCAAAAAACAGTTTGGACCAAATGGACCTGGAACATTTTACCTGTCTGTCAGTTCTAAGCCATGGGGTCTCAGTTTTAACTTAGGCTTGCTATAAACACGATTCCTTTCTATCAGAAGGAGACTATTCTTACAAACTAATTTTCCAACATTTATGTTAGAAATTGTTAAACCTTTTTTTTTCTATTTTCAATCTTTTTTTTTATTATTAAAATATTTTAAAATTTACATATACTTGCCATTAATTGTAATCCCCATGTATTCCCCATCACCATCTCACCAGTGCACCATC